>JAJEJO010000163.1:1652555-1700345 GCA_020662805.1 Glaucomys volans
AGGGCCAGGAGCGAGAGGTGGAGCCCCTGGGTAAGCAGCAGCCTAAGGCAGCATACTTACTCAGACTTGGTCCCAAAATAGTGCCATATATATAGTGTTGCTTCACTAGGAAACACTAGAAATAGGAGTGTGCCAAGGGCTTTCCATGGAAGGAGCATCAATTTTGTTTTCTAGCCCTTACAAACAAATCCAATCCCTGCATTACAGGCCTTTCCACTTCCAACTGTCTCTCACCATCACTTTCTGGCCTGCTGGCAGATGGGCCACACACGCGCGCACACACGCCCCTGCACACACTCACAACCATGCGAAAGTATTCCACACACTCTGCTCGCTAGAACACATCTTGCGTACTTAACGTGGTCCTCTCAGAGTACTCCCACTGTGAAGTTCCTACCTTGGCACCCCTTCCTCCTCCATGGCTTACTCTTACCCAAACACAGATTTTGAGGTTCATTTCCATCATCCACTCCACTGGAAAATTTCATGGACTCCTTGAACATATTCTTTTTATTCCTGTTTGGAATTTCAAGGGCACTTTATAGTCTGTAATTTTCCCCTTATATACATCAACTTCTACCCGTTATCCCAGATGCACACACACACAGGTAAAGATGTATCCCTTCTTGAACAGTGGAACCATTACTTGACTGAGTGACTAATTTAACATGTATTCACCATCTGTCTATCCAATGTCAGGAATTGTTCTGGATGCAGGGGATACAGTGGTGTGCAAAGTAGACGAGGTCCTACTGATTAGAGGGATCGTAAGTGCTAACAGTGCCAGGTGACATATGCTGAAATGCTGAAACAGAGTTGGGGAGACCTGGAGCTAGGGAAGTGAAGGGCAGACTCACCCACAAGAATTAACAATGGAACCAAGAATCGTAGAGGAGAGAAGAGGGAATGGCATGCGTGAAGTTTAGAGTGACATGGAGTTCACGAACAGCAAGTGCCATGAAGGCCTTGGTTTCCCCCTCATTCATCTCTGTGACCACAGGTCATTTGTCCAATACCTTAAATGTCACAAATGCTCATAAGTATTTATTGAATTAAAAAAGAATCAATTCATAAGTCTCTTATTTTTAGACTAAACTCTAATGGGACCTATTCCACTGCATGATCCACTGTCAAGATGACCAGTGGGGACACCATCTTCAGTGATCCACTCAGACCAGATGGCTGAAACCCACAGCCCCCTTTTCTATGTGTCAGATACCTGCTATGGATCCTAAGCCATGCCGAGCCAGCTGAGGTGGGCTTCCCTCAATGAGCAGCAGCTACACAACTCGCAATGCTCTGCCAGGATAAGGGAAAAGGGTGCCCCACTGGACAGCTTTCCTGTTCATGAGGGTTGGCCTGGCTCCTCTCCTAACAGATCTGCTCCCAAAAGTGTTCTCTGTGGTGGAGCGCCCTGAACCAGTAGTCCAACTGTGGGGGCCTTCTTCCTCCTGGTCCTTTTTCCTTTCCCCTAATGCTGACAAGGATGGGCTGCAGTGGGAAGGTGAGAAAGACCTTCCAGGGAGCCACAAAGGAAAAGTCTTAGTATATGACATCTCAGATAAATACACAACAGGGCTGGGGAGTCGAGAGAACCCAAATCAAAGTTACCAACTTCAGACTGATGAATGAACAAATGGGAGGAAAAAATTCAAGCCAATAGCTAGGTTATCATGGACCAGGTTACCATGGACTAGGACTAGGTTGTCATTGCCAGGTTTCAAAACCTCAACCATCAGAGCACCTGCCTCCCTTGCCTGCTTTGGTTACACAACAACATGAACAAAGTGTGTTAGAAAAAGCATCTCTGAGGGGAAAAGGCTTCAAACCAGGAGAAAGAAGGAGATCACAGAAACCTCAGAGTAACAAAATTCAAATGAGTATAAACAGAACAGCAGAGGCAAACCAAGCAGAGAGCAAAAATCAGCCTCCTTGTTTTACCTGCATGGCACGGCGAGACCTTGCAGCTAGCATTTCACTCTTCCTGGAGGGCAGGATAGCACAGCCTAGAGGCCAAGCAGGATGGGAATCCAGAGCCAGGCAGGAATGGAGCCAAAGCTGGCACTGCCACTTGCCTGCCACACGCATGTGGGAAGGTTTTCCAGCACCCTGGGAAAACTGGAAACAACACTGTTTCCAGTGACAAGTAAGCACTACTCTGCTTTCTGCCCCCAGACAAGGACGTGGCCAAGAGCCCACGGGGTTTAGTTTGAAAACCGTCTGTACCGGGTCCCTGAAGGAGAAGCCAGTAGGTGGCTGCTATGGGGTCTTCAATAATGGTGACGTCAACCTCAGCATGACAAGGTTGTGGTGAAACAAGCACTTGGCAGTTTCCTCAAGGACTCCAAGGGAAGGGGAGTTCCTCAGCACCCCCTCCAAGCACCTTAGGCCACAAATATGCCACACCGAGATACACTGCCTTGTCCATTTCACCACCTGGCTTCCACTCCAGCAGCTTTAGCTAAACAACCCAATGAAAGTTAAGTCTGCCTGTGGGCCCTCCTCCTGCCTCAACACTGCAGTCTCTGGGGCAGGTTATTTAACCTGTTGAAATTGTTAAAGCCACATTTTCTTCATCTCTGAAGTAGGTGTGGCTTGGGGAGATGAAGTGAGACACTGGATGGGAACCATCTGACCCAGGTCTCCAAAAGCACCCAAAACACTATTGGTGCTGGGGTGGCTGCACCTGTTCACTTACTGGTGTGAAACCCCACTGGACCACGTACAGATGATCCATTTTCAGCAGGCTAACTAGCCTTGGGTAAAGAGAAGAGGCAGGAGTAATAAGAAATCAAAAGTTAGAATATACCCCTTGTGTTCTTAACTACATTGTCCCCAGCACTATCTGAGGGTCACTTTGAAAGTTAGTAGGTTTGCAGGAATGCATGGAAAATTCCTCCTGCATCTCTCCCTCTTCGTCAAAATGAATAAGAACAGGGAGTGTGCCGAGATGCCTGCACGGGGACAGTTCTTATATAACCATGTGATTCTCAAATTGGTTCTGTCCCTTCCCATTGGAAAGGTTTTGACAGTCTTCCTACACATACAAAATGCCATCCCCAGAATTAGAATCCCACGCCATGGAGCTAGCTCCTGGTGTATAAATTGCTTCCTTTCAGACACGAAACAGACGTGTCCGAGTCTGGACGTTGAGCTCACACCTTCTCTCCCAAGGTCATGTCACACCAAATTCAGAGCTAGGAAGGAAGGATACCTTGACAAATGGTGACCACTTGGAAAAGCAGAAAATGAAATAAAATTTACTTCAATTTCACAGTGTTTTAGGAAAAAGATAAAAAGAGAAGGCAAGCCAAGCTCAAGTCCAGCTGTCCAATACTGTCAAATACAAGGTTGACTGGAAGTCAGGGACTGTTTTATGGATCTCTAATATGGTGTTTCTTTGTCCTCCTGCCTATACCCCAAAATACCCAGCACTGTGCTCAGGGGTGCTCCCAGGGCAAAATCACCAGTCCAGGAAACTACAGCAAAACATAACAGATGGAAATGCTGGGGTGTTCAGAACAACTCACCTTAGGTGCCAGAACCCCTTAACTGCTCATCCTAGGCTTCACTGATCCTACGTGCTGGTCCTAGCATGTCCAGTGTAGGTTTTTGTGAAAGGGTATGGAGAGTGGAGTCATCCAATTAAGAAGTGCTTCCTACTGCAGACAGCAAAATCAGTTTTCTATAGGTTGTGGTTTTGAGTCTTAACTACTTTTGAAAATCCTCCTGAGAGCAGGCACCTCTGATGAACTGGATCAATAAAGACATAACTTGCCTACATGCTAATTCCTGGGGAGCAAAAGTACAGAGATAAAATATGTTTCTTTAGAGGTATCTTAAGGGGTTTAAAAATCCTACCCTGCTAAGCACTCTTATGAAGATTCCCTAGTTTGCAGATTTGAAGATGTGTCAACCTGCCAGGGTTAGCTCTGATGTT
The DNA here is from genome assembly GCA_020662805.1 of Glaucomys volans. Taxonomy (NCBI): domain Eukaryota; kingdom Metazoa; phylum Chordata; class Mammalia; order Rodentia; family Sciuridae; genus Glaucomys; species Glaucomys volans. The sequence goes on from JAJEJO010000163.1 coordinate 1,656,496, forward strand.
GAAGCCCTGTGTTTTTACTCTCTGACCCAGCTGGTTATAGTCAAATGGAGGACGATTCTAGTCATCCAGGGGGAATATTGCAGACCCCTGATTCATTTCAACCATCAGATCCAAACAGCAATGGCAATATTAAGAATGTATGAAAATTTTCCCAGTGAAATTTTCCCAGTGCCTGGCATGTTTCTAAGAAATTGACATCTATTAACTCATTAATCTCCTAATCATGCCTAAATAGCAACTAGTGCTATACCCAACTTACCAATGAGACATTGAAACATTAGATAAATTGTGCAAGGTCACATCATTAATGAACAAGGGAGATGAGATGCAAAATCTGGACTCCATGCCAGAGGCTGCTGCAGCCATAAAAGCTCGGCTTTATTGGTGTCCAGTAAAACCAGCTGGCTTACACTTCACTAATCCTCAGGTGTCCTTGCCTTCTACCCTACACTTCACCTTTGCATCTGCTGCACAGTGATTTTTGCTCTAAAGTCCCATATACAAAGAAAAGATTCCAAGAAGATTTATAGGATGCTCTAAGAGGTGAATAACAGACCCTACTGGTAAGTTGCCTCCTTTGGTCCCAGTCATGCTATAAAGGGGAGAGAGCCTTTGTGGATTTTAAGCTGAAAATGGAAGGAAGAAGGTTTAAGCTGGGGAGAAGTTCTGCTGGGTCTTTTAAAATCACCCAACCTAGAAGGTTAAGTATTCCACCTTCTCCAGCACATCAGAGCTGCTCACTATAAAGCATCATCCTGCTGCCAGGTACAGGCCTTGTCTTGCTGTGCCCTCTAGTGGCCATAAAGCAGATCCACCTCTAGCAGCAGATAAATAAATGTCCCTCAGGTCCTGCAAAGGGTGCTAATCAAGGAAGCAGCTGGGAAAGCCAGGAGCAGAAGAAACCTGTCTCTTCACCCCATCTTCAAAAACTACCTCTGAGAAATTCTGTCTCGAGTTAAAATTAATTTCATTGAAAAATACTATAAGATTGAAACAAGTTATTGTCATGGCAATGAGTGGGAATTCATTTGTTTTTAAAAGTCTTCCTTTAAAAAATATCAAGACATTCTAAAGATATAATTATTGACGTGTCCCCTCTTCAGAGGGCATCCACTGAAGATGGCGGGTGCTTCTGAAATGAGATCACTCCCTGTGCTCAGGACAGCTCACGGTTCCTTCCCCATGCTGGGACAAGAAGAAGGGAAGGACAAACCACACATGTGAAATCACCAAACATATGGAAATGGCAATGAGGACACATGCCCTGCAAGAGAAATAAAAAATAGGACTTTTGGTTTCAAACAATGACAGAGGACATTGTTAGGGATATACTATACTGTGGACCAGTTTGGGGCAGCCTTTCCCAATGCAGTCAGCAAGCAAAGGTGGATTAGGGAAGAAAAGATCTACAAGTACTGTAAGTGGGACTTTTGATCTCTCTCTGCATCACTAGGAAATACAATGATGTTCAGCCAAAGCGGAGCTGGACCTGCAAGACCTTGAGCATTAGTGTGAAGAGCCCACTGGGCAGGAGTCCTGGGAAGCAATGCACTATCCTGGTTTGATGACAATGGTTCTTCTTGGGTTCTGCAGGAGAATTTTCCAACATTTTTCCTACTTGCCACTAGAACTTTTTAGACAACTATGGTCTCTGCAGGTAAATTAAGCATAAAGACAGTGCCTGCCATGCTCTGTATGATTTGACCAAAAACATCCAAGAAAGACCACACCACAGAGTCAACCCTGAACAGAAAAGGCAGAATTTTGGTGGCCTCCTCTTCACCTGTAATGAACGTCATCTGTCACTGACCAATCAGTAAGGTGAACAACCAAGCTGCCTAAACCACCAGTGACCACACAGGCTGGATTACAGGTTTCTATGCCCCACTACAGGATTCATGAACAGCATAAAGGGAAATAATTGTAACTAAGACACAGGAGATGTGTGTGCTGGATCAAAAACTCATGTGCCATGAACTGCTGCAAATTCCACTTGATAGGAAGGTCAGGTGGACATCATAGCATGCTTCCAGGCCCTGCAGGGCTCTGAGGAAGGCTTTGGAGCCCTCTGAGGAGATCTGAAGCCCCCTGACTCACTCCATCCTACAGCTTTAAACTCCATAGGCTCAGAAGCATGGCTGCAATTTACCCAAGCATTGCTGCCAGAGTTCAGGGGGCTTGTTGCAGGACAATAGCTGTATTTTGGCGCCACCTGGTGGATATTTCTGTTCTGGCTTCACTAAGGAATTTCCTGGCTAGTTCAAGTCAATATTACCTCCACCAATCAAGACATGCCTATTAGTTATTAGAACTGGGATCTGCAGCATTTCAGGTGGATAAAGAGGGTATCTGAACAAAGAAAAACATTAAGGAGGCAGATAATGTAAGATCTGGTTCCCAAGAAACAGGCCCACACAGTGTCTGACTGAGTTCACCCAGCATGAACCATAAATGGGTCCTGGTCCTTCATTAATGATACCCATGGGTCCTTCAGGTGGAAGGGACTTTCTGGGGCTGGTGTCCTGGCTAGCACTGGCCATAGTCTCCCTGAAGAACACCCAGGGATCTCTTTAATTCTATGCAGTTAAAATTTACAGAATTTTAGTAAATATGGGTCTAAAAATATATATGCATTGTCCTTTTCCTTTCATGATCTTTTGTTTATTGGATATATCTGTAATTCATTTAAAAGCAAAATGTCTGTTGAGTATTACTATCCCAATTATCAAATCATTCACATAGGGAAAAGCGATACAATTCACAAAACAGAAAACAGGGTGAACAACATAACAATTACGTGAATTTCACGATTTAATTTCTCTGATTCCTACAAAAGTGTTCTGGATTCTTACTAATGCTGTCCCTGTACTCCAAGGGATGGAATCACATTCTCAGTGACCAAACATTAATGACAATGGCCTGTTGAGAACAATGCTATAATGTAAGACAAGTTCACTAGAGACTTTATTCTCTACCTAGAATGATTTTTGTGAGAATTCACCAGTTGTCAGGGACATAATATTTTAGTATAGCAGCAGTTTCAAGGCAATTTCTCACTTTAAAATAAATGAATCAAGTAAGTTAACAGTAAATTATAAGGCTCTCCCCATGTATTCCTTCACTGTCCCACACAGTGCTAAATGATTGGCAGAAGCTCTTTATTGTGACCTTTTCACATAAATACAAACCATTTAGGAGCAGGCTTCCTCTTGTCAAGTAGTTCCTCAGGAATTTCCAAGTATAGTTGATACTCCTTATTATTAGTAGTTATGTCCTATAAAGTCATAGCAAGCCCTAAATTCACAAATATTGAACCACTGCTCCTAGGAGTAATATGGAATAAAGATCCTTTGAGACTTTTCTCACAAAACTTTTGTCAACTGGTCAATAGTATATGGGCTAGTCAGTTTTCCATTGTTATGACAAAATATCTGAGGAAAAACAACTTAAAGGTTGTTATTTTGGCTCATAGTTTCAGAGGTTTCAGTCCATGATCTCTTGGTCCCATCACTATGGGCCTGTGCTGAGGCAGAATATCATTGTAGGGAGCGTATGGCAGAATACAGTTGCCACTGCACAGTGGCCAGAAAGAAGAGAGAGAGAGATACACGAGGGGAAGGGAACAGGGACAAGATTCACCATTCACATACACAACCCGTGACCTACTTCCTCCAACAAGGCCACACTCCCCACAGTTTACACTACCTACTGGAAACCAGCCCTCCAACATAAGTCTTTGGAGGACATTCTAGATCCAAACTATTAACAGTATATAAGCTTGTTTTAAGTGTGTTTCTATTTTAAGGCATTTTATTTAATTCATATTGTTGACTCACTACCTTCAATTTGAAGCCAACAGCATTTTAACTGATGCCTCAGGAAGTTTACCTAACACGTGCATTTTTGTATTTTCTCTATAAAATAGAGAAAATGTTAAAATCCTAAGTGCACACTGCAACCCTGCTGCATTTAGGAGCCCCTGACAGCACGTCAACACCAAGTCATCTTAAACAGCAACACTTACCAGTGTAAAGAAGAGAAGTGGGGAAAATGTGGCCCCAGAGAGACCACAGAAGGACACTCAATCATAGTAGAGAGCTGAAACAAAAGGCAGACCACTGCCCTCTTGTCTTGTTCAACTGCAGCTAGAAAAACACCCAAGTTGCAATTGGGCAACTCCCAAGAATAATCTCCAGAACACCCTGAATATCATTTGGAAGTTACAAGCAAATTTTAGCAACTGAGGAATTTCCAAGTATGGAGCCCATGAACAGCAAGGACTGACTATATATTTCCAACTCTTTTGAATTTATGGCTCTCTGTGATCTTTCCCTCACTCCTAAAACCAATGCCACTTCTCTCTCTGGAGGCAACATAAACACTAGCTGAATCACAGAACAACCCCCAGCTTCTCAAGCACACCGTGTTCTTTCATCTTTCACAGCTACTGTGCACCCCGCATCTTCTCACAATCCTCCTGGGACAGCCTACTACTCCCACATTTCCCTAACCCATCTGTCACAGTGTCATGGGGCTCTGGGCACTGTTCCAATAATATTAATAATAATCACAACATCATAATAATAGAGCTAGATTCATGGCCTGCTTACTCTATGCCCAAGCACTGCTCTCAACAATTTACAAGTAAGAATTTAATCTACACAAGTTATTGACAGAGACCATTATTATCCTAACCCTCTATCAGATAAGAAAACAGAGCTGAAAAAATGTCAACTGACTTGCCCAAGTCACTCAGCATAGGAGCGGGAGCCTCAGAAAGGGATGTGGGCAACCCAAATTGGAGCCCAGGCAGGATCACAGCGCTGTGTTCTCATAGTAACTGCTGAATACAGGAGCAATAAGATGAAGGTGCAGTATGGGGACAGGGATGGAAATGGAGGAAGGGATATAGAAATACACGGTTCACTCCGTACTTGACTATTGGCATCCAGGAAAAAGAATTATTCCAAAGATAGCAAGCACTGTGTGTGTAATTATGTGGAGTGACATCTGCAACTATGCATAATTATCTTCTCTCACACAAGAAGGTAGAAGATCTCTTAAAAATCAGAACATGAAGACACCACACCACAGACATCACTGCTGCCCACCCATCACCCAGAGGTCTTCTCTCTGAGCGCAGCAGCCCCCAAGGCTACTGCCACAGACACCCGGAGGTCTTCTCTCCGGGCGCAGCTGCCATCTACACTGTTGCCGCCTATACTGCTGCTGCCACCACCAGCACTGCTGAAGTCCCCCAGAGGTCATCTGGAGGTCTTCTCTCTGGGTGCCAGTGCAGCTGCAGCCACAGCTACTGCCACTGCCACTGCCGCCCCACCTGCTGCCAGCATCACTAGCCCACTGCAGCCACTGCTCACCCGCTGCAGCTGCTGCTGACCCGCGGCCTGCTGACACCGAACCCCCACCACTACCACTTCCACCACTGCCCAGAGGTCCGCTGCCAGGGAGACCAGTTTTAATTGCACATGGCTACATCCATCTTGAGACACTGGCCAGGGCCTGGGGGGTTGGGGTGCCAGTGTTGCTGCCACTGCCATTTGGGGCACAGTTGCCCCTATCTGGGGACACCGACCAGGACCTGGAAGTTCAGTGTCGGGGTGCCTGTGGGTTTGGCTGCACCTGGGGTCTTTCTCCTGGGAGTGCTGGTGGTCACCATCTGATTGCTGTTTCTCAGGATTGCTCATCCCTGGTGGTCTCTCTCCAAATTCCAGCAGCATTGTGGTCTTGGGACTGCAATATGGCTCACCCAGGACATCTGAAGGCCAGATTAGTGGGATAGTGACTGGGTCTGCCAGAGCTGGTCCGGGCCAGGCAGTCTTGTGGAAAGTCAGAGAGAGAGCTGAGAAACTATTGAATGCCAACAGGGACAGTTGTTCAATTTTCCATTCAGATTTATTTTTGTTTTTTCCTTATCTAACATCTCTCTGCACCATATTTGAAGCAAGGTGTTTTTCATGTATCAGTTTGTTAAGGACAGTGATATATGGATGATGTTTTGCAGTTCTGTTGTATATTCTCATATTTTCTGGTGTTTTTTCTCTCTTTATATGTATTCTTCCTCTCACTTCTCTGTTTTCCTGGATTCCCTTTCTATCTTTTCTCCACCTAACAGCCAATCTCTGTTGGATCCCCTTCCACTCTTCCTATAGATTCTTACTTCTAGCTTCTCTCTTTCATCCTCATGAATATCAATCACTTCCTACACTATTTCTTTTCTCTCTTTGTCCACCATTTGAAATTGTAAACCCTTTGAGCAAATCTTCTGTTTATTTTATAGACAGTGATTGAACTCCTCATGTCTGTTTATAGCAAGAAAGCAGTAAAAGCCTTGGTGAAAGTTATTAGATTTAAGGCTATACATTGTTTTCACTGTGTGCTATTGATATTGGTGTTCCTTTTAATTGTGGGGTACTGGAAATCTTCGGGGGCAATGTAGGTCTACAGGGTAGAATCTATACTGCCTCAGATCCATACCACTAGATGGGAAAAAACACAAGCAACATGGAAAAACAAGGGAACAAAGTGCCCCAAACAAACCAAGATTCCCCAATAAGAGAATCCACTGACAACACAGTAGAAGAAATGTCCAAGAAGGAGTTTAGAATATACATAGTTAAACTGATCTGCAAAGTAAAGGATGGTATAAACAGTGAAATCAAAGAGAAAATACAGGAAGTGAAAGACCACTTCGATGAAGAGTTAGAGATTCTGAAAAAAAAAAAAAGAAGAGTTAGAGATTCTGAAAAAAAAATTCTTGAAAAGAAGGAATCAATAAACGAAATTATAAATTCAATGGAAAACATCACCAACAGGCTAGACCATTTGGAAGACAGAACCTCAGGCAATGAAGACAAAATATTTAATATTGAAAATAAAGTTGACCATGCAGAGAAGATGGTAAAAATCCATGAATGGAACTCCCAAGAATTATGGGATATCATGAAAAGACCAAATGTAAGAGTTATTGGGATAGATGAAGGAGCAGAGATACAAACCAAAGGAATGCACAATCTTTTCAACGACATAATATCAGAAAATTTCCCAAACCTACAGAATGACATGGAAAATCAAATGCAAGAAGCTTACAGGACTCCAAATGTACAAACTACAGCAGACCCACACCAAGACACATCATAATGAGAATGACTAAAATACAGAATAAGGATAAAATCTTAAAGGCCATGAGAGAAAAAAGCAAATTGCATATAGGGGGAAACCAATTCAGATCTCAAATGATTTGTCAACTCAGACCTTCAAAGCCAGGAGGTCATGCAACAACACATTTCAAGCTCTGAAAGAAAATGAATGAGAACCAAGAATTTTACATCAGGAAAATTAAGTTTCAGATTTTAAGATGAAATAAAACCCTTCCATGATAAACAAAAGTTAAAGGAATTCACAATTAGACAGCCTGCACTATAGAACATTCTCAACAAAATATTCCATGAGGATGAAGAGAGAAAAAAAAAGTGAAAACTACTAAAGGGAAGAACTACACTAAAGGAATAATCAATCAAAGGAGAAACTAAATCAAATTAAAAACCAGAAAAAAATCAAAATGACCAGGAATACAAATTATATCTTGATAATAACCTTGAATGTTAATGGCCTAAACTCATCAATCAAAAGACACAGACTGGCAGGATGGATTAAAAAGAAAGACCCAACAATATGCTGTCTTCAAGAGACTCATCTCATAAAAGAAGACATCCACAGACTGAAGGTGAGAGGATGGAAAAAAACATCACTCACATGGACTGCATAAACAAGCAGGGGTTTCCATCCTCATGTCAGATGAAGTGGACTTCAAGCCAAAGTTGATCAGAAGGGGCAAAGAAGGACATTCATTCTACTGAAGGGAATTATTCATCACCAAGACATAATGATTACAAATATTTATGCCCCAAACAATGGAGCATCTATGTACATCAAACAAACCCTTCTCAATTTCAAGAATCGAATGGACCACAACACAATAATACTGAGTGACTTTAACACACCTCTCTCACTACTGGACAGATCTTCCAAACAAAAACTAAATAAATAAACTATAGAACTCAATAAATAATCAATAATTTAGACCTTGCAGACATATATAGAATATTTCTTCCATTGACAAGCAAATACACTTTTTTCTCAGCAGCATATGGATCCTTCTCTAAAATAAACCATATCTTATGCCACAAAGCAACTCTTAGTAAATATAAAAAATGGAGATAATACTTTGCATTCTATCAGATCATAATGGACTAAAATTAGAAATCAACAATAAAAAAATAGAAGCTACTCTAACACATGGAGACTAAATAATACAGCACTGAATGATGAATGGAGAGTAGAATAAATCAAAGATGAAATTAAAAAATTACTTAGAGGTAAATGAAATACTGATACAACATACCAAATACCTCTGGGACACTCTGAAGGCAGTACTAAGAGGAAAGTTTGCTGCATTGAGCTCATTTATTAAAAGAATAGAAAGTCAACAAATAAATGACCTAACATTACATATGAAAGCTCTAGAAAAAGAAGAAGAAAGCAACACCCAAAACAGTAGAAGACAGGAAATAATTAAAATAAGAGCTGAAATCAATAAAATTGAAACAAAAGAGATAACAGAAAAAATTGCTTCTCTGAAAAAAAAATCAAAAAAATTGATAAACCCCTAGACACACTAACAAAGAGAAAAAGAGAGAAAACCCAAATTACTAAAATATATGATGAAAAAGAAAATATCACAATGGACACAACTGAAATACAGAAGATAATTAGAAACTATTTTGAAAATTTATACTCCAATAAAATAGAAAATATTGAAGACATCAACAAATTTCTAGACATATATAACCTACCTAAACTGAATCAGGAAGACATACGTGATTTAAACAGAATAATTTCAAGTAAAGAAATAGAAAACACCATCAAAACCTACCAATTAAGAAAATCCCAGGACTAGACAGATTCTCAGCCGAGTTCTACAAGACCTTCAAAGAAGAATAACACCAATACTCCTCAAATTATTCCATGAAATAGAAAAGGAGGGAACTGTCTCAAACTCATTCTATGAGGTTAATATCACCCTGATATCAAAAGCAAAGACACATGAAGGAAAGAAAACTTCAGACCGATATCCCTGATGAACATAGATGTAAAAATTCTCAATAAAATTCTGGCAAATCACATACAAAAACATACTAAAAAGATAGTGCACCATGATCAAGTGGGCTTCATCCCAGGGATGCATAGTTGGTTCAAGATACCGAGATCAATAAATGTAATTCATCATATCAGTAGACTTAAAAATAACAATCATATGATCATCTCAATAGAGCAGAAAAAGCAATTGACAAAATACAGCATCCTTTCATGTTCAAAACACTAGAAAACTAGGGATAGTAGGAACACGCCTCAATATTGTAAAAGTCATATGTGCTAAACCCAAGGTCAACATAATTCTAAACAGAGAAAAGTTTAAAGCATTCACTCTAAAAACTGAAAAAAGACAAGGATGCCCTCTTTCACCACTTCTATTCAACATCGTTCTTGAAACTCTAGCCAGAACAATCAGAAGAAAGAAATTATCACTGTTTGCCAATGACATGATTCTATATTTACGAGATCCAAAAGTTCCACCAAAAAACAACTAATAAATGAATTAGCAAAGTAGCAGGATATAAAATCAATATCCAAAAATCAAGCACATTCTTACACATCAGTAATGAATCCACAAAAACAGAAATTTAAAAAACTACCCCATTCACAGTAGCCTCAAAAAAATAAAATACTTGGGAATCAATCTAACAAAAGTGGTGAAAGACCTGTACAATAAAAACTATGGAACACTAAAGAAAGAAATTGAAGACCTTAGAAGATGGAAAGACCTCCAATGCTCCTGGATAGACAGAATTAACATTGGAAAAATGGCCATACTACCAAAAGTGTTATACAAGTTTAATGCGATTCCTATTAAAATCCCAATGACATTCTTTATAGAACTAGAAAAAAGAATCATTTGGATAAATAAAAGACCCAAAAGCAATCCTTAGCAGAAGAGTGAAGCAGGAGGCATCACAATACCAGACCTCAAACTATACTACAGAGTAATAAAAACATCATGGAACTGGCACCAAAACATAGACCAATGGTACAGAATAAAAGACACAGAGACAAACCCACATAAATGCAGTTATCTCATACTAGACAAAGGCACCAAAAACATTCACTAGAGAAAAGATAGTCTATTCACTGAATGGTGCTGGGAAAAATGGAAAGCCACATGTAACAAAATGAAATTAAACCTCTATCTCTCACCCTGTATGAAACTCAACTCACTGTGAATCAAAGACTTAGACACTAGAACAGCAACCCTGCGCCTACTAGAAGAAAAAATAGGCTCAAATCTTCACCATGTCAACCTAGGATCTGACTTCCTTAACAAGACCCCTAAAAGTGCAAGAACTTAAATCAAGAATCAATAAATAGGATGGATTCAAACTAAAAAGCTTCTTCTCAGCAAAAGAAACAGTCAATAATGTGAAGAGAGAGTCTACAGATGGGGAGAAAATCTTTACCACATGTACCTCAAACAAAGCATTAATCTCTAGGATATAGAAAGAACTCAAAAAACTTTACACCAAAAAACATATAACCCAATCAATAAATGGGCTAAGGAACTGAACAGACACTTCACAGAAGAAGATATACAATCGGTCAATAAATATATGAAAAAATGTTCAATATCGCTAACAATTAGAGAAATGCCAATCAAACTACTCTAAGATTTCATCTCACTCCAATCAGAGTGGCAATTATCAAGAATACAAACAACAATAAATGTTGGCAAGCATGCGGGAGAAAAGGCACATTCACACGTTGCTGGTGGGAATGCAAATTGGCACAATCATTATGGAAAGCAATAGGAAGATTCCTCAGAAAACTTGGAATGGAACCCCATTTGACCCAGCTATCCCAGTCCCCAGTTTCTCCTCAAAGGACTTAAAATCAGCATACTATAGTGATGCAGCCATATCAATGTTTATAGCAGCTCAATTCAAAATAGCTAAAATATGGGACCAACCTGGTGTGCTTCAACAGATGAATGAATATAGAAAATGTGGTATATATATACATACAATGAAATATTACTAAGCTTTAAAGAAGAATGAAATTATGGCATTTGCCGGAAACAGGATGGAGTTAGAGAATATCATGCTAAGTGAAAAAGTCAAATAAAAAAAAAACAAAGGCTGAATGTGTTTTTTTTGATATGTAGATGTTATTCACAATAAGGGGGGTGGGAAGAATAGAGTTACTTTATATTAGATAAAGGGGAGTAAAGGGAGGGGAAGGGGTGTGGGGGGGAGGAATGATAGTAGAGTGAAACAGACATTATTACCTCATATACATGTATGACTGCCTGACTGATGTGATCCTACAATATATACAATCAGAAAAATGAGACATTATACTCCATTTATGTATGATTTATCAAAACACACAAATGTATTCTATTGTCATGTATGACTAGAAGAAACAAAAAATTTTAATTATAAAAATTTAAATTAGAACATGAATCAATTCTGAAATAACATTTTTCTCATTACCAATTACATTTTCTACCTTCACATCTTAGTTGTTCTTCCTTGAAGATGAACCTGAATCAATTAAGGAAAATGTTTATTCAACTTCTCAGATAAAAGCACATCATATGGTTTAGAAACGATTTCTTAAAACAAACAAACAAAAAGATAGTATTTTGTCCTCAATCAAATTAAATGAAAGGGTTGGAAGTGGTGGTGCAGAACTGTAATCCCAGCAGCTCAGGAGGCTGAGGCAGGAGGATCACAAGTTCAAAGTCAGCCTCAGCAACCTAGGGAGGCTCTAAGAAACTTAGCAAGACTCTGCCTCAAAATTAAAGTAAAAAGAGCTGGGATATGACTCAGTGGTTAAGTGCCTGTGGGTTTAATCCCTGGCACAAGGAAAGAAAAAAATAAGTTAAAGGAAAGGGAGGAAAAAGACAACTAGAAAAAGAATGTGGGGGAGAGAGAGAGAGAGAGAGAGATAAAAAGATAGCTAGAGATATAGATATAGATGTAGATATAGATATCCTTGTCCATTTTAGCATATGATTTGGTTCAGAAGGAAAATAAGCTGAAAATTCCTTTTTAGTACTTATCTGATAAAGTAGAAGAGGTAAAATTCTCAAAGAGGCAGAGACAAATTCAGAAGAGGAACTGGCCAGGAACACAACAATCACACAGTTGGGAAAACCGTTTTCACAGTTCTTGATCATTACCATCAGCAGGGTATAGATTGTACACAGCATGTCATTCTAAAATCCCTTCCTTCCATCATCTTGAGGGACATGAGTGCCCTTCTTTAGAAATTCCACTAAGAGCCTCCTCCCACACAACCCTGCCCCACTTCTCACAGGGGACCTACACCACGCGGCTTTATTAAGCAGTTTTATTTTAAAAGCAGGTGTTTTTCTGAGTTTTGACGAATCATACAAACATTTAGTTACTTTAGATTGAGATTTTGAGTTATTTTATCAGAAAGATCTGTTCTGTTGTGATACTGTGCTGAGAAGGAACAAGAGGCCCATCTGCCTTCTCAAAGGTTCATTATCCTTTAACAAACTGTTCTTTCTGCCTTGTTGGAACAACAGCCCCTTCTACTTTGGAAAAACTCAAAAACATGCCTTTGACTACCATAATGGGAGCTCCCCAAAAGGAAGGAAGAAAATATCAATGGCTAACTACACCTGGGTTCCAGGAGCCACAATAGTCACCAGAGGATGGCCTGGCAGGACCCTCCTGCAACCTTGAAATAAAGACACTGCCCAGCTTCACAGATGAGGAAACTGATGCCACACAGGGTAAATGACTGGTGGTTCAGAAGTAGGGAAATCAAAATCAAATTAAAATTGAAATTATAAAATCTAGACCCCAAGGACTCCAAAGACTAGTGATTTAACACTTCCTGGCCATTGCCTAACTTGGAAGAAGTGACATGAGAAATTCAGTTCATCTTATAAACTGAATTTTTCTTCAAAGAGATTCAAAAGATTATCCAAACCTCAAATTTCTCCTTCAAGTTCAGTGAGGAGTTTAAAGGGAAGAATATCTTTCTTTTGGAAGCACAAAGATAATTCTGTACAGAGTGCCAACATGACCTAGAGATTCTGCCGCCAGCTTGCAGTGTTTCTGCAAAATGGCCTCTAGGTGGCGCAATGAGCTCGGGAGTCCCTGGACAGGGGCTCTTCTATTTCTTCTGCCTGGCTGGTTATTCAAAAGTGAAAATACCAGCTTGTCAGAGTGGCTGGCTCACTTTCAGCTCAGAAATCATTACTCAACCATCTTTCCAACTTCTAGACTCTCTGATGCAAGCCCATGGCCTGGAAGAAGCCGTAGAGGAAGACCTAAAATTGAAAACTAAGAAGAAACCACAGAAAAAATAAAGGAAACCAATAGTCTCTTTTTGTTATTCTCTGTTTGAGGTCTATGTTTTTTCTAAAATAACTTTTCAGGTCCTTGGGAAGGGGACTCATCAATTCTGAAGGTCTTAAAATCACAACAAATTGACTTCCAGTGGCATGGGCGGGTGCAGGGGATGCTTCATTAAGTACTCATGAAGCAGAGCACTGACCAGACACAGAAAACGAAGACTGAGACAAGCCCAAGGCGGAAGTGTGGAAGGAATTAGCAATAATGTTAAGACAGATGGGGCTACATTGAGAAAAATTACTCTGATGTTGGCTCAAGGAATAAGCTGGGGATTTTATATAAAAACAGAGCCCCCCCACACACACACACACACACACACTCTACGTAACCTGCAGAGGGACCCAGGGCCTGGAATAACTCCAGTTCTACTCCTTGCTGATTCCCCAAGCTCTCCCTCTCCTCTGTCCCTTCACACTGTGCACTCTTGCTACCAAAACCCACCAAGACCTGGGGCAGAGGCACAAGGCAGTCCTGCCTGGAGGTAATTCATGGAAAGAGCTCAGCATCTGCATTTTCCACAAAATTCAAAAGAAATCCAGGCAGTGGCAGAAAGAAGATAAAATTGCAGCAACACAGGGGTACCAGGCTCTGGGCCAGGACAGGGTAGCAGAAACAATCCGTTTGAAATGCACAGCCTTTAATCTCATCTTGGGAAGTCAGATATGACTTGGGGGTAAAAGAAACTGAGGGATTTCGCCAAATCCCTCAAGTGATACGGATATGTTTTGCTCAGCACACGAAAGTGAAATTAGAAAGAATGGAAAGGGAGGCAGAAGGCAAGTGCCGTCCACCTTCCCTGGGGTGTATCTCTGGGAAAGTGTTCTTATTTTAAATGAGTAAGAACAGGACCTTGATCATCAACACACAATAGGTACAGGAAATCCTTACCTGGTCCATCAGTCATGACACTTTCTGCAGAAAGTTTTAAAATTCAATTCAACTAAGAGATCAAATGTTGAATGTCAAGGTCAAAATGCAGGATATCATGGTTTTTAAAAAATGCTATCAGAACACCTTTTTAAAGCAAGTTGCAAAGCTGAATATATTGCCACCCAGTATTCTTACTAGAAAAAACAACTTGAGACTAACATAAAAAAATGGTAACCTAGATACTAAATTTTTTTTTAAGTTTAAGAGACACTATCAAAGAGGGATTTAAAAGAATATATATGGTCAGTGTGACCCATTGCTAGTTAAAGTGTAAATTACTGGATGTTCATGGAGAGCAATGAGGCAATATCAAAATCTATACCACAGATATTATAGCTCCAAATTTATCCTAATAATGTGGTCAGGGATGTGCATAAATACTGGGCTGCAAAAATATTAATTAGAGACATAGTGGAAGTTATTGGAAGTTTTCAAACACTGAATCAGTAAAAGAGCTTAGTTAAATAAACTGCAGTATACTCAAATTGAAAAAATAAATTTCTCAACAATGAAAAATACCTATTAACTGATATGGAAGAATTTTTAATGAAAATTTTCCAAGAATATTCAAAAACATTGTGAATTTCAAAGAAAGTTCTTATTGAAGACACCTCTTCCCAAGTAACTTATAAAATGCCAAACCGCTTCTGTCAAATTAAATGTAAACATTAACATATATAATCCATACATATACATAGTGTACATATTAACACATATTAACATATGGGTCTGTGTATGTGCACATGCATGTATACATAATTTATAATTTTGTCCAAGAAAGAGTATTTGAAATTTTTAAAAAATGCCTAGTGATTTCTAATCACTGACACCAAAATCTCATTCATGTCATTTTTTTACGGAACTTAAAATAAAAACCTAAATTTACACCCGCAAATTTTGAGAGTACCTGAAGTTCAGCCTGAAACTTATGGTGATAGGGTAAGAACAGAGTATAAGTGGATATAACAACAGGCTACACTCAGAACAAGTTATGTTCTAATTTGCAAACTGAGAAATAAAATCTAGGAATCTACTATTAGCATTTGTACCAAAATAAACCTTTTAGGAAACTATCAATTGTATAAATCGTATCATCATTAAATTTCAGGAAATTTTGAATTTGATTTTGCTATAAAATCAGTGTCTATAAATAATAAAATCACTGACCCAATGATAAGGCCCGTCCCATCATTGCCAGCATCCAGCATTTAATTCAAACAGAACCTCAAGCATCTTCTGAAGCAGATGAGATACAATCAGGCTAACTACTCTTGGTTACACTTAATCAGAACTGAATAAACAAATGCAGTATTAGTCACACTTGTGCAAGTTATTCCATTTCACTGCAGCCAGAAGACTTTCATGTGATCCTGTTTAAACCAGCTAAACATCTGGAAATGTGGAAACTATTCTGTAAAGTACAAGAGGACCACACGCCTGATGCAGCTGAGGTCAGCCACGGGGAGGCTGGAAGGAGAGAGTTTACTGGAGACGGCTTACTTACAATGAAGCCAAGTTTTTTATAATCCCGAGTGTACATGGACTTGCGCTTCTCCATGCTGCCGCTGCTGTTGTTGGGCTCAGACTCCGCATCAAAAGCAATTCTTCGAAGTTCAAATATGATGTCTCTTTGAGCCTAAAGGAGATAGGGAGTGGGAAGAAAAGGGAGGGAGGGAAAGCTGCTTTCATTGTGTGATGTGACATCGACTCCCTCTTTCCCTAGAGTCTAAATGAATCACTGCATTCAGGCAAAAGAAAAACAGATAAAAGACAACCAATGTTCTAAATTAGGGCTTTGCCAACTTCTCTTCCTCCTGCCACTCTCCCTGCTGGTTAGTTAGCCTTGACTGTATTCCACAACTATTCTTGACACCAACTCATTTGGAGAGTAATATCAGTTGCCCAGGGCTATCTTCCATGAGAGCCCCAATGTGATGGAAGGGTTGTGATTGGAAGAGGTAAAGTTGGAGAACCTGGAAGCACTGCACTGTTAAAGAGGCACACAGGTTCATGGACAGTATTCGGATTACAAGGGACAACAACAGAATGATTTTATAGACACTAACATGTCATTAAAACAAAAGAGCCAAAGGAAGAAACAACCCCAGTGTCCAGCCACAGATGAATGGATAAACCACACTGGAACAGACAGACAGTGGTGGGATAGTATTCAGTCACAGAAAGGGACAAAATTCTGACACAGGTGACAATGTGGATGAACCCAAGATATTTTGCTGAATGAAATAAGACACAAAATGACAAATATTGTCTAATTCTATTTCTACGAGCTTTCTGAAGTTGTCAAACATAGAAACAGAAAGTAGCATGGGGTTCCCAGGGGCTGAGAGGAGATGGCAAATGGGCAGCTATTGTTTAATGGGCACAAAAATTCAGTTCGACAAGATGGAAAGAGTTGTGGAGATGGATTGTGGTGATGTTTTCACAACCACGGGGATGAGCTTCATGCTAGTGAACTTAAAAATGCTTCATGCTAGTGAATTTAAAAATGGATAAGATGATAAATTTTAGGTTAAGTGTTTTTACCATAATAAAAACATTGTCATAAATAAAGAGTTTGGAAACAAGGAGCATTGCTCCATATTAGGATGCATTGCTCTCCATCACTAGAAGCAGTGACCTGACAGTCTCATCTCCCTGGGATGATTACACTTGGCCTTGCCAAAAATCTGCAGCATGGTCACTGGTCTCTCTCAGCCTCTCCATCATTCTTAATCGCATGGCCTTGTGCCATGAATGAAGTGTTGCAGCAGCCACACACTCCGCATATGCAGTCCACATCTGCAACAGATCAGACCCTCACGTGCCAATAATGAGTGTTTTCCTTTCCAAAGCTGCAGCACTGCTTCAGTTGAAAATGTGCTACGGCAGGGGAAGGCTTCCCAGCTGTTTCCTCTCACTCTACCCTCACACAGTAAAGTTCCCCAAAAGCTTCTGGATGGAGACAGAATCTTTTATGGACACAACCAAAGACTTAGCATGGAGTTTGAGCAAATAGCCAACTAACAAAACTGCCAGCCTGCAAATCAGGTTTATTTAACACCGGGCCCATAATTGGCACTAATCATTGGAGAAAGAAAATTACTTCCCACCTGCAGAATCAGTACCACACAGAGCTATCCTTGGCCCTTGTCATCTGGGAACTTGACCCCAAAGTGATCACTATCTAAGGTACTGTGGCCAAGAGTCAAGTCTGTGGCTATGGAACAGCAAGCTGTCTTAACTGAAAGAGGAAGAACATGGATGTGTTCAGGGACTAATGGAAGAATCCATTTATTTTGTTCTCTGATCCCAGGTTTACCTAAATTTTAAAGTCATGCCAACAAGTTTGAGATGGTAATAAATCAATCACATGATCATCTAAAACTCCTGGTTTCAGAGTAGCTCTGGAGAAGACTTTTGGTGACACTTCCTCCCCGTCATGTGCTCTCACTGCTGTCTGCTGAGCACCCACCTGGTCCTGGGGGTCCATCTTGGTCATCATCCTATCTTCCAGGAGGTTGAACGTGAGCACTTGGAGAACATACAGCTGGTGCGCCATCTCATTGTTAATGGCCCGCTGCGCTCGGATGACATGCTAGAGAAATGGTTCACAAGTGACACTTTTAAAAATTAACAAATAAACGAAGAATAAGCAAACAATAAAAGTTAACCCTTGCTGTTACCCTAAGCAGAACCTCAACAGTGTTATTTGGAGGCACAAGGGATGGAGACTGTGGAACCACCTCTCAGAAGAAAAGTCAGGGTGCACAAGAACTCTCAGCTTTCCTTCACATCTCAGGGCCCAGTAAGGTTCCTGATCTTGAGGCCAGAATTCAGAAAAGGACCCACTGTGCACAGGGGCTCCTGGATGAAGGGGGGAAAGGTACTTCAAGAAAAGATGTGCCTGAGATGAGTGTCTGGAGGACACCTCTGGGTGTCTATGGCAGATGCGTTCCTTGTGTGCTGCAAGGGACCAAGGGCACCCACCTTACCTAAAACCTGTGATCATATCATCTCAGGACAGCCTCTCCCAGGTTATCCCACTTCTGAGTTTTAGAAGCAACACACGACAGCAAAATATTCACCTGTTTTGCAGTGAACTCACTATGGGAATTCCACAAGCCCCACCTCCATCCTGGTGCAGTCAGCAAATGCTGCTACATTTTTAAAAACAACTGATAGTTAATAATTGAATCAAAAGTGGCTTGCGGCTGTAGCTCAGTGGTAGAGTGCTTGCCTAGGACCTGTGATCTTAGCACCACATAATAAATAAATAAATAAATAAATAAATAAATAAATAAATAAAATAAAGGTATTGTGCCCATCTACAACAACAACATAATTTTTTTTAAAATAATGAAATGAAAAGTAAAATGGCCTTTCTCCATAGAAACAAGACTAAAAGCAGAACAAACATAAGAGGGATGACAGGAAGTTGGACACATGGGGCTTTGCTTCCACCACAGCTCATTCAACACCCAGGTCTAACGTATCCTCTTCAGAGAGACCTTGGTTACACTTTGAAAACGCCAAATGACCAGTCACTGTGGCGAAACACTATTCCAATCCACGATTTCAAATGCGCTAGAGCCAGCCTGGTCCTGCTATCTGCAAGAGCCCTTTCTCTTGGCACCCGCTGTTACTACTAGCGGACAGTTGAAAACTCACTTCTAAGTAGTCCTTCAGTGAATGCCAGAGCCACCCAACATGGAAAAAAAAAATATCTTCCAGCCAGGATGGGAGGAAGTCTAGGTTCTTAGGGTGCTGCCTAGGTACCTCTTGATGTGGCACAAACCACATCTCCACATGGGCTGTGAACATGATATTGAAGCAGCCTGCTACAGATGAAGGAGAGGGAGAAGAATGAGGAAAAGAAAGAGGAGAAGGATGAAAAGGAGGAGGAGAAGAGGACAAGGATATAATTTGAAGTGGCCAAACCAAAATTATGGGAGCAGGAGAAGCTGAAGGATGGTAGGTGGCGGGGGGAAGTCATACTCCATATCCTTCATTCTCCAGAAAGGAAGAGTAACTTGTACAACTTTAGTGCCCCAAGTGCATGGGTATCCATTTTATTAAAAGCCCCCAGATCTCTGCACTTCAACTTGCTGCCAGAGACTACCACCCTTGAACTTCCAGGCATCAACTTTTCATAAAAGAAGTGACACTGAAGCCAAATGATCTTTGAGACAAGGTGGCTATTGTCATTCCACCCACTCATTTCTCTGGAGGTTTCAACCTCAAGTGCCACACCAATGCAGCATGAAGAACAAGCTAAGCCCTTCTCTATCCATCATTTCCAATCCTTCATCTCCCACCTGGATCCCTTATTGAACGATACCTTAATATTGACTGCAGCTTCCACATTTTTAAGGGCCAAGATAAAGAATAACCTATTTGGAATCTTTCTGTACTTTCTACAAAACCATAATTAGATGTAGAATCTATTCGGATGCTCTACTAAGACACATTTCGGATTTCAGTTCTCAGTGGGGGGCAATTTGCCACCCTTGCAAAACTCAAACACCTTTTATTATCAAAGAGAATTGCACTTCATTCTTGATAGCCAGGAAGTTTAAATCAAACTTGACCACCAACTATAGTCCTTACCATTGGCCTTGAGTTCTAGAATATTTAGTTTCTTTGCCTGAAAAAAAAAGATTTTCAAGAAGAGAAAGGGAGGCAAGAAAGGGGAGAGAGAGAAAGGGAGAGAAGAGGGAGGGTGTGTGTGAGCATGTATTTCCTAACTGACTCTGGAGAGACTGCCCCTGAGACCTTGCCAATTTCTAGAGATAACAAATGACTTCTTTCACATGCAAACCAGCTGGGGCTCATGCCGCCATCCCTCTGTCCTCATCACCAAGGGACATGTCCCAGACAACTAGAAACAGTCCATAATCCCCAAAGCCCACTGAAATTATTCAAACCTCTCAGTCCTGAACCTGCTTAGCTACTCTGTCTGGTCTCATGTACTCCTTTCCTAGAAAGTCGTAGTAAAGGCTCCTCTGGCTCCCGCTGCTATATGACCAATCTGGCTTTCCTGGCCCCCTCGTGGTGCCGCAGGCCCCTCCTTTTGGAAATTATAAGTAGCAAGCTCTTTTTTTCACTAGTAATGACCTCTAGACCTGTTGGCTTCACCATAATTGAGGAATCAGAACATTCTGAACGCATATAGATATGTGGGGCAGTGGTAAATT
Source organism: Glaucomys volans (assembly GCA_020662805.1). Taxonomy (NCBI): domain Eukaryota; kingdom Metazoa; phylum Chordata; class Mammalia; order Rodentia; family Sciuridae; genus Glaucomys; species Glaucomys volans. The sequence continues at coordinate 1,677,146 of JAJEJO010000163.1, forward strand.
CTAAGCTTGCTGAAGTGAAATCACATTATCACAATTTTTTTTTTTCTTTGTAAGCAGCCAACCTGTTTCTCTCAAGTAGCTGGTCAGGCCTCAGAAAACCTTGCCATTTGGTTTAGTTATAAACATTCACAGTGCGACTCTAAGCGCTTCTTTCTCCCTGAGGTACAAGGTCGTTTTGCACTGCAGAGGATGAGTGGTCCCCACGTACTTCTTTCCTTCCTCCCTCCTGAAAGGAGGCCAAGAAAATAATGGCCAAAGTTTCAAGGCTTCTCTCAGGGCCTGGTGTATTTCCAGACAGCTTCCTCATTTTAAAAGTACAAGTTCATTTTGGTGGTTTTTTAAAGCCATGGAGCTCCCTATGTTCTTGACTGCAAAGCCAAAGTCGCAGTGCCTGTACTAAACTTGCCAGAGGAAGAGGCAGGTCCAGCTCCTCAGGCCCCTTTGCTTCCTAGAGCAGAGCAAAACTCCTCCTGCCAATCATAGGAGGCAATTCCTGTGGGAAAGCCTTAATTACTCCAGTTCCAAACACATGAGTTCCCCTCCTTTACAGTCCCTGCTTCTTAACCACTGTTCCAAGTCACAGAGCAACCACAACTAAGGCCAAGAGAGGAGACGTGGAAGTGCACAGGCTGCTCCTCCCAGCAACACAGTCAGAGCCCTGAGGTACTCACTGTTAGAATGATGGAGCGCAGCTGCTTCTGAGCCAAAATATTCGCCATCTCCTGCAGAAGAAAAAAGACACCCACACAAAGGCTTAGGTTAGAAAGACACATTTCAGCACGGCCAAAAATGACTTTATCCTGGGGTGTGCTTCATAACTGTATATCAGCAGTATTTCTTAGGAAACAGTGAACGTCAACAGGCAGTCACATTCAAATTATTTTTTGCATATTCCATTGAGATTATAAAAGCCAGGTCTATAAACAAGGAAGGAAAATCTGGCACCTGTATGCTTATTTTTTTTTTTCCTTTAGAAAATTCTTCCTTGCAGAGAAAGGTGAGTACCGAATAAAAATCAAACATTCCAAATGAAAGCAATGGTTCTCCATTAGAAAGGTTCATCATCTTTTATTAGACTGTGTGCTGAAAGCTTCTGCAAGGCAACACATGCCTACTGCAATATGGCTCAATATGAAAGACCCATCGCTTCAAAGAGCTTAGTCTTCTAAAAGCCAGTTCATCTTAATCTGTGCAAGACCAAAGAGGGAGGAGCACATAGCCCAGCCTGGAAAGTAGGCTCTGCAAGTGAGCCCAGTGGGGTTTTAGCAGATGTCCAACACCTGGGCAAATGTGGAGCTCTGGAGTTCACGCTCGGCTTCCACTCTGCTAGGGTTCGTTCCTGCAGGTTGTGCATAGTGCTCTGGCATTTCCTGACTGGCATAGAGAACTTGGGAGTGGTTTCACAGACTCTCTTTATAAATATTGACGAATAGATACTCAGGGAAAATTAAAGAGTCAAGCACAGCGTTGGCGTACTTTCAAAAAGTCAAAATACTGCTCATATTCAGGAAGACACTGGGATGTTGGTTTTTGGTGGGGAGTATATTGTGGTGTTGCTACTCTCTTACTAAGCGGAGAAGAGACTAAGCTACAATTCAAACAAAACAACCATAAATTCTACCAAGGTTGAAATAAATATGCAGAAAGCTAGGAGAACCAAGAGCATGGGGAAGGAGCTAAGAGGGGACACAGGCAGGGTGGACAGGAGCAGAATGGCAGGGCGGGGCCTACTTATTCAGGCTGACAGAGGGAACATGGGTGACTTACAGTCAGAGGACAATCAAGGATGTCAACATTGCTCTCTACATCAACCTAACGGCGTCATCGCCACCACAGAAAGGAAAGCAAGCAGGAGAGAAGAAGGGATGGAAATTCAGAGCACTCTGTTAGAGGTTGGCAGCTTGAATGCAATGCCCCTGCTGACCCACCGCATTGAGAAGCCAGTAAATATGGTCAGGCGATTCCAAAGGGCAGATGGCATGGAAGACCAAACCCAGCACTAGGTCCTCTCCCCTACTCTTGGAAACGTAAGAGCAAGAGCAAGGACACATTCAGAAACATGCTAAAGGGCGACCCAAAAGGAACCTGTTCTTTCCCACTCAAGGAAAGCAGCTCTCTCCTCCCCACCTAAACAGGGAGGCCTGTGGGTCTGTCTTGTTTTATCTGCTTTCGTTTTGTCTTCTTGGACCAGATGACAAACAAAAGGCCCAAAAGAATCCTATGTGTCTCTTCATTTCCTTTTATAAATTTTATAAATTTCCTTTATAAAAGTGAAAGTACTGCCCAACAGTCATAGGAACAGAAAAGGAAAAGAATAAATATTCTTCTCTATGCCTATTTTGGCCTGTTTACAAAATATTTAAGTAAGTTAGAAGGGATAATATATTTATAAGATCTACTAGAGCAATCATTAACTATCTATTTACAATATTTATCTTCTGCATAACACTTTGGGCTTCTCATGGGAACACAGAATATATTATGCTTTGTATTCCAGGCTCAAGGCACGGTGTCTAGCACCAAGCAGATAATAAATGTTTGATAAAAGAACAAATGAATATTTTATGTTACCCTCCTACAGCTGGATCAGAGAGAAAAAAAATATATTCTTGTTCACATCATGGAAATTTTTGTCTAATATTAGGGAATTGAATAAACATGAGAATCCATGAGGAATGTTTAATAGCACTAAAAAAATTTAAAATCATAGATATATACTAATATGGATATATACATACCAACATTGAAAGATGCCTGCAAAATTTTTTTTAGTACTTTTAGCAGGTTTTTTTCTTAAAAACAGTGCACATAGTATGCTTGCTGTACATGAAAAAATGACACATGTAGGAGAATATTTGCATAGAATAAAGCAGGAAGCAGCACCATGAGCCATGAAAATCACAAGACTCGTAACTGTGGTGGATCTTTTTCTGGGAAGGGAATTATGGGAGTCTTTAAAACTTCTTTACAGTCTGTCTTTTCTGATTTTTCTATCAAGTCCTTTTTTTCTTTCAAATAATGCTTATCAAAATCACAATGGCTGTAAAAATCTCATCAACACATTTGCTATTAAAGTAGTAATTTGAGCAAAGGCAAGTCATTGTAAGGAATTTGCTCATCTAATAGCAACCCCTCTCCCTGAAAATCCAATGTGCATCTTCCCACCATTTGTGCAGGGGAAGGGAAAATGTTTTCAGTCCAGGAGACATGGGAAAGCAGGGCTACCACCCCAAGGCCAGCCAACCAGAGCAGACAGGAGGGAGGGGAATTTCAAATTTACTTGATACATTTTGAAAAACAAAGGGAACCCAGATAAGGGAGTCCAGTGAATGTGATTGACCCCAAGTCAGCAAAAGAAGCTAAAATAAATAACAGTATTAGACTGAAGTAGATTTTAAACACACAAACAAGGAGTTCTGTAAATGCAATAAAAAAGGTTTTAGATAACATTTTAATCTAACTGGAGCAAGAAAATGGTCCTTGTGTCTTCTACTCTTCTGGGAGGTGCTTGTGTGGCAAATACAAGGGAATTCTGTGGGTGGTACCTGCTTGATTGTATCTGATGGGACTCTGTGGGTAAAAGCAAGGAGGTTGGGCTGCTAACTCTGGCTCTTATCAGCTAGTGACCTTGTCAAGTTTTTTTTACTCCTTTTGCATCTCAATTTCCCCATTTGTAAAATAAAAATAATACAGCTTTCTCTTAATATGAGAATTAAATTTAATTAAATAATGAAATATGAAACACTGAATATCATGCTGGCACATGGCAGACTATTGACAATACTGTCATTGATGGCAGAGATTGGCAGATTTTTCTATTTGACCAAAAAAAATTTTTTTTGAGAACTTCTAATTTTTCAAAACATATGCCAATAAAAAGGTCAGGTCAAAATAGCCCAGATAAAATGAGCTATTTTACTGGTTTATACTCTCGGCTGTTAATATAATCTTCTGTTTTATAGACCTCCAGTGACCTTTAAAAAAAACAGAAATTTTCTTCATTATGAACTTGCAATCATCTCTAGAGCACTCACAGCTAAAAAATGTTTTAAACTTAAAAATCATAATACTTCCTTTGTTTTGATAAACAACAGTCTTAAATTCAATGGTTTATAAAGTCAACATCAATTTTCCACAGGCAAGTAAATAACCTGTGACTATTTTTATTTCAAGGACTGAATTTGTCATATAATACTTTGTAAATTTTTGGTGGATTATATATATGCTTTCTAAGTTGGATTGTTTTCTTAAATGGTTTAAAGTTATTAGATTACTCTTAGTGGTGGTTTATTACATGATTAGAATGTGTCTTATCTATCCATACTGCGTAGGTTAAAAAAGGTTTGTTTCACAAAATCCAAAACTAAAGTTGTTTTGCTATTCCATTATATTTCCATTGTTATTAATGTTCCAAAGTCAGTTGGAGATTGATATCAGGTTCCCCATGTGCCCACGGCCATGAGAATTTGATTCAATAAACTAACAGTAGTGTTTTGGTATAGAGTAAGGTGCAAAAGTAAGCCAGGTATATGCATCTTACTCAGGCCTATGTCCAGAGATCCAAGTAAAACCACAGCCCTTGGGCAGGCATGAGCTTTCATTTCCTCTGATCTAACCTCCTCTTTTACATTTGGGAAAGGAAAGTCCTAAGAGTTCCAACCAGAATGCAGCTCTCCCTACCCCCACACTCTACCCTTAGTATGTGGTTTGGCCAAATATCCTCTACTGGGCCAATAGAAGGATCATGTTTCTCCAATGGCCAGCTGAGAGCTGCCAGCCAACTTTCTGGGTTGTCTGGGAGCTACCATAAGCCCAGTACTTAAGTACAAATATCAAAGGAATAGCCCACCCACGATCCCACCTCAGACCTGCAAGGCCACTCATTCAAATCCAGCATAGGTTCCCAGAGGTCATGTACCTCTTCCTGGCTCTAGCCAATTCAATCAAACTCACAGGAAACTATAAAGTGACACCACTCACTGTGCAAAAGTAGTGCCCCACCCCCATGCAAATGTAACCCCAGAGGAATGAACAAACAATTCTAAACAGAAAACGAACCAGAACTCCCTGGCATTTAGCCCCCAAGGTTTAAAGTCTCTAAAAATGAAAAAATAAACAGATTCTTGACAGAGCCCTTTAGTAGTAGCAGGTTAATTTCCTAATTTCTTCTACAATAATTCTTTGACAACTGTCATAAAGTTCCCCATCGGGTTTTCTAATGGTTCAAAGATCTCCTATTTCCATGCAGATTGTAAAGGAAGTGAATTGTGACCAGGGACATACATTGTATGCTAGGTGTTGAGAGAAAAAATATGAATGGACTTGAAGGTGTGAGTTAAATTCTAAGACATAGTAAAATCAAAATTTGACTTCTTCCATATTCCCCTCTATAATGGCCCTTTCCCTAATGGAAGAGAACCAAAGATCTACAAAGATAGCAACGGGTAGACTTCGAATGGGTACAATTAAGGGGCTCCCTTCTCTTTCTGCACAGAAGAGGGGAAAGGACTGCTCAGTCCTCCCAGCCACATCCACACATGGACAGAAGACATATCACCAAGCAGAGCCCCTCTGACATATGAACACAGCTATCTCACCCAAGGGCTATAATCTGCATCACTTCCCTCCTGTCTTCTCACCTTTCCATGTCCCCCAACCTAAGGCAAGGCACAACAGCTCATCCAAAACATGGGGACAGCACCTCCTTCACCCCCATGGGCATCTAATGCCACAGTGGAAGATAACAGGGTCCCAATGCTGCCTGCACCACAGCTGCAAGGCTGTACTATTCTACTCTCTGGGCCTTTGCACCAGATCAGACTCCATGGAACCAGCCTCCTGTCCCAACACTCCCAGTGTGCGTCATCAGTCAGGGATTGTCCATCTCCGTCTTCCCCCCACCTCGAGGCCCAACTGCAGGACAGAGCTGCCCTGGACAGCCACCTACAGAGACAGCAGCAGAAGAGTCCAAGGTGTCCCCAGACGAAAAGGAGAGGACATTCAGTGCATGAAACGTCTCCAGCCCTGGGCACAGTCGTAAGACTAAGGTGATGCAGCTTACCTGCCTTCTCTCATCAGGGGCCTTCAGGAAAAGTGCATTGATCACAGCAATGGTATAGGTTTGGATTTCCTGGTCTGTTCTGTAAAGATACAGAATAACACAGAAAGTTGGAGGAGGTGAGCCCTGAGGCAGACCATGATGAGATTCAACATTACACACATGCACCCTTTTCCCAGAAGTTAGAAAGCCAGGGCCTAGGAAATGCATTCAGCCACTTGGAATGTTTTTCAACCACCATGAGCCTGGAAACAAGGTAGGTGCACAACTGTATTACTAGGCGCCCTGATAGAGATCACCCAGAACCACAGGCAGCCAGGTAGCTCTCTCCCCATCTCTCTTCTAATAGGATTAAAGGCAGATAGCTCAGTGCTAGAGGACTTTCCTAGCACATGAGGCCCCAGATTTAATTTGCACTACCATGAGAGAAAGAAAGGAAAACAAAACAAAACAAAACAAAAGCAGGGACCCAGGGGATGTAATCATAGTCACAATAGTGTGTGTGTGTGTGTAATTTTCTGTTATACATGATACATAGCAGGGAGCAGCTATAGATACCTCCACATTCCTATTCTTATTTAAAGGAAACTACTTTGTCTCCATGGTTATGATATTACATATTCCCAAAATCTACTTCCAAATGGAAACTTTTAACTGCAAGAATGAGTATTTATGTTTATAAATTTGTTTCTCACTGGAAAGAAATCAGGAATTCTAAGTGAAGCACAGACTAAAGGTAAGCCTCATGGTAAATAGTAAATAAGAAGGACCCAAGGCAGAAACCAAGGCAGCCCAGAAGCTCCATTTAGGGATTCTCTATCAGGCTGGTCAGGGGGAGGCAGGGTTTAGAGTACAGCCTGTGGCAGGATAGGATTCAAAGCCCAGTTCACCACAGGCTGCCTGTGTGGTCTTGGACAAGCTCATGGGTATCCCTAAGGCACAGTTTCCTCATCTGTAAGAACAATATATTTCACAGTGTTGCTGTGAGGAAGATAAAATGAGATAATGCATATAAAACCCTCAGCACAGTGCTTAGCAAATAATAAACTCTCTTCTTTGGTAAAGTGCATTGTGAATGAGCACATGTGCCCCTGAGAGTCAGAAAACAAGCTGTGACTATAAAGCTAATACATTTTGTTTTCAGGGACACATGAAACAGATCTTATTTCTAGAGAGGTTACATAAAAAAAAAAAAATCATCATTCTGGAGAACAAGGAACTATTCACCAAGGCCACAATCCACAGCTTCTTTGACTTAAATTTTAAATTCTGGTCATCCTTCAGTCTCCAAAGGTGGAGTGGGGAGGATGTGTTTTGGGAATTTACATTATAAACACAACAATTAATATTTTCAGTGTATTGAGAGAATCACTAAATATTCCCTCTCACTCCCACACTGCACCACCAACCCAAATAAGCCAACCAGATTTCCTCTTGAGAATTTGCAAATGTGACCTGAAAAACCAGAAGTCCAGTCACCAGGAACCGGTCATGCTGGTGCCAGCCAATATGCTACAGAAAAGGTCTCTGCTGAGCTCTCCACAGAGGCCATAGTTTCTTTCCCAAAGCATTGTTAGTTAAGTCATTTCTGGACTCTACAAGGTATCCCATGTATCCTTCCAATAAACTCCCCCTCTAGTATAAGGTAATATCATGTTTGTTGCACCAGCAACCCCAAATACTTTATCAAGTAGCATTGTACAACAGAGTCCTTCTTAGGGTGGTACCATAAGAGACCACCTTATCAGTCCCCTCAGGGTAGAGAGAAGGGAAAAACTCCCCGAGGGATTGCAGGTTGCTAGGGAAGCTAACTGCCACATTATAGCTCAAGCTTCCAAAAGAAAGTACCTTTATTATATTATAAAACATAAAAGAAGAATGTCACTGTTGTCACCTTGAATCTAACTAAGGAAGAAGCCTGCCACTAAAAATTCCCAGTTGAAAATGCCTAACATCAGCTGGGTGCAATGGCGCACGCCTGTAATCCCAGCAGCTCGGGAGACTGAGGCAGGAGGATCACGAGTTCAAAGCCAGCCTCTGCAAGGGCAAGGCACTAAGCAACTCAGAGAGCCCCTGACTCTAAATAAAATACAAAATAGGGCTGGGGATATGGCTTAGTGGTCCAGTGCTCCTGAGTTCAATCCCCAGTTCCAAAAAAAAAAGAAAGAAAGAAAGAAAGAAAGAAAGAAAGAAAGAGAAAATGCCTAACATAAAATTTCTAATCAATTATGAAAATATTCATGATATTACAGAAAATACTATCTTGTATAGCTAGGGAAAGACTACTAAGAACTGAAGAAAACAAAGGGTCTTATTTTGTCTTATTAAGAGTATAACTATTAATACCTACTAAAATTCACCAAAACCGAGCATCTCCTAAGGTCCACACACTGGGGACAGACAGTGTCAATACATGAAACTCACAGGGATGGAGAGTGGCAGGAGGTAGTAATTATGCTGTTTCAATGTGATGGTGGATGGTCTTGGTGCATATTTTAGTTACAGGTCAAATCAAGATTGTTTTTTTTCTTGTATAATTAATTGAACCATTATATAACGTTTCCCAGGGCACAACTGCGGCTGCATCCCTGAAGCCTAACCCCACTCCCAGGACCCCTCAGCATGCTTACCCTTGAAGATGAGGAATGAGTTGGCCGATAGTGATCTCCTGCGCCACCTTCTGGTAGAGGTCATGGCTATTGAGCACCATGGACTCCAAAATGGCCAAGGACCGCTGCAGGATTGAGATGTCTATGGCTGACTTGTTCACAAAGCTTGCTATCTGAAAATCCAAGCGGGATACCATTGATTGCTCACGGTAAGCAGCGCAGGGAAGTAGAGAAGGGAACTGATAAAGCATATCAGGAACTCAATTAAGGAAACCAGACACATATAACAAAACAGCAAGAAATGCAATGAGCCAACAGCCACTGCTCATGACATCATTACAAAATGCAATTTATCCTCTTTTATAATTCAACAAAAATTGAACATCTCTTTAAGAGACATCTTTAAAGAACTATTCTGTCTGGTCTTCTCAGCATTACTCTTCTGAGCTTCAGGTTTCATTGGCAAGCAATTTCAGGACATATATTGTAAGGATTCCTGTGTTTCTCTGAGGCAGTAATTTCAACAAACACTAATAGCTACTCCTCCCCCATTCCCAGGCCAGTCCTTCACCCACACGATCCATGACTTTTATGTTCTTATTATGTTCCTGTTATGTTCTTAAGGGACTCACACAAATCACACTTGTCAACACGATTGAACTGGCAAATTTTTAGGGCCTGGCCACTCTCCTGGCTATTCCTAAATAAAAAACTCTTTCCCCTATTCTTTCAATTTCTTATGGTTAAAATAACTTCTTCTCATTTCTCCCAAATGTAGCAAACAGGAAATCATTTAAATTAGCAGTGCTAAAAGTTAAAATACTAGTTTAAGCTCTAAAATATATTCCCTAAAGAATTAATCACTAAAGCCTCAATATAATAAATCACAGTATAAGAGGGAAATAAAATAGGGGTTAGAATAATGGATCACAGCAATCCAAACACATGGGCACCATAAAGGTTTTATTTTAGAGACCTCATTAAAAGTTATTGCTGTCTGTTGACAACTCATACTAAAAGGCCATTATTATATCAACATAATGACTGCTTTCTTAAAAGCTAAATAACTTGGTCCCATGACAAGTAAACACTTGCTGCTTCCCTCTGTCAACACCAATTTCTCCCTTTCTGCTGTCCTACCCACCCCGGCTCCTCATCCCTTCTCCATTCCTGTACTCAGTAAAATGCAAATGCCCCCAGGCCAACTCCCAGTTGCCATCCCATCTGTCTCTAGCCCACAGATTCCCATGGAAAGTAAGGGTGAGAGGGGAAGATAAGGAGGACTCCCGCCTGCTCCAGATGCATCTGGACTTGCAGGTGGGAAATAGTGAAGGGAAGAAGTACAAGGATATTAGGATTTTTTTACATTCCAAAAAGTTGTGATGTTATAAAACAAACTACCGGAAGAACATAAGGACTTAAGACCCTGAATAGACTGTTTTAGCTCCTCTCATGCCTAATAAACCCCCACCATGTTCACTGTCCCTGGCAAGCATCTGCACTAAACCTCGCATCTGCTCCAACCTAACAAATCCACCATCTGAAGGCCACCTTTGGCCATCGTTCTCTGACAATGCCCTGACACTGCATTCACAGTTTTATACTGAACTTAGGCCCCATCTAATTAGAGTATGAACTCTTTGTCTTCTCCACCTCCAAACTCCTCACTTTTTAGTGTTCCAGTATGATCAGCACTGGTGTTAGGAAAACGAAGAACTCATTTGCTGGCAATAGTTCTTGTTTTCTCTGTACTAATTCTCTCCTCATTCCAGGCTCCAGTTCTTGTTTCCACTTGTTAAATCTGGATATTCCCTAAGCCTCCCTGGAGTCTTCCACCTGAGCACCTGTTGCTGCTATTGCGGAAGTTCCTCCACCCCAGCCTTCATCCCCCCTTTTCATTCATTACACATTTACTCATCCATTAATTGATTCACTCGGGTAATAAGTATTGGGTGTGTGCCATGCACCAGGCCTGCTGACAGTCCTGCGGATGTGGAAATGCAAGGATGAGCAAGATCCATGCAGTTTTGTTTTTTGGGGGTTTTTTTTGTTTTTTGTGTGTTTTTTGTTGTTGTTGTTGTTTTTGTTTTTTTTGTTTTTTTTTTGCCAATCTTGAGTATTAAACCCAGGGCCTTGTGCTTATGAGGCAAGCACTCTACCAACTGAGTTATATCCCCAGTCCAACCCACACAGTTTTTAATTTCAGGACCTTATGGTCTAGCAGAGATAGACAAAATGTCATTTACTATAAAACCTATTAAATTATATTAAATATATTAAATTTATTAAATTTGTCATACAAAAGGTAACCTCCATTTGTATATTTTGACAAAGCCTCAAAATTAAGTGGTATGAATAACAACCCCATATTCTTCTTTCTCTTTCCTTCCTTGTTATCACCCTTTCTCAGGTATCCATCATCATTAGTGATTACCATTCCCAGTTTCCCTTTCATCTCTGTGAATACATTTGAAGTACATGCTAAATACACATTCAACGTATACAAACAACACTGTCCCCTGGTACAGTTCCTTCATGAGGACTAAAACTCTATCTTCTTCAGTTTCCTCAATGTTCAAGTTTTCTAAAGAATGGAAGTTTACCCTTTACTTCCACAAATACCTTTTGAACAATATTTCCTTTCTGAAAATGTTCAATTGCTTCTCACATGTTTTCTGATATAAAATACACCTTCTTATAATGGGTTCTTAAATTCTCTACCAACCATTAACTCTCCCCTGTCCCCAAAGGGCTGTTTCAATGATGACAGAATCATTTGTGGTCTTTGCTTTACTTCAGGGATATTTATATCCCATGTACATATTTCATTTCCATTGGCCATTTCTACTTACTTCTTTCCTGTGAAACTAATCTATTACTTTGGCAAAATCATTCTTAAAAAATTATTTTCTATCACCTCTTCTTTAACAGATAGTACCGATGCTAACACAGGTTACCTAATGAGCATTTTGTATAACACAGTGGGCTGAGTGCCTGCGTTAATGAGATAGGGTGCTCAATTCCTTAAGTACTATGTACAATTCTAGAGTAGGTATCAGTCATTTTTGAAACTAACTTCTTTCTTTTGTCTTTGTCAGTGGATTTAACCAGACATTTAGAAGGTCCAGAACTTTCACTGAATGTATACTGACAACAAGGTCAGGGCTGATCCAAAAGAATATAATGATTATCTTCCTCAGAGGAACTTGAGACCAACTCACTGGTGAATGTTCAAATCAGGGAATGTACAAACATTATTGCCTGTGTCCAGTTTGAAAACTATAGATCTTAGGATAACTGCAGACTGTTACAGACTATTCAGTTAAATTTCATTTTCCTCTACCCCTCAAAATATTCATAATGGTTTCCTTTGCCTTCCAATCACTCCTTACTCCACGACTGCACTTTGGCAGACATAGCTCGGCTTCTTCTCCATGGTGCTGGGGATGGAACCCAGGCCCTGTGCATGCTAGACAAGTGTTCTATGATTGAGCTAAACCCTCAACCCGACAGCCTGTATCATAAAGAAGAGGTCAGAGGAGTGAGTGGTACTTATATATCTGACCTTCTCATGCTGCTCATTCATTTAAAAAAAATGCTACCTAAATAAAACCAGAGGACTACTTGGATAACTTTTAAGAAGCTAAGGGGCATCACAGTGCATGAACCAATAGCAGAATAACACTTCTTAGGGTCACTAAGAACTCAATCTCAAAAATCTTGTATGTAATCAAAACCAAAAAGAACCAAGGAGAGTATGAAGCACCACTCTCAAATTTTAAATTATCTGAGCAGAGGTTTATAAATCTGTCAAGATTTTAGGAGGTAGAACTTACTAGATTTCTTTTTTAAAAAAGGCTGTATGTTTGTCCAGGCACTGAAAAAATGTGCAGGACGAGCCAGGTCCCCTCAGAGCTAAGGTCCCCAGAGAATATTTATAGAACTTTCCTTTTTCTAGAGAAGGTGCTGATGTTGTACTTGGCTAGGGAAAAACCAACTCATAACACAGAAAGTTCTTTATTTATTTATTTATTTTTTCTTTCTTCTTCATGTCTTCCTACCCTTTCCCTAAGTAATCAAGCATTTAAAAAGCAACCACATTATATATTGGTATCAAGGAATTCCAGGTCTCAGAGTGTTTATGAAATGATATTATTTATTGCAGCCACAATTTGTAAACCAGTCTAGATCCACATAAAATGTAACAGAAAACGAGATCGGGGCTGGCAGGGAAAAAATATTTCTCTGAAGTGGTATGAATTTGGCATTAATAGGAAGCCAACTTTGGACCACAGAGATAGGCATCTTTTGTCAGTGCATTTCCTAGTTGATTTTTGAGGAGATAGAGCCCCATTTAAAAGACAGTCGCCTGCATACAAATCCGGGGTTGTCAGAGTGCTGAATTTGATCCAGCTAATGAATAAAAAAGTTAACCTTGTAAAAAATAAGTAATTTTCTGATGACTATTTTTCAAATCCATGTAAGGAATCTCTAAGTAGTAATGTAAGGGAAATGTAATAACTGGGAATGAGACAAGGAATATATTAAATAATGTTGCCTTTTAAAAAATATTCAATTTTTTATTTAAATTGCCAAAACTGCTGTCTTTGCTTCCTTAGATTTAATATGATTTTTAAATTTAATTTCAATGAATGAAACCATTTTCTTAAGTACTCAGAAAACTAAATTATTATTTTGTTGCTGACTACTACTCACATCATTTAAAGACACACAGATTTGTCATTCTTTTTCACTCATGACCGAAACCTTACCTTTAAAATATATTAAACATAGTACCACTATATTGCTTCTTTTATCCAAGTTCTATTTTTTTAAATGCTTTTAAAGCTTCTAAGCACATGCTATTTATTCATTTATAGAAATGCATGAAGGTCCTGAGGATAAAGTAATGAAAAAAGCCATGTTTCTCCCTCCTGGGCTCAGGATCTATAGGGAAAGACATTCAAATGAATAAGAAATTCACAAAAATGGGAGAAGTGCTGACACCAAGTTATACCTGAGATGTGAGGGGCACAGAGAGCAGCAGAAATTACTTAAGTTTACCAATAAGGCCCGGGAGGGCTACAGAGGGTGAGTACTAGTTAAACAAGGCTCCTGACATGACTTTTTGCACCCCTGGAGAAAGAGCTCTGATGCATGCAACCAAGGATGCCCCCTGCTCATTATGACCTCCCTGGACCCTCCAGTCACAGCATCCTGGCCTCCTAACCAGGAACAGCAAGACTCAGCTGCTGTGTTCTGGAAAGGACTGCTGTGAGGAATTCAAGGAGCTCGTCAGTGATGATACAACATAATTGAGGCGTTCGCATTCAGGATATTATAGTTATGTTTTAGAGCAAGAAATACTCTAATTAGCAATGAACAAGGCCATTTGAATATAGGAAAGAAAAGTCTGCTGCAAATTCAGGAAAGTGTTAAAAATTTTTATTAAATATGAAGGCTACAAAACCCCATATCTTCAGAGTCAGGCTTGCTCCTCTAGAACTTACCTTAGAAAAATGGAATATAGCAATCTGTTTTCTGGTCTCATAATCTAAGGCCTCCCTTCTCTGCCACCAACCAAGGAATGTGCTTATAACACATTAGAATCCCTTTGGCTTTCTCCTCTATAATAGTTTCTTTGCTTTTTAGGAATTCATACCACTGACAAATAAGAACCATCTTCCTTTTTATGCATGTTTCCTTTTGGTTCCTTAACTTATGGCTTCATGGATCTCTGGCTTCATAGATTTATATAAGGAAAGAAGATCCAGAGTTACATCAAGAAGGCTCTGAGTTCCTGATGAGAGTTTGTCTTAAACAAATCTGCAACTCCACATAGATTTTCACCATGGGGCCTCCATTCCCAACACCCTCATTGGACAAAGGAGGGGATTCCTCTGTCCTTCCCTTCCAAGTGGCATCTTCCCAAAATAACTCAGTGACTTTAAAGAGAAATCAGTAACTGATTTAAGTAATTTCTGCTGCTCTCTGTGCCCCTAACATCTCAGCACCACCTCAACCACGTAATCAAAAGACGTACTGAAAGGGCACACCAATCCTAACGTAGGACTGTTGTTCAAAATGCATAACCTTCCTGAGGTTAGCCATGAGGGGGAAGATTAGACACTCCAAACCCAGACATTCTACAAAGTAACTGACCAGTGCTGTCCACAAGTGTCCACAAGGAAAAACTGATGGACTGACACAGACTAAAGAACATTAGGAGATATAACAGCAAAATTCTATGTGAAATCCAATCCTTAAAGAAAAAAAAATGGTGAAATCAAATAACAACATAACTGTACTATCATGTAGAAGCAACAATGGGGAAAACCAGATGAAGAGAAAATAGGGTTCTCCTCTTATTCCACACATTCTATACTATTTTTGCAACTTTCCTTTAAGACCACCATTATTTCAGAATAAATGGTTTAAACTTCAAGTGACCCTTACTGAACTTCACTGTGATTTTGTAGCTTTTGACAGATTCCCTGAAATCATTTGAAATAACCCTTCTTATGAATCTATACTTTTAAAATAAATTTATGAATTCATAACATCTCTTTATTCCTAATCCAACAGTAGACAGAACAAAATGTCAAACAACTTATTTTACAAATACTCAGAGAGGAAAAGTTGGTAACAAATAATAATCATCCATATTTTAATACTACATTTAAAGACTTACATGGTCAGGTTTGCTTTGTTTTGTTTTGTTTTGGTTTTTGGTTTTTGGTACTGGGGACTGAGCCCAGGGGAGTGTAATCAATGAGCCACATCCCCAGCCCTTTATATTTTTTATTTTGAGACAGGGTCTCACTAAGTTGCTGAAGGTTAGCTTTGAACTTGTGATCCTCTTGTCTCAGCCTCCTGAGACACTGGGATCACAGGCATGCGCCACAGTGCCTGGTAGGACTACTTATTTTTTGGCAGAAGAATGGAAACAGAATTGGAAATTTGCAGACTTGTCTTTAACATGTGTCAATTGATGGGAATGGCAGAGGTTCTTCTGCCCTTTCTCAAGCCAGGTCCACCTTGGCCCATTCCTTTTTCAGATTCCTGTCAAAGGAGGAACCAAATTGGTTAGTGCCTGAGGCATTTATTGCCCCAGGATACAATTAGTAGGACCCGCTATCTAAGAACAGTGAGCCAGGCATGCCTTGCCTCCTTCTCTTATATCCCTGGTCCAAGCTTAACAATGTAGGAAATTGGAGTCCTTTGCTTCTTTCCCTATCCCTGGGGATGGATGACTGGAGAACAGTAGGAACCTCATTTAGGTTTTGAGAACTTGGAGTCCTGCTTGGGGCAGTGGCAGACACGTGTATGGTCATTAACAACATGGCACATTGACTTCCCTTAACTCTGGGTACCATATGCAATCCCTTATAATGTCTGCAAGAGACAAAATGTAATTTTCACAAAGGATTTGGGTGCTCTGATCCCCACCTACCTAATGCTATAAAATGCCACGCCCACCTGTTAACATAAGAAAAAAAAGAAACCATTATAAAATATCTTCAGAGAAAAATATCTGTGAAAGAAGAAGTAATGTAAGCCCAGGGAAGCACAGTCCACCTTACCTTCTTAATGAATGCCACCGAAAATGTATCCCAGGACACAATGCCATGATCCATCAGCTCCACAAAGGCCGTCAGAGTGAAGGACAGCATGTCTCCAAAGCTGCAAAACAGAGAGAGGCCAAAGTCATGGGTACAGAGCTGAGCACTGGGAAAGATGCAGAAGTGAGAAAGCCTTAGGAAAGCAAAATTTTCAAAGACCACTGGCTTAAGATGCTGAACCCAAATAACTTCCTCACACACCAGTGTTGGGAAGAGGCAAATGCTCAAAGTCAGCTGGTGCTTCAGAGTTTGACAGGCCTGGTTGCATGCTGACTTGCTCCAGAGAGCTGCATCACACTGGGAAATTCACTTAACCTCTCCTAAGCCTGTTTTTTCAGCTGAAAAGCTGGGTAGTGAGTAATAGCTATTTAACCACAAGGCGGCCTGTAAGGCACTTAATAAAAAAGTATGCATCATATAAACATTCAGTAAATGCCACCTTAAAGAAAAACTTCCCAGCAAATAAAAAATCGAAGAGAAGGCAAGGTTCTTCTTTTATCATCCACAGCTATGAAGGGGGCAGATTGAAAATGTGAAGAGTATCAGCCTTTGGAAAGGATCCAACTGCCTATACTTACCTCTGTGTATGTACACAAACCCAGTATATATGGAAGTAAAAATGCTCACTTGGATGTTACACTGGCCGGCACTCCATGTTTAGCCCATGGGTTTTATGGAGTACCTATGGAGATAACCTTTGGGTGTGATGGTTTTGCTAACCCTAAGCTTACTGTGATGCAGAAGCTGTAGGAAGGGTCTAATACTTTAGAAATCAGAGAAAGATTCGGAGGTGCTATGGTTTGGACTAGCATCACCCAAAAGTCCACATTAAAGGCTTGAACCTCAGCGTGGCATTATTGGAAGGTGGTGGAAATATTAAGAGGTGGAACCCATGGGAGGTCTTTAGGTCATTGGGGGCATGCCCTTGAAGAGGACTGTGGGACCCCAGTCTCTTTCTCTTTCACTTTCTGGCTAGGAGATGAAGATTTTGGCTCCACCACAAGCTCTGCCATGATGTGCTGCCTCTCCCAAAGCAATGGGGCCAATCAGTCATGGGCTGATACCTCTAAAACCATGAGCCAAAATAAACCTTCTTTGTTTATAAGTTGATTATCTCAGGTACTTGTTACAGTGATGGAAAGCTAACACAGGGAGGCTCAAAGCACCGTCTTTCTTTCTCTTTTTTTTTGTACCAAGGATTGAACCCAGGGTCACTTATCCACTACTTAGTTACATCCCAACCATTTGGGTTTTTTTAATACTTTTCTAAGTTGTAGATGGATACAATATCTTTATTTTATTTATTTATTATTATGTGGTTTTGAGGATTGAACCCAGTTCCTCACATGTGCTAGGTAAGCACTCTACCACTGGGCTACAGCCACAGCTCCATCTCAGCCCTTTTTATTTTTTATTTTGAGACAGGGCGTCACTAAGTTGCTTAGGGTCTTGCTAAGTCGCTGAGGCTGGCTTTGAACTTGCGACCCTCCTACCTCAGCCTCTGGAGCCACTGGGATTACAGGTGTGGACCACCATGCCTGGCTAAAAGCACCATCTTTCTATGATAGTTTCATCTTGTCACTTACCAGACAATATTCTGGTTTCTAGTGCTTTCCAAAGACATTTTGATAGATATTTATATACTCAGAATCCTTTACAGAAAATCACCTTTACCATAAATGATCACCATCACAAATATTAACTCAAAATCCTCAAGATTGAATTCTCTCCCCCCTGTACAAAAAATCATGCCAATCAGGATTTTTGCACTATATTATATGATTGATTTTTTTAAAAGTAAAGGTTAGTCATATGTTCAATCTATAGGGCATTATTTTTACCTTATGAAGTCTCCTAACAAATTTAGATAGAATCTGTCTACCTATTTTCAATTAATAGAATAGAAAACAGGTTCACATTACTTTTAAAACACCTTCTCAGTTTCCCTTCCTGTTACTGTTCTACTTACTCCAGTCTCAAAAACAACTTTTGAAATTCTGCCCCACCTCAAAAGTTGTAATGCTACAAGAAACCTCTAGAAAGGGAAGTAGCCCTTCGGGAAGAACTACGATGCTAGGCTGCTGAGTCCAGAGGGGAAGAGACACACTGATCAAAATGAGTAAGTGGGTGGTATCTGGCGTAGGGCAGCAGAGGTTCCCCTCTACCACCATCCCATGCTTCATTTCCTCATTCATTAAAAACAGGGATGAGGATGATGGTAGTGGTGGTGGTATCCAACTCGGAGACTGCTGGAGAAAGGAAATGAGCTAACATACTTAAATCCCTTTTTACAGCATGTGGCAAATAGCAAGCAGCATGTGAGTGCTAGCTACTAGCACTATACAAAGGTAGCATTTTAAAAGGTGAATGAAGTTCATAATGTTCATTCATTTTGCCTTCATTGTGTAAAGGATTTTCTGTTCTTAGAAACAGGAAGGAAAATGCAAGAAAAGCCAAACCATTCAGGCCACATGGAAAAGCACCTCTAACCTTTCTAAGAGGCACACAGGCAGGCCCAATCCTGCAGGTGCCCCTAGGTGGCATCAGAGGCTCATGCCTCAAAAAGAAAATCCCATGTAGAAAAACAAACTTACTGAAAGGAGAGAACATAAAACTAGAAAGATGGGAGGAAAATTATTTTAACAGGGTAGCAAGAAAGGTTAAATAAAATTTCCACAATAATTCTTCTTACAGACAGTGACTCATAAGAAGATCCCCGTCTCAGATTGCAAAAGAAGGAAATTGTTTCAGGAAAATAAGAGCCAAGTAATAAATGCAATTAGAAAGATTTATTAATAGACTAGTAAGCATTAGTATTACTTTAAAAAGTCATGACATAATAATATGTAATATTATAATTAGCAATATTAGCAAAACTTTTATTTATTTACTTAAAAACAGTCATCATATAATAACCAGTAATTGGCATTTGCTTTACTCTGGGATGATTAAAGGTCTCAAAAACAAAAAGATTCCCACAAACATGCCATGGAATGATGGCATCCAGGGCCTCCACCCAGTGCAAAAATTCCTGCCTTGATGATGGCAATAACAGAGCCAGCCATGGAACGGGCCATGGCAGAGGAATACACACACTGTTGGAATCAAGCCCCTCTTCACAGTCACAGTCAGCAACCTGAGACTGAATGCAGATGACATTAGTCTTGAAGTCAGTCTTCATTAGCTGCAAAAGATAAGTTATATACATTCCCTCTATTATCTGAAGGTAAAAATGACTTGGCTCCCTAGCTAGCTACTCAATGAAAGCCTAATCCAAATGGTGCTAGTAATACCTGGGAATGATTGATTTCCCCTAAAGTGCTCCAGAATTCTGTCTACAGACTCCACATACAGTCTGCAAGAACCTTGGAAAAAATGATGGGGAGCAGAAGAAAGAATACCATTTGGTTTCCAAATCTCCAAGTTGTTTTGGGGCCTAGGACTACAATCTCTATAGCTCTCCAAGAAGTGAAATAGCCTTTCTGAGACTACAGACAGGGTTTTCTGTGCTTTTCTGTTATCCTTGGGCGTGAATGACTGACAAGTGAGAGAAGAGCTTCTTCACGCCACACACCAAACAAGGTGCCCACAGGAAGGATCATTTTCTCTGTCCATTTAATAATATGATCTGTAGGTAGATACATAGAATGAACTGTATAATCCATTACATATTAAATACAAATATGATATTGTGATAATGCATATTATATAACAAAATGTTTAACACACCTATAATATACTCATTATATTACATAAAAAACTATATACATATATTCTATGTGACATATATAATTCATTATGACTGGTTGATTGAATAGCATGGCATATTTCTACAAAGGGAACTTTTTCAAAATTAAACTTCAAGCCTTCAGTTGCAAGGAAAGGATGCCATGCTAAAATTTTATTACATTTCAAATAAAAGGACCTCTTTTAAATGAGGTGGCTATAAAAGCTCTTATTATACCCTGACATCAGTGTTTATTTCCACTCCTAGAGGAGTAATTCAGACTCCGAAGAGGGAAGGCAGCAACCAAGATTCTACCTTTGAAATCAAGGCTGAGTGCAGAGTATCAAGCCTTAAAAGAATTATAAATATAAAGCAACTGCATGCCACATTAGGAACATTTTTAATTTTATTTGGTTTACTTGTTTTTGATAAAGTGCTAGGCTAAAGATTCTGCAGTACCAACTGCCACGAATTAAGCCGTCTGCAAACGTTACATGCTGGTCGACAGCCACTGTCACAGCCAACACACCATGTGTGCTGGAATGATTCAAATAAATGTTTCTCATCAACTTAGTAGAGATCATCTCTTCTCCAACAAAATCCAGCCGATCTCAAAACAAGCATGTAAATTTATGTTGCTAATTTTATAAGAGAATTGCGCTTCCAAATGTCTCTATGCAATGGCATGTCCAATACAGAACTGGAGAACGGATAAAAATAAAGGCAATTTGTAAAGCTCTCAATAAATCATATTAAGTAGATCTTTAGCTGCCAAAGTTGATGACTATAGTTCTGCCCTGCCCTTTGAATTTTTTTCATTATTTTCAACTGAACGGGGGTAATATTTACACATAAAAGTATTTGGATACCCCTTATTCTTCAGAATCATAGCATGATTTATATCAGCCAACACTTTCATGGATCCTTTTTTAAATATCAGAATGGACTCTATACCATTGATTTGTATTGTTTGTCTCATTTGATATCATACTTCTTTGATAACTAAATTACAGTAAGACTTGAAGTTCATTAAGGAAAGTTTCCAACTTTGTTTTTTGGATGGTTTGGGCTATTCTAGGTACAATATATTTCCAATAAATTTTAGGGTTGGCTTATAATTTCTTTATCACAAAAAAAATGACTGATGTGCACTGAACCTATAGATTCATTTGGGGAGAATTACTCTCTTAAATATTATCTTTCAATCCATGAAACGGTATGTCTCTCTACTTATTTAGGTCTTTAGTTTCTCTACACAATATATTTATTTTTCAGTGGGCAGACACTGCATATCTCTTGTTGAGATGTTGGATTTTACGAACTGCTTTTTCTCTAACAAGAGGATTTTTCTCTTTATTTTTCTCCTTCATTTTTTAAAAGCCGAATTATATTGATTGCTTTTCTAATATTAAAACATTTCTGATGTAAATTCTATTGATCATGATGTGTTATTACTTTATATACTGCTTGATTATCTTTGTTAATATGCTACTGGGGATTTGTGTACCTCTGTTCACTTGGGTCACTGATCTATAAATTTTTATTACCTATATTATCAAGTTTTAGTACCAGAGTGATACTGGCTGGATAAAGTGCTTGGAAAGTGGTTCCTCAATCCTTTGCATTCTGAAAGCATAAGAGTAGATTTGATATTTCTTCTACAAATATCTGATAGAATTCACCATTGAAACCAGTTTTCATTGTAGGGAAGGCTTTTGATAATGAATTCCATGTCTTTAAAAGTCATGGGTATTCAGGTTTTCTATTTCATCAAGAGTCAGTTTTGTTGTGTAAGTTGTAGTCCTCTGAAAAGCAGAGGCTGGGATGGAGTTAGGAGAACAAGAGGTTTACTGGGAGATTGGGAAACACCTGTGAAGCACCCAGGAGCAGAAAGCAGGATTGGATATGGAAAAGTATAGACACACGGTAGATCTGATGTCTATGAGAGGAATAGGGAAGGGAAGTGGATGCAGATCTGGTAAAGTCTCAGTTAACTAATGGGAAACTCCAGAACATCACTGTCTGTTGGAGGAGTCCCACCGTGAGCAGAAATGGCCAGGTCCTGGGACCCCCACCATGCTGACTGACTGGAGACTCCCTGATAAGAGTTCAACCTTGATGTAAAAGCTGCCAAGGATCTTGTATGTGCTGGCTAGAAGGTAACTGCTTTCCTTGTGGCCAAGGAACAAGGTCTTTCATGAAGAGGGTTCAAAGCATCTGTTGCTGTAGTTAATATATTGGTAACTCCTGCTCCCCAAAACCTTTGTCCATTTTGTCTAAAAATTAAAATTTACTGATATAAAGTTATTCGCAATACATTTTCCTTGCTGCTAAGATCATTAGGATCTGTAGTGATACACCTCTCTTATTCCTAGTGTTGATATCTTGATTTCTTTTTTCCCTAAAAAAAAAAAAAATCTTTCAAAATAACTTATTTTTGGCTTTAATTTTCACTACTATTTGATTCTTTTCTGTTTCACTGATTGCATCTATTTTTATTCTCTCTTCTCATTAAGTGCACATTCTTTCCCTGGCTTCCTAACCAGAAATTTAGAGCATTGATTTTTTTTTTATTCATTTAATTTTGATCCATTAAACACAAATGGAGTACAGCTATTGTTTCTCTGGTTGTACACAAAGTAGAGTCACACCATCTGTGCATTCCTACATGTACACAGGGCAATGATGTCTGTCCCATTCCGTTATTATTCTTACCTCCCACCCCAACCCCACCCCTCCCTTCCCTCTATGCTATCTATCCTTCCTCCACTCTTGCCACCCTTCCACCCCACATTATGCATCATCATTCACTTATCAGAGAGACCATTCGGCCTTTGGATTTTGGGGATTGGCTAATCTCACTTAGCATGAGAGTCTCCAACATCATCCATTTACCTACAAATGCCATAATTTTATTCTTCGTTATGGCTGAGTAATATTCCATTATGTATATATACCACAGTTTCTTTATCCATTCATCTATTGAAGGGCATCTAGGTTGGTTGCACAATTTAGCTATTGTGAATTGAGCAGCTATGAACATTGATGTGGCTGCATCACTGTAGTAATCTGATTTTAAGTCCTTTGGGTATAGGCCAAGGAGTGGGATTGGGGTCAAATGGTGGATCCATTCCAAATTTTCTAAGGAATCTCCACACTGTTTTCCAGAGTGGCTGCACCAACT
>JAJEJO010000163.1:1700445-1996783 GCA_020662805.1 Glaucomys volans
GTTGCATATGGATTTCCAGTTTTCCCAGCACCATTTGTTGAAGAGGCTATTTTTTCTCCATTGTATGTTTTTGGCTCCTTTGTCAAGTATGAGATACCTGTATTTATGTGAGTTTGTCTCTGTGTCCTCTATTCTGTATCATTGATCTACCTGTCTATTTTGGTGCCAATACCATGCTGTTTTTGTTAATATTGCTCTGTAATATAGTTGAAGGTCTGGTATTGTGATACCCCCTGCTTCGCTCTTCTTACTAAGAATTGCTTTAGCTATTCTGGGTCTCTTATTCCTCCAAATGAATTTCATGATTGCTTGCTCTATTTCTATGAGGTCCGTCATTGGGATTTTAATTGGAATTGCATTGAATTTGTATAGCGCCTTTGGTAGTATGGTCATTTTGACAATATCAATTCTGCCTATCCAAGAACATGGGAGATCTTTCCATCTTCTAAAGAATTCTTTAATTTCTTTCTTTAGTGTTCTGTAGTTCTCATTGTAGAGGTCTTTCATCTCTTTTGTTAGATTGATTCCCAAGTATTTTATTTTATTTATTTATTTATTTATTTATTTATTTATTTATTTTTAGTATTTTATTTTTTGAGGCTATTGTGAATGATATAGTTTTCCTAATTTCTCTCTCAGAGGATGTATCACTTACGAATAAAAATGTATTTGATTTATGAGCATTAATTTTATATCCTGCTACTTTACTGAATTCATTTATGAGTTCCAGAAATTTTCTGGTGGAATTTTTAGGGTCTTCTAAATACACATTTTTTAAATCTTTATTCTTCTCCAATATAAGCATTTAGGCCTATAAATTTCCCTCAAACCACTGATTTAGATTCATCACAAATTTTCTTGCATGTTTTATTTTCAACAC
Source organism: Glaucomys volans (assembly GCA_020662805.1). NCBI lineage: Eukaryota > Metazoa > Chordata > Mammalia > Rodentia > Sciuridae > Glaucomys > Glaucomys volans. Next base: position 1,701,326 of record JAJEJO010000163.1, read on the forward strand.
CAATCAGTTAAAAAAAATTTGGTAATTTCAACTGCATTGTTCCTTCACACTCAGGAAATAAGAACATCTTCTAATTTCCAAATGTCCAGGAATTTTCAGCTTTATAATTGTTACTGATTTCTAACCTAATTTGCCTGTGATCAAAGAGCATAATTTATATAGTTTAAAACATTTGTAAATTCTTAAGACTTTCTATGGTCAAGCATATGATCTCCTTCCCATTGCCTTCAAAAGAATATGTATTCTGCTATTGTTGGGTGTGATGCTCTACAAATGGCAATTAAGACCTTCAACAGGGTTAATCAGATCATCCACACCCTTACTGATTCTGTCTAGATTTCCTATCAGTTAGGAGACAGTGGTATTAAAATACTCAACTAGAATGATGGGTTTGTCCATTTTCCTGACTGCTAATTTCTGCTTTGTGTATTCTGAATCCTTATTATTAGGTGCACACACTTTTAACATTTTTGTTTTCCTAATGAATTGACTATTTTTATTATTTATACCTCTTTATCTCTGATAACATACCATCTTCAAATCTTATTTTACAAGATGTTAATAAAACTACTTATTTTATTGTTATTAGCACCTGCATGATATACTTTTCCATCCTTTTATTTTCAAGTCACGTGTGTCCATGTGTCTTTTGTAAACAGCAGAGAGCTGAGGGCATACGTTTTTTTGGGGTGTGTGTGTGTGTGTGTGTGTGTTTTTAATCAGACAATCTAAGTTTTTTAACTGAAGTGCTTAGTCCACTTACACTTGATGTATTGATATGATTACATTTAAGTTGATCAATTTGTTTTTTGGGTTTGTTTTTTTATTTGTTTGCTTTTTGATACCAGGGATTGAACTCAGGGGCACTCAATCACTGAGCCACATCCCAGCCCTATTTTGTGTTTTATTTTTAGAGACAGGGTCTCACTGAGTTGCTTAGTGCCTCACTGTGGCTGAGGCTGGCTTTTTGTTTGTTTGTTTTTCTTTTTCTTTTTCACAGACTGCATTTTGATTTATTGTACACAAATGGGGTACAAATTTTCATTTCTATGGTTGTGCATGATGTAGATTCACACCATTCATGTAATCATACATGTATACAGGGTAATGATGTCTGTCTCAGTCCACTCTCTTTCCTTCCACCACCCCCTCTTGCCCCATTTCCCTCTACATAATTCAAAGTTCTTGAACTCACAATCCTCCTCCCTCAGCCTCCAGAGCCATTGGAATTACAGGTGTGCACCACCCGGCCTGGCTCAATTTGCTATTTGTCTTACTTTTCCCAACTATGCCATGTTCTCCAGTTCCCCTTCTCTACCTTCTTTTGGGTTAATTAAATATTTTTAAACTGCTATATTATAGTTTCTTTTATACCCACATCCTTTGTGCTCCTGAATTTTACATCTCTTCATATTATAAACCCTAAAAAACAACACTGTAATTTTAGCTTTATATAGTTATATGACTTTTAAAGAAGTCTGAACGAAAGAAAGAAAAGTGTATTTTGTCTTTTATACTTATGCACTCCTTTACAGTTTCCAGGTTTCTTCACACTCTGTTATAGAACCTGATTTCTATGTAGGGTCAGGTCCATTCAATCTGAAAAATTCATCTCATGTTTCCTGGAGTAAATGTCTGCTCACAATGAACTGTCTTCGTCTGCCTTCATCTAAGAGTGTTTTTAGTTCAATATTATTTCCAGGGAGAGTTTTATAGTTACAGAATTCTGGGATGACAAGCTCTTTTTCTCCTTTCAGCATATTTAAGAGGTCCTTCTGGCTTCCATTATTTCTAGTAAAGAGTCAACCTTCATTCTTATGTTTGTTATTTTCATTAATAAAATGTTTTTCTCTGACTGCATTTTATCTTTGGAATTCACAAGTTTTACTATTATTTTCCTAAGTACAGTTTGCTCTGTGTTTATCCCTCTTGGGGATTCACAGAGCTCCTTAGATCTGTTAATTTATGCATGTTAACAAATTAAATTGTTTTAGCATAATCATTTCCTCAAATACTTTCCTTCCCACTCTCCTTCCTCTCCTGTTGGGACTCCAATTAATTGTATTTTAGGTCACTTCTTGTTATCTCATAGGTCAAGTACTCACTATTCATTTGATCCATTTTCTCAGATTGGGTAATGAATACTAATTTATCTTCAATGGTACTGGCTCTTTTTCTGTCATCTTCAATTCTTATACAATGAATTTTTCATTTTAATTCTTCCATTTTCCAGTTTAAAATTTACATTTGGTAATTTTTTTAAGTTTTCCATTTCTCTGATAAGGTTTCCCAACTGTGCATTCATTATACAGACACTTTTCTTTGGTCTTTTAATGTATTTTTAAAAGTTGTTTAAAAATTTTCATCTGCTTATTCCAACATCTGACATTGGAGTTCTTACAATCAGTTTCTATTACCTGATTCTTATTTCTTTAACTATGAGTCATCCTTTCCTTTCTTTTTCTATACACAGTAAATTTTGTATTGTAGCCTGAATATTGTGCATAAAACATTCTCAAGGCTCAGAATTCAGTTTTGTTCCTGAAAACGAGTGTTGATTTTTGTTCTAGGAAGAGGTTACTCTTCCTAGAGCAACTCCAAATTGCGCAGTGAGTGACAGCTCACATCTCTGTTCAATTCTTCAAGTTTCCAGTCCTCTTTTTACCAGGCCCTCTGGGTTTCCACAAACACATGCACATTCATGTTTCCATGATCAGTTATAGATTTCAGCAGAATTTACATGTAGATGCTGGGTTTTACACAACCTGAGCTTCCTTTCTTTCACGAATTCTCCCTGATGATCACGCTAATCTTCCAGTTCCAAACTAGTAATTTAATAATGCCAGGGCTTTCTGCCATCCCATGCTACACAGATGAGCAGGTGGATCTGGGGCAAAGGCAGCAAACACACAAATCTTTTTCAAGCCCCATCTGTTCTCTTGAGAGTTTCCTTCCATCAACTTTCTACCTTGCGATACAGTGCCTTCAAATGGTCATTTTTAGATGTTCTGTCCACGGTATTTTATCCATAATGTATTATCTGTATTTGTGTTAGTCTGATTATACAACTCTGTCATTAGCAGAACTAGGGCTCTGATCTTTGACTTCTGTCCATGATTGATAAATGGGTATCATGGATCACAAGCTATTCTGCATCCCTACATATACTAATTGACTAAAACTATTGGCTGGCAAATTTTTAAGAAATTATTTCGGCTTTAGATCCCCAAATTCCTCTACATTAGCAAATTATATAATGTTGATGAAGAAAAAAGGTTTTCATCCTACCTCCACCATCTGATTTTAACTACTGCATTGAAGAAAAGATGCTAATTATACTAATCTTGTGAGGTAGATAGAAGGATGGGTAAGAAGCAATGAGTGTAACATTGAGATTATGCCCAGGTTAAACTCTCATAAAAGCGGTTTCTACTGCCTTTACCAGTAAGTGCTTCTACTATATTAAAAATATATGTCAAAAGAAAATTTAAGCTTTACCCTAGATGTTTTCCATTTTATTAGAATTTGATAAACACAAGAGTTCCTGTAACTAATCCTCTTCTTATGTGGGAGGAGTGGGGGAAGGTGAACCCCCTGAACTCAATACTACACTAGAGTTCACTAAAGGTGATAAGGATTTTGTCTGAGGGTTTGAGAAATGAGGTCCACATTTTGAGGTGCTGTTCAGTCTTCCTTCTCAAACTGAAATTATCTGCTTAACACCTGGGTGCCAGGGAAATTTGTTCAGCCTACTTAAGGGAGTTTGTTAGATCATATTTGGACTTACACCGATTAAAGGGTAAAAAAGCTACTCAAGGGGGAAGACTCAGATCTCCAGACACAATTTGCAGGCAATCCACTTAATACATAGGTGATCCAGCACTTTCTCAGACCCAGAGTAAATAATTTTCATTCCATATATCAGTCCTGAATGTTTTTTTTAATGTGAATCTTTTTCTTTCTGAGCTATTGAAGAAAATCAAAGATTTTTAACTTTGAACGTCACATAGGCCACAAAAAAAGAAAGTTTTGTTTAAAGTAATGCATAAAATTATGCCTAGTATTGCTCCAGGAGAATGGTAGCAATCTTGATGTGATCATTTAGTGGTTACAAACATAAAATGTTCTTTCTACTACAAAGGCAAAAGAAAAGGAAAATAAATTTTTAAAGAACCTGCTTATAAGAACATCAAACAGAAAGAAAAAAATCACTTACTCAAAATATCTAGCTGCATAGTTACGAAGTTAGGAGACAGGGCTTAATTATACAGAGGAAAAGGAAGCATTAAATCATCAATATGAATTGATCATATATTCTTACCAGGGCTTCATAATCTTCTGCAATTTCTGGTATCGCCTGCAAAATTTAAAAACAACCATGTGAGAAGCATGTTTGAAAGTCATGATTTTTACACAAAGAATATATCTCAAAGAAAACTCAGGATTAGCTGGGCTTGGTGGTGTGTGTTTGTAAACCCAGGGACTCCAAAGGCTGAGGCAGAAGGATGGCAAGTTCTAGGCCAGCCTCAGAAACTTAGACCCAAAATGCAAAGGGTTGGGGATTTGGCTCAATAGTAGAATGCCCCTGGGTTCTAACCTTAGTACTGCAAAAAAAAAAAGGAAAAAAAGAAAGTAAGGATCGAATATAGGACAGAGAATCTGCCACTAAGTAAAGTCACTTTATCCATTTTAAAACATCACTCAAAGTAATAAATTGGTATTTTTTAATGATCAAAAGATCAGGATAAAACTCTCAAAACTCGCTGCAATGACATTTTGCTAAAGGCAACAAGAACACTCTCTCTTGATCAGAATGGGATTATGTTCCATAGTGGGAGGACCCCTAGGGATAAGAATGCAAAAGTTTGCAATGAAAAAAGTTCAGCCCAAAAGTACTGGACTATGAATAAATAATTTATTATCCTTCTTTGGTAAAATGCCCACTAAAATTGTACTTTTTCTTCAAAATTTGTGTTTTTCTGAGAAGACAGTACAATTTCTGTGATGAGACATCGTGTCAGACACCAAGATCAAAACTCTGGGAAGGAGCCTGTAATGGACAAACCTGGCTGCAACAAGGGACAAGGTGCTTAAAACAAACCAAGAAATGGAAAATAAAGGGGGTCCTTGAGGTTCAACCAATAAGGAAACAAGCGATTCTATTCTGGTCAAGCCACTTTCCACTCCTCACATCTGCCAAAAGTCCAGTTTGAAGTCTGCTGTCTATCTGTATTAAGGATCCTTCTCTTATTCCAACTAGTCACCTCCTATGCCCAAACTCACCTCACCCTATGCTCCTGTGGGGAGCCTCCCTGACCTCCCATTTCCCTCATTTAGACTGCAGGGGGCGCCAATGTCTACACACCACAGGCCATAGGACATATCACTGCCCAGGCTCCCTGAAGGTCAGAGCTCTATACCATAACTGGCATAACATCAGGCACACACAGAGTAGGTACTCACTGTAACAGTTGGTGCATGATTTTGTTCTGAAGGTTTTGCATTCTCAGTCACATAAAATGTAACTCCTTCAACAACCCAAATAGCTGCATGAAGACTAAAATCTAGAGTTTTGTAAAACTATGAAAAAATGTACATAAGGAGTTTTTCCTCTTTTCTTCTCTTCCCCTCCTTTCCCTGTTATTCTTTTTAAAAATATTTATTGCTTTTCTTCCTCCCTTCATCAAGAAGCTATTGGCAGAAGGAAAGAAATAGGTAGCCAGGGCACAGCTAGCCTGAGCAGAAGCTGGAGACATTTACAAAGGCCAAACACAAGCTTCCACTGAAAGGAACCAGGGGTCCTTGGAGAAATGGCTCATGCCAGGGCTGAAACAAGGAAAGATCTAGATATGCTGAGAGCATCTGATTGAGCCAGAAAGCAAAGAAATGATGGAAAAATGGTCAAAAGGACATAAGAAGCCAGCCTGAAGGAGCTCCTGCCAGTCATGTCGGAGACAAGACGAGCATCCCAATAAATCATAGTAGTGATAGATGATAGCCACTGAATAAAACAGAAACAAATGAGTCCACTTATTATCAAGTAATATGTTGATAAAGTTTCAGAACGAAAGTCTTAGGGAAAAAAAATCACAGAAATCTGATTTGTACCACTTCCAAGGTCCATGGTGTCACTACCTTCACCATGGCCAATTTAAAGTACCAACATAAAAAAATAAAAATAAAAATAAAGTACCAATATGACATCAGTGAGAATACAGCTGGGAAGAGTTGTGTGCAAAAGTGGCTATTGGAAGTGATACAAGCCAGTGCTAGCACACCACTGGAAATCAATACGCAAATGAATAGAAACACAGGAGAACATAAGTCTCTTAAAACAGAAGAAAGGCAACTAGCAAATGTAGAAAGAATGATAAAATCAAAAAAATCTCCTTTGGAAATTTTCATAGTAATAAGTAATTTAGATAAGAAAATTAGTGTCAAAACTGGTGGGTGAAATTGGGATGAGGAATTGGATTTTACATGGTTTCAAAGTATCTCCCTCATGACGTGACTGCAAAGGTTGGTGGTACAGGTCGCAATGAAGACACCTAGAAAATGCTCTTAATCAAGTGGCCAAAGAGAACATGACTAAGACAAAGAGGCCTCTTGGGCCAATAACTGGATACAATGAAAAACTGACACAAAATCATAGGCATCGGTGAAATTCCAATCAAGGGCATATAATATAGACCTGATCATGAGAAAACATTAGACAAACCTGCCCCAAAAAATGTGGGGTTTAATGGAAAACTGTGCAGTCTATAACACACCCTTCTGGGTTATCAGATTCTAGCTCTGTGCTGCCTTTGAGCTATTTTACAACTCTTGCAAGCTGTAGGTAACTAATGGCTATATATTTTTGTCCTGTCTGGTAGTGATTTAATTGGCTTCCTCCCTGCTGGTAGAAAACCAGTTTGGTCTCCATTTGCAATTCATCTCAACATTCCTTTGGTCCATATAAATTTGTTCTCTGTTGACTTTTCCCTTTGAAACGATTATACCATCTGCTGGTCCTCTCATATCATATGGGTAAAATTAATTCTTTTAACATGTGTTCATTTGTACGTCTGTAAGAAAGTCATAGTTTTACCTTTCCCTGAAAATCATCCTTATCCAATTAATGGATAACAAATCCACTTGGAGGATAAGCCACCAGACTGCTAACCTATAATCTTAAAAAATATCAAAGTTGTGCAAGAAAAGGAATGAATAACTGTGGAATGGATCCAAATTGCAGGAGACAGGATAACAGGGTAGAAGGTGCTACCTGGAGTTATATCCTTTGTATTAAAAGGTGCAATTGTGACAACAGGAAAAACCTGAGTGTGTTCTCTCTGGGTGAAGGACAAATGGAGTTCTCTATTCTTGCAACTTTTTTGTAAGTATGAAACTATTTTGAAATCAAGTGTGCGCATACGTGTACACGTGCATGCGCATGCGATATATTAAGCAGTCACTGCAAAGTTTCAAAATGACTTTCTGACTTGGGGCCCACGCATCTTCAGGTTTTTTCATGCATTCCACCTCAACTAGTGGTTCAGCCCTGGAGAGTTCTCCCTGACCAGAGTGCAGAAATACACCAGGGCTGAGTCAATATTCTTCACATTTCATTTTGTGCATCTTCATTTTGGTTTCAGATTATGCAGATGAAGGGAACTGTTTTTTGTTGTGATGTGTGTCTGTTGTTCTAACTGGGATACTCTCTCCATCCCAGGATATCCATTAAAAAATAGAAGAAGAAGAAAGGAATGTGAGAAGAGAAACAGTTCCGGAGAGGCTAAGGTTTCACAGTGGTCAGACACCTCTCACTCCAGCCCAAGGAATGGTATTCTTTGCATTAGCAGAAGATAATCTCTTCTTGAAACTGGCCTTGTGACCCCTTCTCATTTCCATTACCAGTGAGATGGACAAAGACAGAGAGAAAGCAGAGGTGGGTGAGGAGGGGGTAGATCCTGTTTAAGGAATTTTCTGCTCATGTTGGCCTCCCAGGTCTTTGTGATGCAAATTATTGGCAGGGCCCCAAAAGGGCTGTTCCAGTTGGGACTCCCTTAGATATGCAGACAGAAGCCACAGAAAAAACAGGCAGAGAGAGCTGGGAAGACCAGGCAGTCCTTCCAGCTAGGGCTGCCTGCAGAGACCACACTGAGCAGTCTTGGGGCTTGTTTGCTACTCCCTGTGGTCTCTGGGGAGGTGAAACTTTCATGGTGCGAGCTGGGCTGAGCTGTTAGACAGTGAGTTGACTGATCCATCTGGCCTGGCCTGAGTCTTCCTGAATAGCCTGGACTTAACAACGTACCAGATTCTCAGAAGTCATGATATGAGTTGAAGCTGACAATCTGACTGTGGCATTTAAGTTTCTTTCAAAAAAGAAATTCACCTTTTGGGTGAAGACAAAATTACAGAAAAGGTTCATATAATCAAAACTGTCACATGCATCTTTGTGTTCTTCCAACATACCTTTCTGTAGCCTTCACAGGCCTAGCCCAGTGTCAGGAATACAGCTCAGCACTCCAACATACACTTTGCCCAACGAATAAAACCTACAAACCTATTCCCAAGCATGGGTGCTCAGGAACAAAGCTACAGAAACGTGCAATATGTATAATTGCAGTCCTACCTTGACTTTCACAATACCTAAAAAATGAAAACAGCTCTCGTTCAGGTAAAGAGAATTTGAATAATGAATGTTTAATATGAGACTATTCTTGTGTTGCAATGACAACAATCCTTATAAACACACACACGCAATATACCTGTATATAACGTCAGTCAGGCTTCTTCCTCTGAAGAAGTGGCTAGGGGACTAATTATTTATACAATTAGTGTTGCTCATTTTGCAGACAATTACTGGAGAATTTTCCATTCCACTAAGGTACTTACGAGACTCTTCTACACTATTCCTAATACAGCCAAACTTCAGAGAAATGACCTCAAACAAATAAATTAGCACTTACATGTTCTCTAGATGAGTGAGGACTCCTCAAATACCTCACTGCTATTTTTCCTAGAAAAACTAGAAAATCTCTGGGAATTCAGCCCAGTATTGATCAGGGTATTAGAAATGGATATATTCTTACACAATGATAAAGTATAAATTAGAACATCTGGCAAATTCTCAGGCTGTTCTGATTTTAAAATAGCTTTAAAATGTGGATATCCTCTAAGTTAAGAATTTTAATAAAACATTTTAAAAAGTCACACAAATTTTGCTAAAAGGAAAGCTGACCTTAAGATGTTCAGAAAACAACTTGAAAATGCTATAAAGGTCCTACAAAAGGGGAATGGTTAACTATACTATGTACATACATGTACATACCTCCAATTATATTATGTATCAACTGTACCTCAAAAAATCTGTATAATGAAATAATATGTAGGCAATGAAATTGGAAATAATAATATTTAATGATATGAAAATATTGTTAGATATAAAAAGTAGGTAAGTTATAAGGAGCATGAATATTATAACTCTACTTTTATAAACTCTGTGCCTCTGTGTGTATTTAAAAGAATATACATAGGCCGGGCGTGGTGGCGCACGCCTGTAATCCAAGAGACTTGGGAGGCTGAGTCAGGAGGATCCGGAGTTCAAAGCCAGCCTCAGCAACTTAGCGAGGCCCTAAGCAACTCAGTGAGACCCTGTCTCTAAATAAAATACAAAATAGGGCTGGGGATGTGACTCAGTGGCCGAGTGTCCCTGAGTTCAATCCCTGGTTCCAAAAAAAAAATACATAAAGGATATACGATGAGATATTAAAAGTGTTTGTGGAAGAATAAATGACAGAATATTTTTCATTATTTTCCTTCTCTTTATTTACACTTTTTTAATAAATCTGATTTTGTGTTAAGGAATGGAAGTTTTTAAAGACTGTCTGAGTTCTTTGGAAATACATGGATTTCAACTTCCTCACTCCGGACCCTGCTGCCCAGGGTGGTGCGAGAGCTTACTCATATCCCAGCAGCATCATTCTCCCCGTCCTGTTGCCAAGTGGGAAGGAAACTGCAAGTGCCCTGCCCTTTCATTCTTGGACATGTTCCACTGTTCTCTGTCCCCAGTGATGACTGGCCATTTAACAGGGAAGAGCACAGAGTAAACTGCCCAGTGATCTGTGTGCACGGAGGCACAAAGAACATCAGGCTGCACTGAAATCCAAAGAACAGACCAGAACTTGAAGTTGCAGGTTTAAAAAAAAAAAAAAAAAATCAAATCAAATACATTATTTCTGAAAATTTTTGATGACCATCTCTTTTTTGAAGCACTGTGCGTTCCTTCATATTCCTCACCTTGCTTCGGCTGAACATGCTTCCCCCACTTTGTTCCCACACCTGTTTCAATCAGAAACTAGGAATGGAATTTCCAAATTCCACAAGGATGGAAAAACTGAATTCAGGCTTTCAGTACTATGCTCTGCCAAAATGATACTTCCCTGTTGCTCCCTGGTGGCTGATGTGGCCCCATGGCTTCTCTTGATGCCAGCGGCAGAGAGACTTTGAAAGCATAGCCTTAGGTCATGACTAGCAGGTGAGAAATTTCTGAATCTCATTATTATTAAAAGTAAGGGGAAAAAATCCAGCTATGTTTCTTCAGTGTTTCCTAAAAATTTCCACAGGTCCAGCTAGGGAAGTCTCCACCTTCTGGAGCTGACCTCTGCCCAGGAGTCATGACTTACTGCCTTCTCAACAGCAGAATCTAGTAAATTCCTATGATTTCTATTCCAAAGTTGTCCTACTAATTAATTAAGGTGTTTTTGTAAATTTAATTGAGAATCCAGGTTTCCTTATAAGAAAAATATCTTTCTCTTTTCTTTTTTCTTTTTTTTTTTTTTTTTGGTACTGGGGATTGAACCCAGGGGCACTCGACCACTGAGCCACATCCCCAGCCCTATTTTGTATTTTATTAGAGACAGGGTCTCACTGAGTTGCTTAGGGCCTCACTAAGTTGCTGTGGCTGGCTTTGAACTCGCAATCCTCCTGCCTCAGCCTCCCAAGTGCTGGGATTACAGGCGTGCACCACTGCGCCCGGCTCTCTTTTCATTTTAATCCAAGCAAGAGGACAGAAAAATGAGCCACCTCTTAGAATGAGATGCAGCACTGGCAGAAGGAAGAAAAGAGGCCTGAGGATCCATCCCTCAAAAGTAGTATAATTTTGAACTTAGGTAAAACAGTGAGAGGACAACAGAGAGATGTCATTGCTTCCCACAAACAAAAGCGTGATGAAAAAGTGTGAGAGAAAAATACAAAACATAATTTGTCCAAGATCTGGTATTGTGCTCTGTTTACCTGTCTGAAACAGGTCTGAAAATTGGATGGTTTACTGGTAATTATAAATAGTTAAATTGTTAATGCTCAGGATACTCTTTTTTGGCAGTGCTGGGGATTGAACCCAGGGCCTTGTTTGTGCAAGGCAGGCACTCTACCAACTGAGCTATATCCCCAGCCCGAGGATACTCTTAATGGTATGGTTAACATAAAGAAAATTCAGCATTGACATTCTCCCTTGCTGTACATGTGTAACATGAAAACCTGAGTCAGATCTGCTCTCTACCATCCTGCATCTTGGGGATGGTGAGCTTTGGGGCAGCTCTATAGTTGAGTCTAGTTAAAAAGTAAAACAACAGGGCTGATGAAAAGTATTTGGAGATGGGGCATTTAAAGAGGTGATTAAGTTCAAATGAGGCCTTTAGGGTATTCCCTAATCCAATTCGACTGGTATCCCTGTAAGAGGAGAAAATTTGTACACCAGAGCCCGTGGTGCACACACGTTCAAGAAAGTCCATGTGAAGACACAGGGAGAAGGCAGCCAGTCACCTGCAAAGCCTGTGAGGGAGACTTCAGGGGAAGGGAACCCTGGGGATCCCTTGACCTTGAACTTCCAGGCTCCAGAACAGCGAGAAAAAAATGTGTATGGTTTAAGTCTGTGACAGTGTGTTTTGACAGTCTTAGCAGACCAAAGCAATGAGAATCTGAAAAAGGAAAACGCCCAACACTGTAATGACATCTTTGTTGTCAAACTACACAACTGCCAGGCTCTGTTGGCACTGGAACTCACCACTGTCCTGTGTTCCATGTACACGGACCCCTGCTTACATGTCTTTACATTTAAAACTGTAATTACAATGGCTATTCTTATAAACTCAGAAGTATTTACACAGTGTCACTACAAATATTGGGGACCCTGGATACCTAGGCATCTGTGGCAGGGCCACCTACTATTAACAGTTGCCATTCCTCCTGGCACACTGCCCTTGACATAGCAGTCACTGGTACTTAGATGAATCCATAAATGGGGTGACATTTTTCTATCTTAATTTAACATATTAGTAAATGTCACTGAGGCTGAAGCCCCAGGGCTCACCGTCCCGGCCAGGAGTGGTGGGTGGGTAGCAAAGGTACACCACAGCTGGCGCCACTGCAGTAATCCACAGTGGAGAGGGAAGGTATTTATAACCGTAGCTCGTACTCCTCCACCGCTCACTAGAAATGAGGACAGAAGGGCTGACATGCTAGGCTTCCCATGGAGCTTCTATCACAGACAGAACCCTTTTTATCCTTTTCCTCTGTCAAGTCTCTCGGATCCCTGAACTCATTCTTACTGAACTTCCTCCTGCCTGGCCCAAGCTCCACCTGCAACTTAGAGAAACCACTTTGGATTCTGGCAACACCCAGAATTTGAGTTTCCCTGTTCCACTCCAAGTGTGATGTACTCTAAAACTTTCATGAGCAAACTTTTAGTCACCATTTTAAAAAAAAGCGTCGGGGATATAGCTCAGTTGGTAGAGTGCCTACCTCGCAAGCACAAGGCCCTGGGTTCAATCCCAAGCACCGCAAAAAAAAAAAAAAAAAAGGTACCTGTCTCCAATTGACCTTTCCCAGACCATCCAAGCAATTAGCATTCTTGGATTTGATGTTTTCTCACTGCCCCCCACCACCCCAGCCCATTCAGTTCTAGAGATTTTTTTCTACTTGTCTGTAAGGCAAGATCCCCAATTCAAACTCTAAAGATCATTCTTATGTGGGGCATATCCCTGCTATTGCAAAACATACTGGTTTTGAATGAGAAGAAAAGTATGTTTCACTAGTGTCAACTGTGGGGGTTAAACAATGCCAATATATTCTCCTTTTTTTCTTCCAAAATATGAAACTTCAGGCATTTATGGATTTCTGCTATGTCTCAGATACTGGCTGGTTGGTGAGTAGAGGTATTGAAATTATGAACTAACTATCTAGCTATTATTGTGGATGTGTGACTGTGTGTGTGTGTGTACGTGTGTGTGTGTTTGTGTTACTGGGGATTTAATCCAGGAGCACTTTCCCCTGAGCTACATCTCCAACTTTTCTTGTTTTTTCTTTTTCAGACTAGGGCCTCGCTACGCTTTGAGGCCAACCTCAATCTTGCACTCCTCCTGCCTTGGACTCCTGAGTCTCTGGAATTGAAGGTGGGCATCATGGTGCCCAACTCCTAGTTACTATCTTAAAAACCATTTTCCCCTGAGTCTAGAAAGTTCTGATCTTTAAAAATAGAAATTGCAACCCCGGGAATTTAACAAACATCCAAAATGCTGGAACAACTAGGACAGAGTCTGGATAAAGGATGCTTACTCAGTGCCGCTTTCAACCATCTGGGTGAGGAGAGAGATGCCATCCAGGTTTATAAACTCCTGGGCAAACGTGACATCCCGGGAGAGGCTGGCCAGGTCCTTCAGGGCCTCCAATTTGGCGTCCATACTTGACGACTGGATTCGTTCATGGAGTTGCTCGGCATTATGAGCCTCACGGAGAGCGAGGGCAAAAACAGAGGGAAGAGTGTTCAAAACAGAAACTACAACAGCACAACAAATAACATATCTATGAGAAATAAAGACACAGAGGTCAAAAGCACAAGACCACAGGCGTACTGGAGAGTGGGCATCTCAAGAGCAGGTTTCCAACTGGAGACTCCACCTAAGATGCACTTTCCATTCTCTTCACAGTGGGACCCAGATGCCCTCTCTTGACAGAGCTTGCCATTTCCATTTCAGGGGAAAGCAGGGCAAGAGCACCAGGATATTAAAGCAGCAGAAAACAAATAACTGTGTGGCAGAGAGGAGGGAAAGTCACAGTAGAATGTTTGCTTTGTAAGTTAAATTATTATCTGGAAGTGACAACTAGCAATCAGACAAATACAAAGGGCAGGTTGGCCCATTCTGTCAGGGCTCTGAGTAAGAACCAACCACAAATACGTTCTGAAGTTTGTCCGACACCCAGATCACCTTTCCAGGCCACCTTGCAGCAGGATATGCTGCTTGCAAGTCCAATTTTCAACAACATGTGTTTCACAGCATCCGCTACCTACTGTGCGAACTTAATAAAATAATCAGGAAAGTCAAATGAACAGCTATGCCTAGGACTGGAGTCCTCCTTCCTAAGGCATCTGTGTTTGGCCTCTGCATGCAGAAGAGACAGGCAGAGATAGACTCTGGATGATGTGCAGTTTATGTGTCTCATTCATTCACATTAAGACAAGGTTTCTATACCTACTTTTCAGTTGGGGCAGGAAATAAGAAAAACAATTTTTTTCTTAATAGAAATAACTGAACATCAGTTGTGGTTATTTAACTCAAAATTGCAGTGGTTTAAGTACTCTGCCATCTTCACATTCTCCTTCTCAGGCAAGGTTTCTATACCTACTTTTCAGTTGGGGCAGGAAATAAGAAAAATAATTCTTTCTTATTAAAAATAACTGAACATCTGTTGTAGTTATTTAACTCAAAACTGCAGTGGTTTAAGTACTCTGCCATCTTCATATTCTCCTTCTCAGGTACTCACTTCCTCCATTGCAACTCTATTATACTTTGGAGAAAAGGGAAGATGAGGTCTGCTGTGGTTTGGAAGCAGTTTGATCCCCAAGGGTTCATGTGCTGGAAGTTTGATTCCCTATGTGGACATGTTAAGAAGTGGTGGGACCTTTAAGAGGTGAAACTTAGCGAAAGGTCATTACTGGCCCCTCCCTGCTCATGCTCTGGCTTCCCGTCCCACCAGGTGATCTCTCCCTCTCATAGGCTCTCTCCTCCATGGTTTCCAATGTGAGGTCCTCACCAGAGCTGGGCTGATTGCCAGTGCCATGCCCTTCAACCTCTAGAACAGTGAGCTAAACAAACCTCTTCTCTGCAAGTTATCTAGTCTCGGGTATTTCCTTGTAGTCACAGAAAACAGACTAATACCGGGCATTTGATCCCAATAATGAGCCATCTCTCCTGAACAGAAACTGGATGCAAATAACTAAAGGACACTCCGTGGACTAGGAGAGGATTAGATTGCAGAGTGGAGGTAGGGAATCCATACAGATAATGAGAAAAGGACTCTATCTCAACAGGCCCCACAGAAACAGCCTCTCCCTCCCTGCCCATTTCCCTTCACAGTCACCTGTAAGCAGCCCTCAGGGAGAGAAGAAGATTTACCCAGAATATCAATGCAATTTTTCAGTAACCATTTCAAGGTTGACTCCATGCCCCATCACTTGGTCAGAGATATACTGGAGTCTCCCATTTCCTTATAACTGAAGACTAGTATCTGGTGCAACTACTTTGTACCAGAAATTAGAAAAGGAGAAAGAAGGAAGAGAAGAATGAGAACACTCCTTACAGATTTACTGATTCCCAAATAACTGAAAAGTCCCTCAAATTCTAAAAGCCCAAATTTGTTAAAGGGACAGTAGAGAGCTGAGTGAGAACTTTATTTATCTTTTAAAATTGTTTAAAGGTATACCATTAGCCAAAATTTTCAAATGAATATACAGCATTCCAATGGATATTTCAAATGGATATAATAAAGTTGACCTATAATAGTTGACCCAAGTGTATCACCTTTAATTTCTTGGAAAATATACTGTTTTCCAAGAAGGAAATCTGCATTTACTATATAGATTATAAGTACTCAAAAATTCTTTATTATTAATGATAACTAACAGGGTTTGGTGATGTTAATACTATCAATAAAAATAGCTAGCAGTCACCTAGCACTTTTGATGAGTCACTATTCCAAATACTATCATTAAGCAATTCATTTCACATGCATAACAGTCCTACCACCTAGGTACTTTCATTATCTTCACTTAACAAAGAAAACTGAAGCCAAAGAAAACTTAAGTAACTTGCCAGGGTCACACAGCTCATCAGTACTGAAACTAAGATACAAAACCAAAGCTGCTGGACCCTAGAGAACCATGCTGTAAACAGTGAATTTCAATTGTTGCATGCACAAGAATTACCTGGACAGCTTCTTAAAACATATATGCCTAAGTCACCTCTGGAGTTTCTTGTTTCTATAGCTTGAGGGGGAGGTCCCCCAAATTATACACTGAACAAGCTCCCAGGTGTTACTGAGGCTGCTGGTCCCTAATCATATGCTGAGACCTACTGTTCTAAATCACTAAGGACCCTGCATCTTGCAGAGATGACAGAATCTGTAACTGTGATTGCGTCTTCCAATTACCACCTCATTTTCCCCAGCTGGGGCACAATGCAGCCCTCTGAGTTTACTGTACAAAAAGAAAAAAGAAAGCCTACTTGCTCTTGTAAAGGCTGGGCACTTTTCAGGAAGAACCTTTGCTAAGAAAATAATGGGAAAATGAAAGCGAGGCAGAGGGAATTTATAAATTCTACCACTCTTTCTAGTTCATTTATCTGTCTTTGGTAAGTTGCCTACCTTAAAATAAATAAGTAAAGTTTAAAATAAGTGAAGACATACAACAGATAATTAAAAAGGATAAGTGTCCCAAACAGAGGAATCAAGACTGAACAGTCCCAAATCCCAAGACTGCTAAGGGGCTGCTGCTATGGAAATAAAGTATTTTACCAAGGCAGTCACACATCAGAGTAGCAAAGCAATACCCTGCCTTGCTGAGATCTCAGCCAGGAAGTCACACTAAGACCACTATTAAAGCTCCTCCAGATGGTGTCCAACTGCAAAGTTCAAAGGTCATAATATGCAATGGCCTGAAACATTCCTATGGAACCATTCTCCCCTCCTGGCCCCAGTGTCTGAGAATGTGCCCTGTTCTCAGGGTGCCGTTTTAATTGTTCCTTTCCCTTTCTCCTTCCCTTGGTACCATCATTTTGGGAAGCAATTCTTTTCTTAAAAGTGTAGGGTTCCCCTGGGGTTTGCTTTGGAATATGCTTTCCTCTTTGTTTCAGGACAGGGTGAACCACTGGAGGGACACATCATAAATGAGGATCAGGTACTGGGCCACCTTGAAAGGCTCTCTGAATTAGGAGCAGCTTCCAATTCTGTCACTTGCTGCTCTGGAGCTGTGGTGAACTTTTCTCCACCTCGCTTGGCCTCATTTTCCCCATCAGTAGGTACACGGAGGAACAGTGATGGGATCACGGTCAAGGTTCCCTGCAGCCCACAGGGTGACAAATTATTTCCCAGCTGGGCAGGAACCCTCATCACGGAGTCTGCATGGAGAAAGTACTCCAGGTGAGTCTCCAACATGACTTCCAATCAAAATATTATGTCAACCTGGTGGGACATCATTAATGCAATAGATTTTCAGTTGGAACCAGAACTGATATGCATTCTTTCTGTCTCTCTAATCTATGAACAGTCTGGATAGAAAATTTTTATTGTAGGGAACAGAAGTTTTTATTATTAAAATGTTTGCATTTGCAAGGAAAATTTTTATTTTGGACATCAATTATTATAGACCACTTTGTATTTAATTTTACTTGGTCTCTACTCAGACAAAATCTTTATAATTATTGATTTGAAAGCATTGCCAAACCTCAAAATTCCCAACTACTAATTTATCAAATACTTCTGGAAAGCTTATTCTAAGTCAGGCACCATCTTGTACATTTGGGAAAAGACAAGACACCCAAACTTCTCACCTTCCTGGGGCTTACTCACCTTAGGGTGGGAGATGGACAATTTTTTAAATTAAGAATAAGAAATTAATGCAATATTGCTAAGTTTCATTGCAAAATCTAAAATAGAGGGACATGATAGAGAGTGCCTGGTGGCTTCTTTAGGTGGGGTGCTTTTCAGGGACAAGCTATCTAAGGAAGTAGCATTCATGCAGTGACCTGATGGACAAAAAGTCAAGCACACTCGGGAGGGGAAGTATCCTGAGCAGTAGGCATGATCAGCACAAATATCTCTTCAGGTAAAACAAGCCTGGCATGTCCGGAGGGACAGAGGACCAGTGTGTGTGGAGTTGGTGAGCAAGGGGCAGAGAAGAGGGAGGAGAGGATGAAGAAGTGACAAGGAAGGTGTTCTAGGGTGTTCTGGAGCGTACAAAGATAAGGGAATTCCTTCTGGGTAATGATGTGTTGTCCTGCATGCTCTTAAACCTCTGCAACAGATATCTGGAACACTGAGTGGGAGCACCTAAAACAGAATTTCTATTCAACACTAGAAGTCCGTGTTCAATAGAACAATAATGAAACACTCAGGACACAGGATAAAATAAATGGAATTAAAATTCAAACTTTCAGAGAATGTAAGATACCATGGGCATAGCTTCATGACTGATTAATGGAGAAAGGGCCAGGATGCAAATATATTTTAGGGTTTGTGAAGGCAAGGGTGTATGTGTGCAAGAGTGTGAGGATCAATTAGAATCTAGACTCCAGGACAGGAAACTTGTTAGAGTTTCTGAACACTATATTCCCAGCATCTAAAACAGTGCCTGGCACTTACTAGGAGTTTAAAGAAAAGTTGTGAAATAAATGAAAAAGCAAATGAATATATATTCATGTATGCCCACATATATTCATGCATTTGCATACAAATAAAAAAAGAAGGCAAATCAAGGTGATTAGGCTTATTGATGAATCACAAAATTTTCATTGTAGCAAGTTTAAATGTTTTCCATAATTAAAAAAAAATTCCATAAAGATTCTGTGCTATTTTTATATTTGAGAGGAACTAAACATTACTAAAACATCAGATGGCAGCCAGTTGAAGTGGTGCACTCCTGTAATACCAGCTACTTGGGAGGTGGAGGCAGGAAGATCACAAATTTGAAGTCAGCCCCAATCTTAGGAAGACCCTATCTCAAAGTAAAAAACAAAAAGGGATAGGGAAGTAGCTCAGTGAAAAACAGCCCATGGGTTCAATCCCCAGTACTAGAAAAAATAAATAAATAAAATGACTTTACGTCTGATTTTTTTTTCAACTGATCAGCACAAAAAGAAAAGCATCTTAAAGTGGTGTGAGTGGCTGTATCCCATAGTAAGTTTTCTGGTATTGTTCTAAGGACAGAAAACAAGTATCACTTAGGGTCACTCAAACAGGAGAGGTGGCTGCCTCCTATTCAGGAAGGCAGTTCTGGGCTCTGGCCCAGGGAGAAGCAGCCCATGGGATCAGTAGTGGCCACAGGAAGGGGTACTAGTGTGAGGGTTCTGAATACTTAACCACCTCTGTCCTTCAATGGACTAGTAAAAATCATGCTGCCAGGAACTTCCAGCATGATTCTGGGTCCATAATAACCTTTACAAAGTGACTTTAAAGTCCCTAAGCTCAAGTTTCTCAGATATTTTCAAATATGCACCCAATATTGGCCAGCAATCCAATTGCACTTTCCTAGAATGTTTGTAAAATATTTCTTCAAACCTTTCCTTCTCTCCACGAGCCTCCCCTAGCTCCTGCCCCTTGGCCTGCCAGCTCACATTTCATGAAGGAAATCAGAGCAAGCAGCCTGGAGCTCCCACTTCTAAGAGAACCTGCCCCTGGGTGCTTCCCTCACCCTCTGCCTCTTCTTGATAGTAAGCACCAAGCGTCCAGTTTCCTGCCAGAGATCAGCCTGTCCCCTGAGCTGCGAAACCCTCCTCTCTTACTCTCCCAAGCACTCTTCAAAAATTATCCCTCTTGCTTCTGTATCATTGGGTTCTCTCTCTGCAGTTGATCACTTCCAGCTGCAAGACCCCTCAATAGCTCTTGTCTTACAAAACAAACAAAAATGTACACATATCCATCCATCCAGTTCCCCTCCAGCTGCCCCTCAATTCACTGCTCAGAAAATGCTCTGCAGTAAGGAGCAGCTCCTTTCCACCTCCTCCCTCTCCAATGAGGCCTCCACACCCAGTCCCACAGGCAGCATCTCCAGGATGCTATCAATACTCAAGATGGCAGGGCCCTGGGTCTCTTCCCTTATCTAATCTTCCTCCTTGGCTCTGCCCCTTACCACACACCTAAGTAATCCTCCTCCCTGAAACACAGTCTTCACCTCCTGCTGTGGCCAACTTCTCTAAACATGACAGTGTCCCCAGGGCTCTCTGCTGAGCCCACTCCCCCGCCTTCCCTGTGGTGACTCCTCAGCCCACAGCTTCAAAGAACATTTACATGGTGTGGCTGCACACCTGACTCTCCAGGCTGCTCAGCGTGGCACATGCGGGAACCGCCTAGCTGACATGTCCTCACAGACACAGAACGAGCTTCTCAAATTCTTTATCTTCCTGCTCTCAAACCTTCTATTCTAGGAAACAGCATACTGTTTAGCAAAATGTCAGGAGCATCCTGGCATATTTCCTCAAGGCCATATCATGATGCCCTGGTGCCTCGCTCTCTAAAACACCCCTTCCAACCCTCCACATCCCAACAAGGCTGGAGGCCCAGGCCATCTGCCTGGACCACTATCAGAAATTCCCAACATGTCCCTTTGCTGCCCCTACAATCTGTTCCTGGGCAGCAGCCGTCACTGGCTTCTTCTCCCTGAGTTAGGTTTCCTAGGGCAATGGCAAGAAACAGAATGTGAGCCATTTTACAGCCTTTTTAGTTTCTCAAACCAGTAGAGAAAAAAATTGAAAAGTAATAAACTGCTAATGGTCTTACTGTTAAAAATCTCTGAGAACCTGAATCCACAGGGTGACTAAGATAATATCACTGTTCTTATCAACAGAGGAACTAGCCCCCAAAATTCGTGTGACAGGCACTCTGACCTAGATAATTCTCTACTGGTTCCCCAAACAGGAGGGAGCAGACAGGGAGGATTAGGCTTGGAGCTGAGAAAGCAACAGAAAGTTACTTAATGAGCAGCTGGTTCTATGTCCACAGGGGCCAAGACAAGGAAAAATGGGCAAGAAGAAAGAATTCAGTTCGTATACTTCTGAGGCTCTTCAGAAAATCTTAGTTGGGAATACTGAAATAGGCTGTGACAATTTATACCCTAACTCCACAGCAGCTTTTCCTTGATTACTTTAGAAAGCAGATTTTCATCCCTTTTAAGACAGGAGTTGAGTTTTTTCTTTTACATGTATATTTATCACCTGTCTTTGGGGGCAATTTCCTTATCCATTCATAAGGGATTCAGCAAATTAAGGACTTAGCCCTCTATTATGCATATTACCTTTTTTTTCCCACTTTGTGTCAGGAATTCATTCCAATCATGAAGGTTTTGGAGCATTTTTTTTTTAATTTTTTGGTAGTCAAATTTATTGATCTTTTTATGACTTCTGGGCTTCAGGTCCTACTTGGAGAGGTTCTCCCCACTCCAAGCTCAAATAGCTTCATTGTGAGGACTTTTCGAAACAATATTTCAGAAAGTGAAAACAATGCTCTGATGATAGGAACAGTAGCCAAAACCTATTTTAAAATATGCCCCACAAAGCACATGGCCTCAGGTTTGACTTCCGTAGTTATGATCATGGCAGGGAGACACAGAGGCAGCTCAGCTGCCCAGTTCAAGGCTCCCCAGCTCTGAACTGCTTGAGGCCTACACACGTGTGTGCACATTCCACAGATGTGTTCCTGGCTACATTTTTATGATACTGTGGAGACGGATAAAAATAGGATGCCAGAAAGATACGTGCTGAAGATGGTCACTCAAAAGGTTGGCCAGGGCAGCAGAGGATCGCCAGCCAAGTGCAGCGCCTTTCACAGGAAAAATAGTACAAGTCGTTTGTTCAGATCTTTTTGTATCAACACGCTACTTCCTTAAGAAAAAACTGTTCTGTGATAGAGAGTGACCAAAAAACAAAACAAAACAAAAACTAATTCATCAATCAAAACAAAGACTACTTTTGATAAAGTAGAGGTAAAACTCAGCACAGCTGCACATTGCCTAATGGAGCTCGTACATCTGTGTGTGTGTCTCTGTGTGTGTGTACGTGTGTGTATGTTCTTATCTAAGTGCAGGAACAATTCAATTGGGATAGATGTAGGAACTTTAAAAACTAGGATAATACACATCTGCTGGGTTTCTTTTTTTTTTTTTTTTTCTGTGGTGCTGAAAATTGAACCCAGGGCCTTGTGCTTGCATGGCAAGCACTCTACCAACTGAGCTATATCCCCAGCCCTGCTGTTAACACTCTAATACTTCCTAACAAATTTGATGGAGTCAATTTTTTTAGAATATAATTTTATCATATATGTAAAAACTGAAAGAGGATTTGTAACCTGTATTTTGCATGTGATTATACACAAAATAACAAAAAAAAATCTATTAGTAACAAATGAAGTTTACAGAATCCAAGTACCTTGCTATAGAGTAATTCCCAGTTCTAGACTCTAGACTACAGCCAAACCACAAGGCAACTCGTCTAAGCACAGAATTCTAGTCCCCACTCTTAGACATCCTAACTCAGCCTTCCTGTCCAGATATGAGCATTTTTAAGTTTCACCACTGATCCAAATTTGGGGCCATTGCCCTAGGAAACGTAAACCAGTCTTGTATAGGTGGATTCCCATTGTTAGGTAGTACTTAATAATCAGCAGTGGACACAAAACCAATAATAACGAAGCAGGGTCATGAATTTCTCTGAATTGCCTTATGAATAATTGAGGCACTTGTAGAAAAACAACAGGAGTATTAACCCAGAGGATAAATAGATAGAAACAAAGGGAGTCAATGAAGAAATACATCAAGAAGGAAAGATCAACGAGGCTAACTCTATTGGGATCACTGTACACATAGGATTTATGGCCACAGGTTTCTCCATATATTTCAGAAGGAAAATTAGTAGCACTGAACAAAGACAAGGTTTATTGGGCCATTGGCCCCAGCACCTGCCTTAACATAGAATTGATGGGTAGATGACCCCCACCATCACCATGGGATGATCACTATGATGGTTCCCAAAAGGACCAACTAGGGTCCAAAATTCCTCCACCCGATGTGAAGGAGGACTTAAACATCAGATTGGTGAAGACTGCAGAAGGTGGACCACAGTTCTCGCAGCAAACATAAAACAGCAATAAATTTAAAAGTGGAATTAAGTTTCCTCTGTCTTTCTCTGCTCAGAGACAGCCCACCCTCTTTCTCTCCTGAGAGTGTTCTTTGCTGTCACTTGTAATAAAACTCTCTTCCTTGGCTTTTTATGTCTGACCTTAAATTTTCTTTTGTTAGGACACAAAAACTGAGGCTTGGAGCCTTGGTTCCCCCTGCTTCTGTGACATCATCCTGTAAAATGGTACCTTGCACACTGGCTTTCACATCGGTCCATGCACTGAGGGGAGAGCGAGGACCACCCTCTGTAGAACACAAATTCCACCATCCCTGATGACAAGTCATGCCATGGTCTTAATACATTCACTTTAGACATGCTGAAAACTTCACCCTACACCTATACCTCCTTCCAAGAGCAACTTAAATTGTGGAGATTTTGCTCACGAACCCATGGCAATAACAAAGAGAACTACCTTGTTCTTTGGCTGAGAGAAGGCCTACCTGAAAAGCTGAGTCTTTCTGATACTAAGATGAAATAAAAGACAAGGTATACTCTTGCTGCCTGGCAGGGAGATGAGTAATTTTGGATATTTAGGGATTACAAAAACCAAATAAAACAATCGCCTCTAAGGGTCAAGGTAACATTAACTCGTGCTGACTCAAGAAGACCAATGTGAAATGGAACAAAAATGGCTCAGGTCTCATTGTGTAGCTACGGACAAATACAGACAAACTATAATTTCCATTAATTGGCAGAGGCATCAGAAGGCAGCTCCGCCAGTTCCAGGAGAGCAGTTCATTGAGCTCCTCACAGTGCAGAGATTCAGGAAGTTATGGGGCAAAATCCTTAAGAGTTTTTAAGCCTCTCTAATGTAATTTTCAACAAGAAGAATTTGTGGTAGTTATAGTACCCACAGTCTAATTCTAGCCAGATGCTTTTCCCAATTTTTAAATTTATTTTTAGCCTACCACATGGCTTCAGGGGAAACTGAAAACGATAGTTAGACACAGTTTTCATCACATACACAGTGTGGAAATAGTAACACTTTGTGTGTTTTGTGTAGATTATTTTTTTAGGAAAGTCATAAAATGCACTATGAAATAATGTAGTTTAAATATGCTGATGTTACTATCCAGAGTCTATAAGGAAGTCAGAAAGATCAAGATAAGTGACACAATCAGCCACCATCATCTAAATACACTGTAGCATCTTGCTTAGCATCTTTTACTCAGAGATTTTCAAGAGTTTTATATAGCATCAACTGTCAATGGAGCAGCATAAGTGGCTTGAACTGAATTTTTATGAATTGTCACAGAATTAACCAAAGCTGGGAAATGCTTAAATTCTCTTTTCACTCAATATTTTCCTCTCCTCTCTCTCTCCCCTTCCCACCCCCCCAACACAAACACAAAAACACACATGTACACCCTCTGATTCTGAAGGGGGTTAACAGGCTTTGGTTTGGTTTGGCTTATGAACAAATGGATGAAACCAATCAGAACAGTTCAATTATTCCATCCATCAAATGAGAATTGTTGAGATGACCCAGAAGATCAAACTTCAAGGCTTCACAATGGATTACTTCCTTTTACCCTGGAAGGAAGTCTTACTCCTCTACAATGGGAAGTATGGAGGGAGCATTCCTGCCAATCCAGAATCTGCATGTGAAGACTTTCCAGAGCCCTTTTGTTATGCCCTATAGTCACTCTCCAAAATCAGTCCCCCAGAATCAAAAACAACTAGAAGGCAAAGAGTGTACTAGCAAGTGCTGAACTAAGATCAACTTACTGGAGATGTAGTTAATCGAAGGATAGTGCCATTCTTTATTTCATTGCGATTCTGGAAAAGAAAAACAGACAGCCTTGATCAATGTTCAAATAGAAGCTTGGTAAAGAAGAAACAAAGCCAAATACAACCTGGTATCTACACTACATAATAAGTTTTCTTGTTTTTGTTTTTTGGGGTACTAGGATTAAACCCAGGGGCACTTAACAACTGAGCCACATCCCCAGCCCTTTTTATTTTTTGAGATAGGGTCTTGCTAAGTTGCTTTAGAGCCTCTCTAAGTTGCTGAGGCTGGCTTTGAACTTGTTATCTTCCTGCTTCAGCCTCCTGAGCCTCTGCGATTACAGGCATGCATCACCACACCTGGCATTTTTATGCTTCACTTTATTCTTACTTCAGTAATTTTAAATTATTTTTACAAAGAATTTTAACCAGGGTTCCAGATGTGTTAACTTTACATCAAGTCACAGATAACTTTCAGAACAGAGTAAGTGAATACAAACCTAAAAACAGGAATAGGGGATTCAAGAACAGCAAACAAAAAGTAAATAATTCTAGAAGTTTCTTCAGGAAATATGACTTAGCAATTCCACTCCTATATCTATACCTGAAAATACTAAAAACACATATCCACACAAAAACTTGTACACTGATGTTCATAGAAACACTATTCATAATAATCTATGCATGGAAACAACCCAATGTTCATCAACTGGTGAATGGATAAATAAAATTGGTCTATCCAGTCAATGGGAAATTGTTAGGTCATGAAAAGAAATGAATTATCAATAACATGGATGAACCCTGCAAACAATAAACTTAAAAGCTAGACACAAAAAGACGCATTTTGTATGATTTCATTTATAGGAAATGTCCAGAATGGGCAAATCCAAAGAAACAGGAAGCAGATTATGAATGCCAGGGGCTAGCAGGAGGGGGAACCTCAGAGAGTCACTGCTAATGGGTACAGAGTTTCTTTCCAGGGTGATGAAAATGTTCTAATATTAATTGTAGTGATGAATATACTAAAAACTGTGAAATAAAACAACTTTAAAAAGTGCCATTTGACCCAGCTATCCCACTCCTTGGTTTATACCCAAAGGACTTAAAATCAGCATATTAAAGGGATGCAGCCACATCAATGTGTTTATAGCAGCTCAATTCACAGTAGCTAAACTATGGAACCAACCTAGGTGCCCTTCAACAGATGAATGGACAAAGAAAATGTTATATATACATACAATGGAATATTACTCAGCCTTAAAAACAAATGAAATTGCAGCATTTTCTGGTAAATGGATGGAACTGGAGAATATCATGCTAAGCAAAATAAGAAAATCCCAAAAAACCAAAGACCCAATGTTTACTCTGATATTCAAATGCTAAATCATAATAAGGGTGAAAGAGCAATAGAGTTAGTTTAGATTAGGTAGAGGGGAGTGCAGGAAGCAGAGCAGATATGGGGGCAGAAGGACAATAGAATGAATCAGACATTATAACCCTATGTGCAAATATTCCACTATGTGACCAGTGGAATTCTACATCATGTATAACCAGAAAAATAAGAAATTGTACTCCATTTATGTATGATGTATCATAGTGCATTCTACTGTCATGTACAACTAATTAAAACAAAAAAGTTTAAAAGTGCATTTTGGTACATTAAATATATCTCAGTAAAGCTGTTTAAACTGTTAAATTTTAGAAGCTTAGTTTGTGAACATTTGCTTGTTTCTTCTGCACATTGAGCAGATCCCAAGTCAGTCTGCCTGCATTTGTCAACTAAATCCCAGGTGAGCTAGTTGAATCAAGCCAGCACTCAGCATCTTCAGCACTAAAAGAAGAATCACACTGGCAGTATCTTCCACCAGAGTCTGCACCATACTCCGTTTCCAGGAAGTGGCCTTCCAGGACCCAACCTGACTGCATCCCCGACAAGAAGTCCTGAGGCCAGGAGGTTAACAGAGGAGCCTTGAGGATGCTCTCCTGCATCATCAAGACAAGACACAAGATGGAATTTGCTCAGGAAGCAGCTGGCACAGAGGTGGTAGGAAATTACTGGAGATGTCAAAGGCATGTAGATCCTGTTTTCTCTGCCAATTCTGACTACTTACTGACAATAAATTTTTACTTCCCGCTACTGGGGATTGAATCCCAGTGGTGCTCTACCACTGAGTTCCATCCTCAGCCGTTATTATTGTTTATATTGACACAGAAGCCCTCTAAGTCACTGATGCTAGCTTGGAATTTGAAATCCTCCTACCTCAGCTTCCCGAGTACCTGGCATTACAGGCATGAGGGACAGGGTCCAGCTGGATAATGAATTTTCAAAAGAGAACTACCTGAAAAGGGGCAGCTTTCAGGCCAGTAATCCCTCCCAAAGAAAACTACATCTGGAGGTTTCATACCAAGCGCAGATGGGGCTGAAACCCAACACTGCTGGAGAAAACCCTATGTGGACTGCAGTCTAAGGCATCCCTGACACAGTGGGCCATCTCCGAGAGAGCCCGCACCTTGATTACCTGAAGTGGGCTGAATGGTCACTCAGCAAGGAGGCTCAGGATGGCAAAATGAATTCAGGTCATTTGTAAAATCTTTTCCACTCTAAAATTCTATGACTCTAAGAGAACTTTAGAGGAAGACAGCAAACACTAATTAAGGTGAACTAGGGAAGCTGAACACATAGCATATTCTTCCCTGCTCAGCTTCTAAACAAACAGAAATCCAGAAGTCAGAAGATGGAGAACTGAAACAGCTTCTTGATTAGTGATTACAGAGAACAAGTCTGGGGAACCTGCAGTCAAGCAAAATGAACCCTCAGGTTTGCTTTGCCTGGTTGGGTAAGTCAAGGCAAGTTCCTTCCCAAGAGGGAGAAGGGAAAGTGTATTCCCCTCTAATGTTCTAAACGGATAGCAAAGGAGGCCAGGAGACAATTTAGAGATAATCTCTCATCGTGGAAATCTGGAGTGGAGAAATAGGCATTCCTGATAACAGCATTAGGCTAATCATTTCTTGAAAGGCACTGGGTGAGGGTTCGGGATTTTAGGGCTTATTTAACACCCATAATAACTCTAGGCCCATTTTAAAGACCCGAAACCAAAGCTGCTGAGTTATTTATTTGACCAACATCATGCATGAGACCAGAAGGGATCCAACCCAGGTCACCAGAGGTTGTGCTCTATCCACCTGGATCAGGAAAGAAGATTCAGATCTTGTTTGTACCCTTGCGGTGCAAGTCAGTTAATGTTCTTGAAAGGGAAGAAGTAAGAATGGAGTTCACGAATGCTCTGCAGATTTCCGTGGCTTCCCTGCCAAGTCCAGGGGTACATGCATGGTCCTGGGAAGGAGTGGAATTAAGCAGGTACATTCAGGCTCCCACAGGGACTCCTGCTATACTGACTCCTTACTTCCTGGAACCCAAGCAAAACTGCTTTGAAGAAAAGACCTTCAGGATTATCTATTTGTTTAAAATCAAAGCAGGATATTTATACTAAAGGAATGCAGGAGGCATTAAACAAGATACAACAAAAAGCTTGTAACTCTCATATATCTGGATGCAAAGACAAAAGCAGAGACAACTGCAATCTAAATGCAAAGGTATGTGACCACGGAAACCTCGAGATTCGACTTGCTAGAGCGCTCTTTGAAATGGCTAATTGAAGTCTTTGGGGTGATTCATGTTTAAATGCCTATAGCACTATACCTACATTTGTGTCATACTTGTTTCATATTGTTTTATTTCCAATACTAACTTAAAATCTTTTCAAGTCAGGGATTCCCATGATGCATTCCTCTGGGTGCATATCACCTCCATATTAATGCTGAAGGGGTTATTATAATCAGTCCTAATAAACAATCCTAAATTCCAAAAATAAAAATAAAATAAAAGCAGGCCTGGCATGTTGGCATGCACCTGGAATCCCAGCAACTTGGGAGGCTGAGACAGGAGGATTGTAAATTTGAGGACAGCCTCATCAAGTTAGTGAGACCCTCAGCAATTTAGCAAGACCCTGTCTCAAAATAAAACATAAAAAGGGCTGGGGATGTAGCTCAGAGTTAAAGCACTTCAGGTTCAATCCCAAGTACCAAAATTCATAAAAATAAATAAAACCAAAGCATATTAGAACCACTGATTGGCAGAGCTTCCTGCCTCAAAGCAGCTGGGCAGACTCAGTACAAGCTACTTAACTGACCTGACCTAATGTTTCCTCCTCCCTAAATTGGAGTGAACAATTCATTGTTTAGAGAGTGCAGAAGGAACAAGAGGTGCTATATGTGCTGGGCCTGGCCTGGGACTGGCTCAAGAATGGTAGTGACTTCTGCTCTTCCAGAGGGAAGGGCTCTTCTCTCCTGGCTGGGCCTTCTCAGTCAGCAGTTCATTCACCTTCTCTTCCTTCCTCTCTCGACATTTTTAAATCAGCGTTTTGTATTCTGAATAAAAGGAGATTTGCAGAAGAGCTACCTTTTTTTTCATCTCATATTTTCATTTAGAAAGAGTTAAGTCTCAGGTCCTGCAAGAAAGTAAACCAAACTCAGAAAGGCAATGGTGGGCTCTGCTTTGGAGACTGGACCCTAGTGGAAAATAAAGGGAATCAAACCTCTCTGACTATGTGCCAAGGACACATGTTCTCTCTGTAAGGCAGGCCTTCCTCACAATGCAAACCTTTTTAAAGGAAAAAGCTCCCTGATGCTCTGATTTCATAAATTCCACCCAAGCAGCTCAGAGCCTGAGTAAGAGTGATGTGACTGACAGGACTGGACAAACAAGTCATTTGTATCTAGAGACCTGGTACAGGTGACACGGCTCCCCGCTGGCCCAGCTTCCTCTTGTGGAAAACAGGATAGCGCCTACTTCCTGGGGTTATTATCAGAAACCAAGATAATCCATTTAGAGTGCCTAGAACAGTGTAAATGTGCTCAGAAAAAATTAGCTGTTTGTTACTAAGCGCAAAAATAACATCCCAAATGTATACTGCTATACCTATATACGTTTTCTACTAGTTCTTCCATGTCCTCTGTTAAAAAAAAAAAGTGTGATTTATGTTACTGTAAGGCTAGTAGCACACATCCAGCAGAATAATAAATATTAACAAAAGTTTGCCTCTTCTGTAAGCAGAACAGCATGGCTAGGGAGGAATTCTGTCTCAGAGCTGCTTCACATCAAAAGCTGGGCACCTGTCACTCATTCTTTTATCCCACTCAGCCTTCCACATCTGTTTCAAAGGAGCATCCCATGATGCAGTCCTCCAAGTATTCAATAAGTGCTCATGTGTGTGTGAGTGTGTGTGTGTGTGACTGTATTTATTTATCTTCTTTAGTGACCATCTCCCTCCAACCCTAGAATGTCACCTCCATGAGAATGGACAATATATCACTACTGGATCATTTTTTACCAAGAACAGAGTTTGTATGGCCTGGCATTTGGCTAGCGTTCAGTAAACATTTGTTGAATAAACGTCCTCATCTACTATATGCCAGGCCACAGATGAAGCACTGGGTTAAATACAAAATTAAATAGGACTAATTCTTGCCCTCTAGAAATTTAATAAAGAGAGAATGACATAATAATTATACACATGCTATGAAAAATCCAAGGGTAAAATACTATGGGAGTGACCAGCAATGCTTCTGTACAAATGTGTGATGGGGAGAGGGAAAGGGAGAAACTGAACAAATGCTTTCAGTGCAGGTAACGTTCAAGAAGACCCTCTCAGCCCAAGTGGAATTTCCCAGGGAAAAGGAGAAAACAGTGACATCCAAAGTTCTAAGGCATGAGAAGTCAACTTCACAGAACAGAGGGAAGTCCTGCGCCATCACTTAGGACCCGGGACGAGTGAAGAATGAGAAGATGTGACATAAGACAGGTGAATGACCTTCAGCCATTTTAAAAAAAGAGGACAGAAGTAAATGGGGGTGCAATTCTAGCCTTGATATACTGTTAGTGAATTTTGCTTCTGGAGGAGGGAGTTTGCCAATATGGTGGCCATACCCATCCATAGGAATTGCAGGGCCCCTGTTTTCAGAACAACAGTGTCATGTCCTGCTTCATTCAGGAGTCAATCATCTGGGTGAGAACAAAACACCATCTACCCCAGCCTCATGCTCAGCTGGACACTGAGACCCAAACCTTACTGTCTACAAAAACAGCACTATGTGTACTTCCTCTGACTTTGGTAGCATAACTCATTCTTCCAGGAGTCTGTTACTTAGGCAAATGCTACAATTGCTCATTGCAGAAACTTCCTAAAAGACCCAGGAACTCATAAATGGAAAATATCAACTGTTTTTACCCCAAGATTCTTTTAATCCCTCATCTCAAAATTCTGTGCTGTTTCCACCAATCCTAGACTCTAGTAGCATGATCTACACATACC
Organism: Glaucomys volans; assembly: GCA_020662805.1. Taxonomy (NCBI): domain Eukaryota; kingdom Metazoa; phylum Chordata; class Mammalia; order Rodentia; family Sciuridae; genus Glaucomys; species Glaucomys volans. The sequence goes on from JAJEJO010000163.1 coordinate 1,732,629, forward strand.
TTAAAAGACCCACATAAATCAAACTTCTAATTCTCCATAGAGTCAACCTTATATAGTGGCCTTTCTTTCTCTTTCTTTCTGTTTTGTTTGTCCGTTTGATGATGTGTCAACTTGACTAGGCTAACAGCAGTCCCAAGTTATTTGAACACTAGTTTAGATGTTGCTGTGAAAGTATTTTGCAAATGTAATTAAGTCTTTGCTCAGCAGATTTTTACAAGAGTATTCCTAGACCATCTAGGTGTATCTGATTCAAAAGTTGGAAGGACTTAAAAAACAGGCTGAGGGTTCCTTGAAGAAGAGAACATTCTGCCTGTAGATAGCAGATTTTCTCAGTGCCCCAGAGTTCCAGCCTGCTTGATGGATTTAAGATTTTCATGCCCAGTCTCCACAATCACGAGGCAATTCCTGCCATTAAACTTCTTACTATATAGCTGCCATTCATTCTCTCTAGTTGAACCCTGACTGATACACCTCTGCCCCCAAGTCATACCACAGCTTTGCATGATGGTTCTCTCTCACCTCAACTTGTTGTGTTGGTGATACTCAGGTACCTTAGATGTCTCAGGGCTAATCCATTTCAACCAAGCTAGGGTTGCCCTTCCCAGGTTGGACAAGGAACATCATTAAATGACATATAAAAGTGTGGCAGGGGGCACAATGGCTACTGTAATCCCCATGGCTCGGGAGGCTGAGGCAGGAGGATCAAGAATTCAAAGCTAGCCTCAGCAAAAGTGAGGCACTAAGCAACTCAGTGAGACCCTATCTCTAAATAAAATACAGAATAGGGCCAGGGATGTGACTCAGTGATGAGTGCCCCTGAGTTCAATCCCGGGTACCAAAAAAAAAATTGTGTAGGGAAGAAAAGAAAACAATGAGTCATTACTACCCTACTACTGCAGAGGGGGGTCTACAAAAATGAAGAATGTATCCATCAACTCACAGTGCCAAGAAACTGCCATGTGTCCTTTTTTTTGGGGGGGGAGGGGAAGAAGTCTTTAATTCTCCAATTCTGGTTATGATCTTGAGACACCACTTCAGAATCACAAGGGCAGTATTGAAACGCAGATTTCTAGGGCTCCCACTCCAGTCACTGAATCAGTGGCCTAGGACACTGTGTTTCCACTATGACCTCAAGTAATGCTGATGCACATCGAAGTTTAGAATGATCACAGTCTAACTCTTTGTAAGCACAATAAAGGAAACAATTGAGTGAAAAGACAACCTGTGGAATGGTAGAAGGTATTTACAAACTATATGTTTGACAAGAGACTACTACCCAGAATGCACCAGCAACTAAAAAAACTCAGTTGCAGAAAAATGAATAACCCTATTAAAAGTGGACAATAGACCTAAATACACACTTCTCAAAAGAAGACATCCAAACAGAAACAAGCTTATGGAAAAATGATCAACATTACTAATCATCACACGAAATGCAAATCAAAACCACAAAAGACACCACCTTAACCCAGTAAGAATGGCCATCATCAAAAAGACCAAAGACACCAAGTGTTGATGAGGATGTGGAGAAAACAGTGGAATCCTTGAACCCCGTTGGGAATATAAATCAGTAGAGCCATTAGGGAAAACAATACAAAGTTTTCTCAAAAAACTAAAAAAACAATTACCACATATGATCCAGCAAACATATGCCTGGGTACATATCCAAAGGAAATGAAATCAGTATGTTGGGAAACATCTGCGCTCATGCGTTTTCTGCAGCACTGTTTATTCACAGTAGCCAAACAATGGAAACAACCTAAGTGAGCATCAACTGAGGAATGCATAAAGAAATGGCAGTGCGCATACACAATGGAATAGTATTAAGTCAAAAAAGAAAGAATGAAATAGTGTTGTTTGGGGACAACATGGATGGAACAGAGAAGGACCCTGTGAGCTTACTCCCAAGTGGAATCTAAAAACACTGATGCTGAGAGCAGAATGGTGGTTACCAGAGGCTGGGGAGTGTGGTGGGGAGGGAGGGATAGGGACAGGGCATCAATGGGTGCTGGGTGACAATTAGACAGGAGTAAGAAATTCTGGTGTGCTACTGCACAGTAGGGTGACTATCAACAACAATTACATACTGTACATTTCAGAAAACTAGAAGAACAGATTTTGAATGTTTTCACAATTAAAGAAATGACAAACATGGGGAGATAAACCTGTTTACCCTGATTCAAACATCAAATAATACATGGAAACATCACATGGTATTCCATCAATACATACAATTTTTATGTTTTTATGTATCAGTTAAAAAACAACAAAGCATAATTTTAATTAAAAAAAATACACTGAACCCTTATAAGATTACCAAGCACATTGGAATTAAGTATTCTAAATTTCAAGGTAATCAAGTCCAAGGTGAATAAAACTAACAACATCTCTTCAAAAAATGAAGAGGAGAAAAGAAGCAGATACAACATTTCTGCAAGGAGATATCCTGCCTGCACACAATGCCAGAGGAGAATGACAAGTGGCCCGGGGGTGCCAGCTAGAGCCCGATGTCATATTTACTCCCACCAACCATTCCATACTGTGCTAGCCCATGACCTTCACTGATGTCTCCACGGGATGTCTTTGTGTTTCTTTATAGAACTAGCTCATCCACTCAGCCTCTGTGTGAATTGGATAATAAGACCCTGCAGAAAATGCCATTGTTGTCATAGCTTTCCCTCTGAAATTTATTTTCCTTAGTTAGCCAACTTTCTACTTCGTCAGACAAATTAAGAGTTATCGCCTGGACAAAAATTCAAGTTATGCTCCCATTTCTGTCATTCAGCAAGGACAACAGAAGGTCTCTGGGGGAGGGGACAGTTGTGATCTCAGGGGTCCAGGTTCATAGGGGGCAGGCAGCTTCAGGTCCTTCTGCTTGGCACAGTGTCTTCTCCTCCTCCCTCCTTCCCGGCCTATCTCTGTCTCTCTCCAGATATGAGGTACGTCTCTAGATGTACTGCTACAAAATGATGCAGTTCTTCGGGTTCATTACTTAATCATCACAAGCACTAATTTTGCAGGTAAGCCTCATTCCTTCTGTCTGTTATATGTCCACTGCTTGATCTTCACATCTTCAGGCTAATGAAACAACTGAGGGCAGTATATGCTATGCTGGTTGCTAGGCTACAGAGCAATGCCTCCAGATAGAGGACTACGGATCTGACATTTAAGGAGATATGTTAAAAATACCCTAAAGTAAAATCTGATCCCCCAAAGAGACAGGGGGGGAAAAGGCAGAGAGAAGAGGGTGAGGAAGAAACATATAGGAGAAAAGTTGGCCAACACTTTGAAGTGTATATTTTCCATGATTGATATTCTGGCTTTCCCCAGGGTTGCTCATCATTAGGGATGATGTGCCCATCACCCCATTAGAGCTGTGCCATTTCACCTCCACCCATTAATAGGAAGATTTATGGTTTGACTTCTCTACTCATTTTTTCATGCTCCTAACTGGATTCCATTCTCAGTTGTCATTTTATTTTTTTTAATAATTTTACTGGGCACAGCACTCAGATATCCTGTACCAATGCCAAAAGCTGAAAATAAAGGAAGAATAAGACAGCTCTTAAGAGATGTCTCTTAACTATCTATTTGTGGTCTGAAATCAGAGACGCTGAAGGTAGAGGGCTGTTCCACAATGAATGGTTTGCTCTCTTTCTATCTGTAATAAGATCTGGGTCAGAAGGAGTGGGAGAGGACAGACAGCTCCCAGAAATCCAGGAGTCTAGCAAAATCCAGCGAGTCTGAGCAGGACGTAATGAGACTGCCTGTCCCCTTTAGTGTTTTAATCAAGAACCCATAGAGATAAAAAACAATGTGTGTTTCTGGAGATGAACAAGCTTGCCTTAAAAGGAACACTCGCCATTCAATGTCCACTATAGCTACAGAAAAATAGAGGTCCCTTGTTAGAAGGCAGGGAAACTGCTTGCTTCCCTAGATAATTTCACACAGCAGAAGCAAGCTGAAACCTCCTTGAACCTGGTGCCTGGGCCCAGGATCAAAAGCTCAGGGTAGAAATTCATTCATTTCCATATCCCTCTAACACTCCAAGATGAGATGATATTGACTCTAATTTGTTAAAGAGTGATGGGAGGGAATCAATTTAAAGAAGAGTGTCAGACTTGGAATTGAAGTGAGGGTAGTCTCTTTGGGCACAGAGGCTGAGGGGGACAATTTTTGCATTCCAGACAGTGCCAGGGCACCATCAAAGGTACAGTGTGAACAATGGGGATGAGATCACAAATGAATTCCACCTCTCTAAACACAGGTGTTATGATAGAGAACAATGAGGATGCTAGACCAACAATGGTCTAGCAGCCTGAAAAGTACAGATGACAGGAAGGAAGGAAGCCCCAGGTTGGGCCACCTACCTTCCCATGTAACCTTCCCATGTTGGGCAAGTCAACATTCTGGTTTCTTTATCAACAGAATGGAATCAAGGGGCCCAGTCCCAAAGGTCAATTCTCCTCTCTTCTCTTACTTTCAATACAATATACAATATACAATCAATATTTAAGATTCTTGAGCAAGATTACTGACAGGATGAAGGGGAGGTTGAAGGAAATGAGTCTGCTAGATGCAGTAAACTAGAGTGAGAGGGGAAGACGATGAAGTGAATGAGCCAGGGGAATGGAGGACCTGAGACACACATCTCCATCATCACCATGCTTGGCAATCACTAAGTCAGATTATAGGTTCCAACCTTGGAAATGCTGGCTCTCAGCACCTTCCAGCCCCGAAGTTATCCACCCTGGAGGTAAAGCCAAGATCCAAAGCACCAACAAGTAGCAAGTTCTATGACAAAGAGAAGTGCATTTCCTCCCATCAATAGCATTAAGGAGTCTTTTGGATCTTCTAAATATAGAATCATGTCGCTGGAAATAGGGATAGTTTGAGTTCTTCTTTTCCTGTTTGGATCCCCTTAATTTCTTTCATCTGTTGAGATATGTTTCTGGTATTCCTAGAACTCATAAATGAATTCAGCAAAGTAGCAGGATACAAAATTAACACCCTTAAATCAATTGTGTTCCTGTACATCAGTGATGATCAACTGAAAAAGAAATTAGGAAAATGACCCCATTCACAATAGCCTTGAAAAAAATAAAATATTTAGGAATCAATCTAACAAAAGAGTTGAAAGACCTCTACAATGAAAACTCCAGAACACTAAAGAAAGAAATTGAAGAAGACCTTAGAAGATAGAAAGATCTCCCATGTTCTTGGATAGGCAGAATTAATATTGTCAAAATGGCCATACTACCAAAAGCAGTATACAGATTTAATGAATTTCCTATTAAAATTATAATGCCATTCTTCAAAGAAATTGAAAAAGCAGTCATGAAATTCATTTGGAAACACAAGAGGCCAGAATAGCCAAAGCAATCCTCAACAAGAAAAGTGAAGCAGGAGGCATCACAATACCAGACCTTAAATTATACTACAGAGTTATAGTAACTAAAATAGCGTGGTATTGGCACCAAAACAGACATGAAGACCAGTGGTACAGGATAGAAACACAGAGACAAATCCACATAAATACAGTTATCTTATACCAGATAAAGATGCCAAAAACATGTATTGGAGAACAGACAGCCTCTTCAACAAATGGTGCTGGGAAAACTGGAAATATATATGTAGTAAAATGAAATTAGATCCCTATCTCTCACTCTGTACAAAACTCAAAGTGGATCAAGGACTTAGGCATTAGGCCAGAGACCCTGCACCCACCAGAAGAAAAAGTAGGCCCACCTCTCCACCATATTGGCTTAGGAACTGAGTTCCTCAACAAGACTCCAAAAGCACAAGAAATAAAATCAAGAATCAATAAATGGATGGTATCAAGAGCGTGAATAGAAAGCCTACAAAATGGGAGAAAATCTTTTGCCATCTGCACCTCAGATATAGAGCATTAATCTCCAGGATATACAAAGAACTCAAAAAAACTTATCACCAAAAAAAAAAATAACCCAATCAATAAATGCGCTAAGGAACTGAACAGACACCTCACAGAAGAAGAAATACAATTGGTTAACAAATATATGAAAAAATGTTCAACAACTCCAGCAATTAGAGAAAAGTAAATTAAAACTACATTGAGATTTCATCTCACTCTAGTCAGAATGGCAATTACCAAGAATACAAGTAACAATAAATGTTGGCGAGGATGTGGGGGAAAAGGGTCACTCTTACATTGGTTGTGGGACTGCAAATTCAAGCAACCACTGTGGAAAGCAGTATGGAGATTCCTCAGAAAACTTGGAATGGAACCACCATTTGACCTAGTTTCCCACTTCTCAGTTTATACCCAAAGGACTTAAAATCAGTGTATACAGTGACCCAGCCACAACAATGTTTATAGCAGCTCAATTCACAATAGCTAAGCTATGGAACCAACCTAGGTGCTCTTCAACAGATGAATGGATAAAAATATGTGGTATAAAAAATAGACATATTTTTAAGTCTATTTTGAAATATGAATGAAATTTGAATGAAATTATGACATTTGCTGATAAATGGATGGACTGGAGAGTATCAGGCTAAGTGAAATAAGTTAGTCCCAATAAACCAAAGACCAAATGTTCTCTCTGATATACAGATGCTGACTCACAGTAAGCCAGGGCGAGTTGGGGGGTGGATAGAAGTTCACTGGATTAGACAAAGGGAAATGAAGGGAAGAGAGTGAGGATGGAAATAGGAAAGACAGTAGAAAAAATGGGACATAACTTTCCTATGTTTATATATGTATACATGACCAGTGTTAACTCTATATCGTGCACGACCACAAGAATGGGATGTTATACTCCATGTATGTTTGATAGTCAAAATATATTCTACTGTCATATATAACTAAAAACAACAAATAAGAAAAAATGTTTTAAATAGCATAAAGGAAAGTCAACAGGGACCCATTTTTGGTGAATGGTTCTGTTGTATGTAACAAAGTCCTTTAAAATGTTCAGATTCAAATTCCATTCAAATCTTTATCAAACAGAAATATCAGAGATGCAGATATTGTTTTATGTTCAAGGGAAAAAATATTGAAAGGCAACCCAAGTATTCCAATTATTTATTTGCTGTCTCTCAACTCAGAATCGGCCATTCCTGGCCTTGATTTGTGACCAGAACTGGCCCCAGCATGCCTTTCACCTTTGCCCCTTGGGGGAAAATGAAGCTTCATTAATAGAAGGCAGTGGAGTAGTTCTCCCCAGGGAACAAAAGGGGGCTCCCTTGTGCATGTGTGGAAGCCCCCAGGTCTCTGTTTTCCTTATAGGGAGCCATTTCTAAGTAGCTCTACCTTCTCACCCTCTGACAACTTGGACACTTCTGCAGTCTAGCACAAGTCTGCTAGCCAGGTTTCCTTCCTCTGACCTGTTTTGCATCACCAGGAGGTGGTGATGTCCCTATGGTAGGCAAACCCTCATTGCAGAGTCTTGCCAGGGACAGGCAAGGCCTGCTCTGGTCTTCAACGCCTACATCACCCCCTGGTGCTCAGAACAAAGCCCACAGCCACTTTTTTTGCAACTGTTTCATTTGAACACCGCTGAGTCCTCTTTCATCTCTTTCCTTACAGCTAATGAGCTTCTACTAGTTGCCAATTCTTTCAACTGAATTTCCTGTTTAAATAATGGTATGGTTTCGGTACCCTGACTGGACCCACTGATACCAAGCCTTCCAAAGGCTCCCTAGCATGAAGGAAATTTTAAATTAATTATGCTAAATCAGGCCAATGACATTTAATACAGCTATGAAAGGACTGCTATAAAAGAATACTTAATCATGAGAGCATGGGATATTGTACTGTGAAGCAATAAAGTGGGCTGGAAAACCATATCGGAGTGGGAGGCCAAATGTAGACACTAGTGTGTGTATTCATACGATGAGAAAAATACCATGTGTAATGCTCATCACTTGCCACATGGCAAAGACAAAAGCAGGAAAATGGCTGATGTAATGGGTATTTGCCCAGTCCAGGCCATGAAGATCATCTGTTTCTACAGGAAAAAGGAACCTCCCTGGTTTCAGACAAAAGAGCCCTGCCCTTTTGTCTGAACCACATCTAACAGCCTCATTTTACCCTTGAGATGGAGACCTGACTGCCAGCCCCTAACACTGCCATCAACTTCAACATACCCCTCAATCAAAGGACAAATGCAAAAAAAGCCTGAGTAGGCCTGGGTTGTAATGGGCAAGTTAGAGCTTGTAGTCTCAAAAAGCCTCAGAGTGCTAGAAACAACAGCTACTCTTACAGGAAAGAAGTTCAAACTTGAAAAACAAAACAGAACAAACAAACAAACAAAAAAACCACATCTTTAAATGTTTTTTGTTGTGGCATTGGCAGGAACCACCAAGGATGCTACTTCAGCTGCGAGAACACTGCCTCCACGACCTGTCCTAGGCAGGGCCAACACAGACAAGGGTCCATGGATAGAGAATGCAACATCAACCTTCAGAACTAAGTGCTACGGAGCAAAGTGGATGGAAGCATCAGGAAAAGAAGTGGCCAAGCATGAGGCAGTGTGGTGTCAAGTGATGTCCTGAACATAAAACTTGCTTTGGTAAGAAGCCACAGACAATGGTGCCAGGTCTAATTCCAACCTTGGTTTTGTCACCTGGGCATTTGGCACCACTCCCAGCACACAGTAGGTATCAGCAAGTACAGAGTAAATGAATATAGTTATCCCTAAGTATGCACAGAGAATTGGTTCAAGGATGCCCTTCCAGATACCCACATCCATAGATGCTCAAGTTCTTTATATAAAAATGATGGAATACTACAGTGACGCAACCACATCCATGTTTAAGCAGCTCAGTTCACGAACAATAGCTAAACCATAGCTAAAATATGGAACCAACCTAGGTGCCCTTTAACAGATGAAAGGATATATATATATATATATATATATGGATAGGGAAGAAATAGGAAAGAATAGAGTTACTTTATATTAGGTAGAAGGGAGTGAAGGGAGGGGAGGGGGTATGGGGGTAGGAATGACAGTGGAGTGAAACAGACATTATTACCTCATGTGCACATATGACTGCTTGACCAATGTGATCCTACAACATGTACAACCAGATAAATGAAAGATTACACTCCATTTATGTATGATCTATCAAAATGTCGAATGCATTCTACTGTTGTGTACAACTAAATAGAACAAATAAGTTTTTTTAAAATGGTGCAGTGTTTGAATATAACCTATGCACATCCTCTCACATTCGTTAAACCATCTTTAGATTATTCATAATTCCTAATAAGATGTCAAAGCTAATGGTTGTTAGATTGCAGCATTGAGGAAATAATGACCAAAAAAAAGTCTGCACATGTTCAGTACAGACACAATTTTTTCAAATGTTTTCCATCAGGGTTGGTTGAAACTGAGGACTGAATCCACAGACACAGAAACCAGACATGGAAAGACATGGCACATGATGTCTCTGGGCCTCCCTGCCCTCACTACTACATGAAGATTGTCATACCTACTCCATATGTGTCACCATGAGGAGTAAATCAGACACTGTGAATAAGACCTCTAATGACACTCAATAAGTACCTAAGGGCTCAATTATCATTCATAAAGAAGAGGCAGGTTTGCTGTCAGATACTGAATGAAATAGAAAATCTGCCAAAGAAGGACCAAGAGACTCTCAGGAAGAAGAGTTAAACACAAGCCCATTTGCTGCCCCTGCCTAAGACACTGTGGTGCAAGGATTCCCTCTTTTTTTCCACTTTCCTAGTCACAGATACCTCAGCAGCCTGATGAAGTCCATGGGTCTCTTCTCTGAATAACGTTTTTTAGTGCATAAAGTAAAATGCAAAAGCTTGCAAAGAAACCAAAAAGTTATCCAAATATTTTAAAATTGTATCACAATAATATATATGCTGCTTTATTAATGCAGGTGTGAGCAAACTTTTTCCAGAAAGGGCCATATTATATTGTAAGTATTGCCAACAGGGTATCTGTTGCAACAGTGATACGTAGATAAATGCGTATACTGTATTCCAGGAAACTTTGTGTACAAAAAAAGGTGGCAGCTTGGGTTTGATCCACAGATTATAGTTACAGACCCCTGCATTAATGCCTTAAATAACAAGATATGTTACCAGGTCTAATAACTACTATAATTGCTAATCAAGTGTAATAATCATAAATGACAATTCAAGATAACTAATAACAGCAATAATAGCTCTGATTTCCACTGGTAGCAAAGGAATACAGTTTATACTATCATGGCTTGTTGCCTACGTTCCTGATTGAAGTAATGCAAAATTGACATTTCAGACAGTTGCAACTTTCCTCAACAAGTTCATGTACAACAGGTTAAAACAGTGGTTTTCCCTCATAGAAGATCCAGCCCAATGTGGCCCTGGCCACGTACAGTCATGTCTGGTGCCTCCTCCCACCCTCAGCTCACTATCTTGTTCCTTTTTGTTCTGTAACACCAAGTTCTTTCATGCTTCAGGCTTCTGCACTGGCTGTTCCTTTCCTACCATGCTATTTGTGGCTCCCTGCTATTCTCTTCAGACAGTTCTGATGCCCTGCAGCAATTTTGGTCAAGGTGGACAGCTAGGGTCTTGCAGAGAGATGCCGATTGCCCCAAAGCTGACACAGAAAGTGGACCCAAAGTCCAGACATTGACCTTGGGTAGAGCAAATTCTAACAGCAGAACTATTGCTTCAGTTGGGGTACACATTTATTTCTTGAGATGACTCACATGGTTGGAGGACTAAAGGCCTTAAGTCCCCAATTCTGGAAACCATGTCCACCCACCTGCAGCCTTATTCAGTCTTATTGTTGCAAAAATTGAAACCAGCCAAGTCATACTTCTGGCCCATTCTCGAATCTATATTCTACGGCCAAGTTTCCAGAATAAATCAAAATAGCACACTCTGCCCCTGTGACTTTACTATTCTGCTCCATTTAAAAATAAATACCTTTTCTAAAATTGTCCTGTTTTCACACCCACAAGAACATATGCTGAAGAAGAGTGGGCCTCTTCATGCTTTGTTTACCACCAGTGCCTAGGACAGAGCCTGGCATATGGGATATAGATGGTGAATGTTTTTTGAATGAATGAAATGGTTATTTTAATCATAGAGCCTGAAGCAATTGTCAAACTCTATCTACATACTAAAGCTAATGGGTCACTTCTGACTTCAAAGACAGAAATAATAGTACCTTATTTTTTCTTACAATGCAGATAAGTCTCAAACTATTTTTCCTTTCCTTCCCTATTCTATAACATTACTCCAATCAATCAGTGGATATTTATTTCATGCTTACAATGAGGTGCACATATCATTAAGCATTTTTTGAAAGAGAGAAATGAGATATATTTGCCTAAGTTCCTCTATCAATCCATGTGTCATACAAATGAACCATATTGCATCCTGGTGTTCAACTAAGTCACAGCACAAGACAGCCCTAACGCCAAAGCAAAGGTACCAACAGCCCCAGACATCTGCAACTATGGTGCCCTGAGTCTCAAAAACAGTCCAGAACCACTCCCAGAAATTCACCTGTTCCAGCCCTAAAAGGAAGGACCCTAATCTGAGAGAAGGCCAGAAGGGAGCCCTGGAAAAACAAGATCTGTATTCAGAGCTGGAAGGGAACCAATTCAACAGCACACACCAGCCAGAGAATGGGATTTCACTTAAATCCCACTCAAAGTTCCTTCCTTCCAATTTCTCTCTTTTCCCTTCTTTTGCCAGAAGTAAAATTAGAATCTAAGTCTACTTCTAGAGGAGTTAGCAGTAATGCTATATTTAGGAGGAAAGTTGAACAGTCAAAACTTGGAAAGTATTAAAAACTGAAATGCAAAAAACATTAAAGAGATACTATCTGACCAGTCAGAATAACTACTAGCAAAAAGGCAAAAAATAACAATTGCTGTAAGGATGGGGAGATGGGGGAACACATACACTATTGACGCAAATGTAATATTAGTACAGCCATTATGGAAAACAGTTTAGAAATTCCTAAAAAAGCTAGAAATAGAACTACCATATGAATCCAGCGATACCACAAGTGAGTATATATCCAAAGGAAATGAAATCAGTATGTTAAAGGGATAGCACGCCTCTGCTTACTGTAGCACTATCCACAATAGAAAAGATAGGAATCAATCTAGTGTCCAACAACAGATGAATAAAGAAAAAAAAAAATATATATATATATATGTGTATGTGTATGTGTGTATCTCTATATGTGGGTGTATACAAATATGTGTGTATATATAATGTACTTATGTGTATATAGATATTATATATCTATAATATGTTGTAGATATCTATGATACAGATATAGATATAGATAGATAGATATTTGGCACCAGGGATTGAACCCAGGGGTAATTTACCACTGAGCTCTTACTCCAGCCCTTTTTATTTTTTATTTTGAGACAGATCTCACTAAGGTGCTAAGATTGGCCTCAAATTTGTGACCCTCCTGCCTCAGACTCTAGTAGATGGGATCACAGGCATGTGCCACCATGCCCAGCTCCCAATGGAATGATATTCAGCTATCAGTAAGAATGAAATCCTGTCTAATCATTGTATAATATATACATGTATCAAAATATTACACTTTACCAAATAAATAACTACCATTATTATATATTAATTAACAAACAACAGAATGTATTTAAAAACTCAGGTGCACTTTAACCTAATGCAGTAACTTTTCTCCTCCTTTATTCCTGGAGCCCCCACACTGGGCTCTAGACCTCATCTCCAGAGCTGTCCATCACTTGGGCAGACTCACCCTACATTCACCTAAGCATTATAAAGTAATGAGCAATTTTTAAAAAGGTTAATTTAATTAGGCCTGGTGTTTTCCTTAAGAGCCGATCCAAAGATAATGGTTGGAGAAAGCATTTATTTTATAGACTTATTCTTTGCCATGAATGTGTCTTTCCAAATGAATTAACTAATTGGTTGTAAGGGACATCTACTTGGTGAATTAAATGCCTTTTCACATAAAGGCTCTATAATAAGACTTTGGCTTTTCCTACAAAAAGATCCTGCTAAACAAGCATACATCAGCGATGCATTAGCCAAATTAGAAGGAAAAGCTTTTAGCAAAAAGTAAAGATTTAGATTAAACAGAGTTCAAATTCAGGCTTAGATATACTCATATACAACCATATTCAAATTACTTAAATTTCTCTGACAATTTTATTAATCTTTAGAAGAGGGGAAGTACACTGATAAATACATCTTAGTATATTTGTGATATTAAGCTCAACAGAATGTCTTGTACACAGAAAACAATAAATGGTACATAAATAGCTATATAAGATAGAAGTACTTAGGAACAGATACAATTTATGAAGGATACAAAATTATGAGGAAGCTAGGCATATATTTTACTAATTTTTTTTCTTACTAAATATTTATAAGAACTTAAGCCTTATTGAAAATTAAGAGCATTTTAATAAATGGAAAGATGTGTTGCTTTCATGGATGAGATAGTCAATATCCTAAAGAAAGCAATTTTCCTCCAAAATTAATCTACAAATTAAATTTGATACTAATCAAATTACTAATGAGATTTGGCAATTAGATGTTATTTCTATGGTAGAATAAAGATAGACTAGGCAAGGTGATTTTGTTGATAATGATAAAAGAAGAAAGAGGGAGAGAGGAGGAAGGAAAGAAAGGAGAAGAGAAGGAGAAAGAGGAGACGGAAGAGGAGGAAAGGAGTCCAGAGCAGCAGAGATTCATTCTTGTCCTGGTACTAACTTGTAAGCAATGAGAGCTGTACAGGAAAGGAATGAAATGGAAAGCCAAAGAGACTGCTGTATTCATGAGAACTTCACATATAACAAAGGTGATCATGGAACAAACCCTGGAAGTGGGGAGATAGACAATACATTATTCAATAAATGGTGCTAGGACAATGGACTGCCTCCATATGAAAATCAAAACTTTCTAACTTTTGAAAGAAAACACAGAGAATATCCTTAAAAATATGTGGAAATAGAAAGTGCTTTTAAACCAGATACCAAAAGCCCTAGTGATAAAGAAAAAAAAAAAAGATAGTCCTGATCATATGAACACAGATTTATAAAGATCTATTTAACAATAGGTACCACAAAAAGGTTTTTTATTTTTTGTGGATTGAACCCAGGGCCTTGTACTTGCAAGGTAAGCATTCTACCAACTGAGCTATACTCCCAGCCACAAACAAAAAGATTTTTTAAAAAAAATTCTATGGGGTGTATGGAGATAAATAAAAAAAGAATTTGTGTTCACATCCTATAAAGAATTTCTATAAATCAATGAGAAAACTCTCCCACCCCACTGCTGGACCAAGATTGTACAGGCAGTTTGCAGAAGGGGAATTTGAATGGTAACAAATACAGGAAGTATGCTCAGGCCCAGCAGTTGGAGAAATGCCAGCTGAAGCCACAAAAAGTCCCACAGCAGCCGATTCAATTGGATGACACTAGCAGGACAACATGCACTGGGGTTTAGGTAGAAGGAGAAGAGAAATTCAACACTCTTCAGGTGGCCCTGGAAGCTGATAGGACCATTTTTGAAAAGCCCTGTGACAATACCTATTAAAGTTCAAGACAGTGTATTTTCTTACCCCAAAGTTTTCTACATTCTGTCCTAGAGAAACTTCCAAACAGTTCCACACAAATACATGTATTGCACAGAATTATCTGTGATTTCAAAATTGACAAAACTGTATCTGTAAGAAATAGATAAATCAACTGCTTTATTCATGCCATAAGACACCATACATAATTTATCTCAGAAATATTACCCTGACTGGAAAAAAAAATTAAATTGCAAAATGTTACCTGTGGGAGGATACCTATAGTTTCAATTTTAAATACAAAAAACTATATATTATTCACAAATACATATGTATGTAGAAAACCTATCAAACATTCATAGTAATAACACACATCCATTTGAAGCTAGTATTTACCTCTGAGAAGGGATGGGTGGCGGGGGTAGACAAGGAAAATGAAAAAGTAAGACCATAGCTATACTTCTAATTTTTTTTTAAGGTGATGTGAAACAAAAGACAAAACAGGAGCATTTGTGAAGCTCTAGATGGTGGGGTGTATGGATGTCAATTATATCATTTTCTGTACTTTCTTGATATACTTGAAACATGGCCTGATTTAAAAGTTTAAAATTACTATTTAAATGAATTCTGCTTTAAAAAAAAAATAAACACTAGCACTAGCACAAAACTCATCTGTCTGAATCAAAAGTAGTGGTTGAATTTTTTCCATCTATGCATTACTTTGTAATGAAAGAACAATTAAAGATAAACATATATTTAAAAACAATGTGCTGACTATAAATTAGCCTTGTAAAATCCTACTCTTATTTTTCCTGCCAACAGTTACATTCTTAAAACAACCAAAGCACAGTCTTCTTAAAAAGTGCCTATTAATCAAGCCAGTGGTTTCCAAATAATGGAACCCTTTTGTTCTAGAATGGGGAAAAAAAAAAAAAAGTCAGATGATATCTCAGAACCTAAAATAGACAAAGAAGTATTACACTAATATTAGTATGCTTTATAAGCTTAGGTTGAAATTGTTTATTTTATTAAGATAATCAGCAGGAATAATTAGACTTTCTTATTAACATAAATATTCAATAACCTCTATTATAGATGATCATCATAATACCAAGATTCCACATTTAATTTGTTTTGTGTTTTGTTGTCTTCCTCAATGTGGAGAAAATCTGAAAGCATTCACACAGTGAACTTATTAGTTTCCTATTGCTATCTAGCAAATTACCATAAACTTATCTCATAGTTTCTATGGGTCAGAAGTCCAGCACATTTTAACCAGATCCTCTGTCCAGGGTCTCCTGGGCTAAGATTAATAAGTTAGTTGGCTGAGTTGTTCCTAATTTGGAACTCAGAGTCCTCTTCCACGTTCACTCAAGTTGTTACAGAATTCATTTCCTCTGGTTGCATGACTAGGAGCCCTCTTCCCCAGGTTTCCTAGTGGGCTACTGGCTAGGGACACACTCAGCTCCCAGCAGTTGCTCTCAGGGCCTTACCCAAAGTCTTCTCCACAACATAGCAGCCCTCAGGACCAATAGGAATCATCTCCTTCATTGATCTTTCTTTGAAAGATCCACCTGATAAGTCCCCCCAGCATACTCTCACTACTGATTAATCCAAAGTCAACTGATTAAGGACCTTAATCACGTCTGCAAAATCTTTTTTGTCATATGATATGACACGAACATAGGAATGATGTCTCTCTTATTGACAAGTCCAGACCATACTCTAGGGGAGGGCATTATGCAGGGCCTGTAACACCAGGGGCAGGGATCTTAGGACCTCCTAGAACTTTGCCTACCACACGAAGGCGAGTAGCTGTCCATGGCAACCATTTTTAAGAGATTACACTGAAATCTCAGACGTGTTCCAGAGGATTCAAAAAGAAGAAAAAGATATTTTCAAATTTGTATATCTAACTTCTAATCTCAACTGTCATTCCTCATAGTAAAGAATGGAAGTCTGGCTAAAATATGCAAAACTTACAGAATGAAATTAGATTTTCACCTTGATGGGACACCTGGAAAGTTCCCAGCCAATAAGCCAATAAGCAATTATCCCTAATCTCACATGAGCCAAAGATATGAGCTCAGTGGAAGTTAACTTGCTTAGAAGATTTCTCTTGAGTGGGTGGATTCATGCCTGGTTTAAAATAAAAGCAGTACAATCTTCCCAGTCAATGACATAGTGATAAGAAGTGTAAATCTATGCACAAGGAAAAGAGGAAATAAAATGCTTCAAATTAAGGTCTGCTCAAAATCAACGTAACATGGCAGCATAAGTTAATAATATTGATGCTTGCCTTCACTGTGCCACTATTGATTATTAGAGTCTAAGTTGATCTATTAGAGCTTAGGTTGATTGTTTTATTCATTCTTACATATAAGCTGTATTTTAAAAGGCTGTATAAATCACAGCCATCAGCAATTCCTGAACCACCGTTGAAGGCTATTGAGAAGGAAAATTTTTTGCAATAATACTGGAGATCTTGGTTTGGGTTCTAATTTTGACACTCTGAAACTATACACACTCAAATTCCAAAACTCCTAAGACCTCTGTAAACTCTAAATGCTTAAATGAAATAATCCATGGATGTGCCCAGCACCTGGGGCTCTTCCATAATGGTGACTGCATACATGTCTGGGTGACAGTTTCTTTGACTTATCTTTCGACCTCCATTAATATTTTATTAGGGAATAGTTAAGGAATTACAGAAAGACTTAGTTTTAAAAATGGACACTAATTGTTTTCAAAAAGTGTAAGGCAATGGGTGGGGAGTGACACGGGAGACAAAGACGTAAGTCTAAATACAAAGAACTGATTTAAAAAGTTGAGTTGGATTTTTTTCAGCCAATAGGAAATTTTGACAAGTAAATAGGAAATGTGACTCACTGAGGGGTGACTCGGAGCAAGATGCCTTGCACACTATTTTGCTGGCATGACTGCATTTCATCTCCATTATACAATGAAATAGGTCTAGTACACTAACTAGTGTGTTATAATGCCTGCCATATAGTGAGTTAAAATCTAAGTTATGAAACCATGTGCAAGCTATTTTGCACACTTTTCAAATGCAAATATGTTCCTAGACTTAAATATTCAAAGTATATATTCCAGAATATCCATTTTCTCTGAGTAATAGGATTCTAATAATTTTAAAAATTTCCATGCCTCTTTTCCTTTAATATCTCCAATGTGCCTAATCTGTACAAATTTCAAAAGATATTTGAGAATTCATAACTGTTTGCTTCAGAGTTGCAGATACTGAGAAAAGAAATTTTATCTGTTATAGTAAATTAGTAAAGTGGCACCTCACTTTTCTTTTTACTAAGAATCTGAACCTAACTACAATGTGTGCAAGTCTAAAGTTGCAAGAGAGGGCATCTGAGCATCAAAAAAGGAAGTAGGATGGAGGTTTATAGAAGGTTCCTTGCATGTGGGAGACCTTGGGTTCACTCCCCAGCAAAAACAAAGGAGGGAGGAAGAAGAAAGAAAGAGAAGCAGGTGGAAAGAGAAAGGAAGAGAAGTTTTTTTGTTTTGCTTTGTTTTGTTTTGTTTTGTTTTGTTTTGTTTAAAAAGAGTGCTAACAACCCAATAGAGGAGACAGTAGTAAGGAATGCATTGAGTGAAATAAGAATGAAGTCACAGGGAGACAGAAAGAAAGGAAATTAAGTGTAAGCAAAAGGGCCAGAGGAGAAAATAAATAAGTAAACATTAGGGAGGAGAGAATAAAAGAATACATTGGAAGGGGGGAAAATCTACTAGAAGAGGAAGCTATTCCTCTTTACTTATCTCTTAATGAAATGGAAAATCTTGGATAAGATCACAATGAACCACTTCTGAGGTTTGTTTTTTGTGGCCCCTGCCTCCAAGAGTGCAGAGTGAATGCAGACTGTGCTAGACGGTGCTTGAGAACTGAGGTTACCTTGACCTATGTCAGACCCAGAGAGAGGAAAGGGCTACAGCTGGACTCCCCCACCCCCATCCCCGCTTTTCAGTTCTTTCTTTCATTCAGACAGCATCAAATACTTGGAAAAATTTAAGAGCAGTTATTGGTTTACAAGAGCACTTGATGGCAACAAAGCATTCACTTTTATCCTTTAACTTTAATTTCATGCGTATTCAAGGTGAACCAATTTCCTGAAGAATTGTACAAAGAAGGGGTAAATATCTAAGTGTATAATAAATTCTCACGGACAAGTGTTTACTCTATGGCTCCCTCCTCCCTGCCCTTAAGCTTGGTGTTGTGGTACACACCTGCAATGCCAGAAGCTCTGCTCAGGAAGCTAAGGTAGGAAGATAACCAGTTCAAGGTCACCCTAAGCAACTTAGCAAGACCTTCAGCAACTTAGTGAGACCTTGCCTTAAAATAAAAAATAAAAAGGACTGAGGATGTAGCTCAGTAGTAAAGCAAGCCTGGGTTTTAACTGGATTTATCCCCAGTCAGAGAGAGAAGGGGGGGGGGGGGTGCGGAGAAGCAATTGAGCTTCATTTGCCACGTTTTCCTTATCAGTGTGGAAAATTGCCTCATTGTTGCTCGTTTTTATGATGCACACTTTCTTTTGTTTTTCTTACTTTACCTTATCCTCTTGTTCCCAGCTCTGAAGTTGCAATCTAGCAAAAGTCACAGTTTCATCTTTGGATAACTACTGGAAAGTACTATAACTTCCTGGCAACTTGTCTATGAAAAGGATGATGGATGGGCTTATTAACAAACCCCACAGTTCCTTGTCACTCCTTCCACTGAGAGAAGGGGTCTGTGTCCACCCACTTAAATCAAAGCAAGCTCTGATAGCTTGGAACAGTAGAGAATAGGAAAGGGAGGTTGCAGGATCCCTGCACTGTTTCATAAGGAGTCATGCAGCTTCTGCTGGGCTCTCATGGAACAGCCACTGTCAGGGAGAGCCTTCTCAGAACACTGCCACCAGACTGTGAGGAAGCCCAAGCCACATGGAAAGGACACACAGAGGGCACTCCAGCTATACCCACTGAGGCCAGTCCTGAGTCATCCCAGCCCAGAAACCAGACATATGAGGACAGAAGCTTCCAAATGCTTCCTGCCCCCAACTATTCCCCAGGCTATTTGTGTCCTCCAAGCTGTGGCTCCAGACATCAAGCAGTGACAAGTCATCATCCCTGCCTTGCCATGTCCAAATTCCTGACCAGAACCATCAGTGAGTCTAACTCGTCATCTATACTGGGAATGTGCTTTGCTTTATGTTACTGAGTTTGGGGTGATTTTATAAGGCAGCAATCCAAAGGGGTCCAAAAAATGCCAATAATACAAGAGTTACTCTATCTTAATATCTTAACTATGATAGCAAAACAAAGAATGGGCAATCTAGTAGCCTAATGTTTGGTCACCTGCATAAAACAGCCCTGGGAACACCATATTTCCTAGTGGAAGCAAGATCCCCCTCGTTGGTTCTCTCTCCAGTCTTCCGACCTAACTTTTTACCTTTTCTTCTTTCATTTCTCCTTCTCGCTTCAGATTTGTTCCACGCCTACCCAGAGACTGAACTTGGGTGGTTGGTTTATGGTAGTAGGGATATTCATTTTCCCATTAAATGAATATTTACTGGGCACTGTTTCAGACTCCAGGATAACAAAGGTGGGGAAATCTAGCTTTGTTTTTGATCATGGAGAGCAAAGAATATAATGAAATGTTTTTCAAACTATGGAACACAGCATTAGTAGTCATGAAATCATCCTAATGGGTTCCAGAAAACATTTTTAAAATATAAAGTGAAATAGAAAATAACAGACTAAAAATATCAACAAAAAAGCCATTCCAAGCAGTTCAGTGTCTGTTGTTCCATGAATCTTTTATTTACCCTTCACACACACACACACACACACACCCATGCACACACACACACACACACACAATATTGTGTCTCCTCCTCAAAATTTTGACAGTCTAACAGCTAGTAAAATATAAATCTCATTGCTGAAGTATGAAACTCATAAATGGGATTGTGCTTAGAAAATTTGCAATTAAGTTTCCGGCAAATGGAACTGATCTTCTCTAAGTGATAATGAATTTTTGTTTTTCACTGTTGTTAGTTTTGTTTGGAAAGAGCTTTCTGGTGTTTCCACTGTCATTTGTGGTAAAGAAGTGCCTGTCTTTGGAAGAAAACCGTGTGTTACTCATTCCATATCTGAGCATTCCACAGTTAAATGTTTCAGGACTTGACTCAATCTATTCATTGGTTTAATAGCTGAACTGGAGAACATGGAATTATCATGACCTCTGGCATTTATCTTTGCCTGCAATTCTAGAAGCAGTCGTATCTTACCAAACACAAGCTAGGGAGCTCAAGCAAAAAGTAGCCGCCTGTGTAATCATCTTGTTACAGCCTGGATTCAACAGTCAGTGGTAAACATTAAATAACATGTCACAAAGCCCACTGACATCTGAGTAATACCAAAGGCAGTCACTGCCCTCCTCTCTCTCATTCCCTCTCATTTATGTGACTCAAACTTAGACTGTCTTCTTAGACTGCCTTCATCCTGAAATAAGTATTATATGTTTCCAACTCCTCTCTAAAGGAAAAACACCAAGTGATTTAAAATGATAGCTTCCATCCAATTCCCAAACTCTAATTAGAAAATTTTAAAACCACCCAAAATATGTTTTTAGAGATTTCAGAAAGTCTACTGCCAATTAAGTTTGAGTTACTAAGAGCAAAGGCACCAGGATAGAGGTGGGGTGACACTGACAGAAAAGGGAAACCCACCGCCAGGGATGGATAGCTCCTGGGGGAGATCAGAAGGCATTGCAGGGTGTGTGTGTGTGTGTGTGTGTGTGTGTGTGTGTTTGTGTTTGTGCATGCATGTGCATTTCCAGTTTTGCAAGCTGTGCTGGAGGGACTGAGAAAGGGTGAAGGGAGCCCAAAGTACCACCTGCCCCCACATCCCAATTAACCTACTAGGAACCAATACCAGTCACACCCCATGGCTCCCATTCTGCCCTTTCTCTTCAACTACTGAATTGGGAAAAATCCAAAATGTTCTTAAAATAAATAATCATACTATCTATCCATAATCAAAAGGATTCCTGATAGGAGAAATCCAAAAGTTAGGGTCTAGGGGACAGCAGGTGATCATAAAACACTCTAAGTTCACAGTTCACATGTTTCAAGCAAACTACGAGATGGCTTATTTCAAAGTGCCTTTTCCTATGTGGCCAAAATGACCACTCCTCCAGCCTTTATTATCAGTGGCTTGCTTTTAACATAGGTATGTGGACTGCTGACTACAAATAGTTGCATCCCATCGTTCCCTGGTTACTGGATAATGTGTCACTCAATGGGGTGTGGCCCTCCTAAGCTCTCCCTCATGTAATGGAAAAGGGACTGTGGAGGATACCAGCAAGGTTTCCAAGTAGGTGCCAATGTTTTTCTTCAGGGAAGCTCTGCATGTAAGCTGACAGGTCTCTCTGCTATTCCATGACCACTGTCTTCACAGAGCCAACTGCCTAAAGTAAAGAAGTGAGACACAGGGATACTAATGGACCCTAGCCTGGAAGGAAATACAGTAAAACTCACTTTCTCAGAATTGAGCCATCACAGAATTTGGGGTAAATTACCTCTCACAACCACCACTTGGATCTTAGATAATTTGCTATAATGAGAATGAAACTGGTAATATTAACTTTGAAATTGTATAACTGTTTGATCATCTACATAATGATGTTTATTTGTATGTCATAAGGGACCAAAGGGTCTCTGTTAATTATTTCAATACCTCCCTTTCACTACTGTGTGTAAACTGGAGACAAAGTCCTACAATTGACCAAGGTCTCTGAAATATATAATTATTTATATAAATAGGGGATGTTTAAATCCATGGGACAAGGTTTACATATCATTTTATGACATCTCATGAATCTTTAAATATTTTTGGTTGACATTTAGCACAGTACAAATTGTATATATGTGTGTGTATTTATTTTGGAAAAGATAATTAATCAGTTGTGGGTACTGAAAGCCAAACAATACTTTCTTAACATTATTTTAAGACTCTAAGATCATTAAGATTGATTTATTCACTCTGCAATTCCTCTACTATGAATAATCTGAACACATTAAGTGCACATTCTGAATTAACCAACACCATACATAATTTATTAAGCAACTAATTGTACTTTTTAATCCTACAATGAAACTGTATCACATAAAAACAATAATCCTTGAAAACCTAGGCATTAGGGTCAAGGAACCACATGAGACACAATCAGTGGAAGCAGGATTGGAACACAGGTGTTTGTTTCTTTTTATGGTAATGTTATACACCCCAAAATGATTCTCCAGAGCCCTCAGGAGAGAAAGTCAGCCCCACCCAAGTCCCCTCACTATAGCCTGTCCCAATCCCAAATTCCCCCCCTATAGCCCACCCCAATCCCAGATCCCCTCCCTATAGCCCACCCCAATCCCTTCCCTTCCCTATAGCCCCACCCTAATCCCTTCCCATGCCCTATAAAAGTTGGCAACAAAAGAACTGGAGCGGGATTTCCTGGCACACCACTTTTAGGTGGGGGGGGGAGGTCATTGCTGGCTAGCTAAAATAAAGGCTTCTTTTGGCTTTACGTGATCGGCTTGGATGATTTTACTCTCTTTGGGTACAACAGTAAGACACTTGGAATCATGCTGAAGAGAAAATAACAAATCAACATACAAATTGTTAAAACTTGAAGGTAATAAGACATGGGGTCCCCATTAGCTAACAAAGGAACCTCAGAGATGGTAAACTGAAATGACAGTGATTGCTAAAGCAGCAGAGAGAAGCAAGTGGAAAGATTTAGAAGAAGGTTGAATTATGAAACTAATTTCCACTGTAATGCCAGTGGCTCCAGAGGCTGAGGTAGGAGGATCTTGAGTCAAAGCCAGCGTCAACAACTTAGCGAGTTCAGACCCTGTCTCTAAATAAAATACAAAAAAGGTCTGGGGATGTGGCGCAGTGGTCTAAGTACCCCTGGGTTCAACCCAGTACCCACCGCCCCCCCACAAAGAAAAAGAAATAGAAAGAAAAAAAAAAAAGAAAAGAAACTAATCTCCAAAATTGGGGCAAAGATTTTTTAAGGAAACAAGCCAAGGTTTCTTATAGCTCAAACGATTTAGGATGTGTAGGGAGATGCTAGGATTTGAATGTATTCCCCAAAGTTCATGAATCCTCAATGCAACAGTGTTGGGAGGTGGCCCAATAAAAGTGATTAGATCAGGATGATTACTATTGTTTCAGTCAGCTTTTTGGTCACTCTGAAGAGGAAAAGTTTATTTGGGGCTCACCATTTCAGAGGTCTCAGTCCCTAGATGACTAAATCTATAGCTCTTGGACCCAAGGTAAGGCAGAACATCATGGCAGAAGGGCATGACAGAGGAAAACAGCTCAAGCCATGGCAACAAGAAGCAGAGAGAACTCTACTCGCCAGGGACAAAAGATAAATCCTAAAGGCACATCCCAGTGACCTACCTCCTCCAGTCACACCCTACCTGCCTATGTTTACTGCCCACTTAATCCCTATCACAACCTGAGTAGGTTAAGGCTCTCATAACCTGACCATTTCACCTCTGAAAATGCACGCATTGTCTAACACATGGGTTTCTGGGGGACACCTCATGTCTAAACCTTGACAGTTGTTATCAGAGAAAGTGGGTTAGTAAATTGGAGAGTACAAGTAAGTGAGTGAGGTCTTTTCTTCCTATCTCTTGCATATACTTTTCCAACCTTTCTTCTTCTACCATGAGATGACACAGAAGGAAGGCCCTTGAAAGATGTAGCCTCTCCACCTTGGATTTGCCAGTCTCCAGAATTATAAGAAATAAGTCTTCCTTTTTTATGAATTAACAAGTCTGTGGCATTCTGTTAAGCAGCAGAAAATGGACTGAGAGGAAAGGAGGGCAGCTCCTGAAATGCAGTTATTTTAACTACATCGCTCACAGGTATGTGCTTGTCTGTCATGCTCAGCCCCGTGGAGCACGGAGGGTATCATGTCATGTCTTCATCCTCAGTCCCTAATCTAGTACCTGAAACACAACAGAAGGGAGAGTAGGAAGGTGACTGAACTGATTCCAGGTTAGTAAAGCTACAGGAGGGAGACAAAGCAGGGATGTTTGGAGGCAG
This sequence comes from Glaucomys volans, assembly GCA_020662805.1. Classification (NCBI taxonomy): domain Eukaryota; kingdom Metazoa; phylum Chordata; class Mammalia; order Rodentia; family Sciuridae; genus Glaucomys; species Glaucomys volans. The sequence continues at coordinate 1,757,294 of JAJEJO010000163.1, forward strand.
TTTGGCAGGCAGTTTGACTGAAGTTGAAGGAACATGAGAGAAAAAATAAAATTGGAAACGTTGACTGGGGCTAACTGTGAGACACCTTGGCCACCAGTTAATTATGGAGGTTGGACTTCATTCTCTGACTAGGCAACAGTGAAAACCAATCAGAATGACACCTGGCTCAGCCAGCACAAAGAAAAAGTCAATCTAGGAGTTGATAAGAACTCAAAATGGCAGATACCATGGCGCACACTTGTTCATTTCAGCAGCTCGGGAGGCTGAAGCAGGAGGATCGCCAAGTTCAAAGTGACCTCAGTACTTAATGAAGTCCTAAGAAACTCAGTCAGACTCTGCTTCAAAATAAAAATAAAATAATAATTTTAAAAAGATCTGAGGATGTGACTCAGTGGTTAAGTGCCCCTTGGTTCAATCCCTGGTACAAAAAGAAACAACAACAACAAAAAATCCCTGGTACAAAAAGAAACAACAACAACAAAAAATACAGCTTTCCATCTTATGCAGGAATAAGGGGAACTATTCAGAGGTTGGCCACACTTGTAGCAGTGAGGGTTGAGGCAGGGTACCAGGACAACCTGCAGTTCTCAAAAATGCCTCCACCCCAGCCTCAAGCTGCTGGATCCACATCTCAAGATCTACCTTCAAGTTTGAGAGCTTCTGCTTTGGAAAATGAAAATATCCTGAGTGAAAATATCACAGCTTTGCTATCTAAAAACTAAAGTACTTTAGAAATTCTTTGAATACAGTAAAACCCACTGCATTATACAGTTCACATGGTCATATTTTAGGGTGTGTGCATTATGTCTCAATAATAATGTTTTCAAAATCAATGTAGAAGAGCTTGTATTCTATGCAAAAGATTTTTTAATGTGCACAGAATCAGAATTAGAAGACTCATTGACTCAAACATCATATCCTTAATAACCTTTCCAAACATGATGCCTTTAATCATCAGGGGGGATCAACTAATCTACTTCAAGCCTAAAAACTCTATGGGGACAAGGGCAGTCCTTATCTTTCTCATCTCAACACATACTGGACTATCAAATCCAGGCAAAGAAATTTCCCTCCCTTACACTGCCACAACCCATTCTATAGGAAAATATTGCAGTTATTTTCTCCACTTATTTTCCTATTTATATAATTCATATCTGAAATTAGGAGTGTCTGAATTCTAAATTAGATCCAAGGGGGAAATTAAAATTGGACATGTTAGGTAACTAAATATAAATATGAACATTATAGATGTAAACTGACAAATTTTCAAGAAGATGTCACTTTGGAAATAAGTAAAAGGAGCAGTTTTATTCACCTGTAAAATAGCATTATGATCCTTAGCCAAGCTGTCAAGGAGGTAATAAACAGTAAGCTTTTTGGATGCAGACATTTCAAGACTATTATCTGGTCCCATTTTCTCCTTGGAATCAAAAGTGCTACCCAGCATTTGTTGTCAATCTCTCTGCATATTTCAAACCACCCTTGGATTCTTTCCCTCTCCACAGTGAACTATTTTCTCATAGTTTCTACCATAGATTGACTGCTTTCAACATAGCATATTCGGAGTAATCAGAATCCAATCATTTGTGGTCAGGTTCAGCTTTAAACTATCTCAAGGATTCCCAATGCTGTTAGGATGAAGTTCAAAATCTTTAATATGGCCTTTAAAAAAAATTTAGTTGTAGATGGACCACATGCCTTTATTTTGTTTTATTTTTACGTGGCGCTAAGGATCGAACTCAGTGCCTCACACATGCCAGGCAAGAGCTCGGCCACTGAACTATAGCCCTAGCCCCTAATATGGCTTTCAAAGACCTTGAGAATCAGGGCTTATGCAAAACTTTCCAGCCACATCTGGCTCATCTCACATCTGGCATACCCTCTAGGTCTCTGTAGGCTGCTAATCTGGCCCATTTTAAAGACTTCCATCTATCCTCCCTCCTTTCTTCTTAGATCTCTGCTTAATGTTCCTCCAGGTTTCTTTATACCCAGATACTTACATTTGCAATTTGTGACACTTACTGTCATGTTAATTGATTAATACACAGTAAATATTTCTCTGCGAGAATCAAGAAGATTGGATCTGTCCCCAGAGCTTAGTACAGTGGCTGATACATACTGGGAAGACAATTCATTTTCTTTTATTGAATATACTCATGTATGGTTGTTTTTTTTGTTTGTTTGTTTTTTGGTTTGTTTGTTTTTCCTTCCAGTATGGCCACTTCTTTCTGGTAGCCCTGGATATAAGCTGTCCAGGACAGTCCCATTTTGACAAAGTCTAGGGACAGACACCCCATTCTAGAGGCAAGGCACATTTTTCACTGAGGAGATGACAAGCAAGGAAGAAAGGAGAGGGCAAAGGAGTAGCATGAGAGAAATGCTTGGAGTTGGGGGACCCAGAAGACCTGAAGGGACACAGCAAAGACAAGAGGGGGAAGATTTTTCTGCACCCATCCCTGCCAGCTGAAAGCTGGTCCTGTAGGAGCTGGTCCAAGGTCTACCTGCAAGCATGCACCTGTCACACTGGGACGACGGGTGGCCTCCTGAGGAAGCAACAGTGACTTCTTTTGAAAGAATCCAGAATCTTTTACCAGGGTATTTGGCTGCATTAGGAAACTCATGGCTCTCCTGGACTTGGTCTGCCAAGTGAACATACCATTGCTAGGAAAGCTCTTTGATTGAGAGTCACAAAAATCACCCGACAGCTGGTTTCAGTCTAGCGGCAAATGTGACTGACCCCAGCAGGCCCTCTCATGGGGATGCACAGATGAGGGACACAGAAGCCAGAGACGAAAATTGGGACAGGAAACTTCCCTTCCCCTTCTCCTCTGAACACACCCTCATCCTTCTTATCTCTGAACTTCCATCCTTTCTGAAGACGGGTTTTACTTTTGATTGCATAGGGCTGGGTCCAGCAAAGCATGACAATTGAACTAAATTACCCACAATAATCTCCCAGGGTAGAATGTACATGTCCCAGTTCTGTCTGCCCAGGGATTCTGGACAATTCAAGGGCTATCCAAGAATGCTAACTTAGCAAGTGGGTATGACAAAGACCATGCTTCCTCCCAAAGGCCCTTGTGGCTAACTTTGCAAAGGACCTGAATGAGGCTTAGTGATTACAAGATAAAAATTATGGTAATAGGATTGGATATATCACTATGATTCATCCATTCTGGAGTCAGTCTTAGCAGAGTAGAGCCAAACAGTGTTCTGCAATCATAATAAAATTTCAATCATCCTATAGTATATAATCCCATAATGCTTCTTCCACCATTCCCTGCACTTCTGGGGGACACAGCTCTCTGCATGCTTAGGGTTAAAGATGACAGGCAATTTTCTCATCTGTCTAAAAAGAATAATATTAATGTAATTATACTCCCTTAAACAATCATGCAATCCAGAGCAAACAGCAAATAAAATGCACTTTGAGAATTCCTAGTGAGTGGATAGTTACCTATTACAACTTCCCCCAAGTTACCCTCACATGGAAGCCACAGACTGAAACAGGTAACCAGTGCTCATAACATAAATGCTGTAACTTCCTGCATTTAATTTCATAAGGCAATTACCATCAGTAATGGTGGCCCAATGTGGACAAAGAAAGGGCCTCATAAATAAATGGGGGCTGAGACAGTGGACCCAGAGCGTTTATCAGAGGTGACAGAGAGAGTTCTGGAGTCAGACTCCACAAGGTCCAAGCCTCAGCTGGGTCATTTCTGGTCCATATGTCCTACATAAGTTGCCATGTAAATTCTTGTGGTCTCACTTCCTTATTCAAATGAAGATGATACCTACATCATTAAACTGTGCCAAGGAGAGTGTCCAAAATGCTGAGTACTCTCTCTGCAATCCGTATTCAAAAGATGAATCCACTGAAGCACACAATTCGCTTTTCATTGTTTTATTCTCTCTCTCCCTTTCAGACATCACCCTAAAATATAGGTTCCCGGAGCAAAATTTGAATGTGCAAATAGCTGAATCATAAGTAGCAGAATGCTATTCAACATGTGACATTTTCCCTGCTGCACTGGAAAACCCAAGTTAACGGCCTAATGAGTAAATGATCACCATTTAGGAAAATGGATTTGAATAACTTGAGAAAAGTAGGAGAGGTGTCTTCCTGATGACATTAGCAGAGAATCACCAGGCATCCCCAGTAACCACATCTGTTTGCTGGTTATGCCAGGTCTAGAAAATCTTCCCCCTTTGAAATGACAGGTGATTTTTATCTTTGGCAGAGGGAGGGAGAGTATTTCATATGCAAGTGAAAATCAGTAACTAACGGCATGCACAAGTTTCAGAAATTAGTCACTGGTTACCATGGCGATACAAATATTACCTAACAACTTACTGGGCTGTAAGTAACAGAGAGGATGCTAATTACATTATTTTAAGGATGGAAAGGGTCTCTATTTTTAGGAATACTTGTAAGAAATTGGACCTACAGAGCAGACGGAGGACAGCCCAGATTTGACTCTGCAGAGAGCTAAGATTCACCATTGCCTCCTGCCTTGTGCATGTCCAGCTCTGTGTCTCACACACACACACACACAGCTGTGCCAGTAACAGCTGCAGGAGAAGAGCAATGACATTTTATTTACAAACAAAGGGCTATGACTGGGAAGACGAGTCTTCTGACTCTCTAAACTCTTAATAAAAAATAATTTCTGCTGCCACCCACTGAAGAGCAAAGACCCAATGGGGCAGTCTTAGGTGGACAGCCCTTTTGAAATTCAACATGAAGAATTTTTCAGGCAAGACAAAGCTTCCCAGAAAATGACTAAGAGGCCTCATAAAATGATAAATTTCACCCTGTACTAAGGAGGTTGAATTTTCTGAGTGTATATGAATTTTAATTAGGAAAAAAGGAAGCAACATTATATGATGCTAGTAATTTTTAAGTTATTCCAAGAAAGGGCAGTGCACAAATACTCCTCAATCAAACTCTGTGACGCCTTCTGGTCATAGTGCACTGTGCCCTATACACAGGGATACTATTCTTCAGAAAAGAGACCCCGGAGCAGTGTTTCTTTGAGTAGTTGCTGGGTATCTGCATCAGAATTCCCTGGAGGCTCCTTAAAATGAAATGTCCTGTGACACATCCAAGGCTTGCACAATCTGGATCTCTCGAATTCAGATTTGAAAATCTACATTTTAAAAATACTCTCCCCATGATGTTTATGTTCTCTAAAGTCAGAGAACCCTGTCCTTAATAATCTCCAATAAACTGAGGTCTCCAGATAATGATGACAGAAGACACAACAGCCAGTGGGGACACAAGCCCATACACATCAATCAAAGGCAAGGCTACATGTGACTCAGCAGCCTTATGACCAAAGGATAAAAACCAAAACAAACAACAACAACAAAAAACAGTAAAATCTACATGCATTTTCCACGTGAGTATGTGAAACAAAGATTTCACAAACAACACAGGTGATGCGTTCTCTGAACTATTCTATTCCCGTTTTTTAATGTTCTTGCAACCAACTGAATTGATTTCACTATCCATGATTAATGAATGAAATTCAGTGATAAACATAACTGCTTGTTGGGGTGGTCCGGACACTCCCTATGGTCTCTTAAGATGGCGCCTGGTGGTATGCCAGTTTTGCTGTTGCCACGGAGTAAACAAGTGTATCTTAGCGAAAGTTATTCCTATTGATTGATTGTAAACTGGCCACACGTGTGTCCAGTTCGTGCTTTAAGCCTTTGTCTATGCTTGCCCATGCTTGCTTCACGTGAAAGTTCTGTGATTGGTCAACTGAGGGTATGAGAGAGAGAGAGAGAGAGAGAGAGAGAGAGAGAGAGGAGGGGGAGGGGTGGGGGAGGAGGAGGAGGAGGAGGAGGAGGAGGAGGAGGAAGAAGAAGAAGAAGAAGAAAAAGAAAAAGAAGGAAAGAAAGAAAGAAAAAAAGAAAGAAAGAAAGAAAGAAAGAAAGAAAGAAGATAGAGAGGAGAAAGAAACGCGCGCGCAAAAAATAAAGAGTTGCATGCACATTCCTGGGATTGCGTCTTTGTTGAGGGCGACAAGACAATGATAACTGCTCACATTCAACTTCTATTTATTCATATCCTCCTTATCTCACAAAGAATAGCATGCAAATTGTAAAACAAATAATTACATTAAGAAAAGAAGCAAAGGACAAAGAGACAGGAAACTAAATGTTTATGGAATTGATCAAAGGTAAACTTAGTATGTGCAACCAACAACCTCTAGGAAATCTAGGGCCCTCCTTAACTCTCAACTTTGTAACAATCAATCTGAAGGGAAAAGAAAGCATGATCAGTTAGGAAAGTTGCAATGTCCATCTGGGAAGAAGGCAGCAATTTCTGAGAAGCATGTCCATGAATCTGGCCAGCACCCTCCTGCTAATTGAATCCCCTACCCTCTCCAATGTAGTGCAAGGCAGGCATAAGTGTGAGTAGGATCCTTTTCACTGTGTCCACCTTCCACCACTTGATCATGGGAAAAATATCCAGTCACTGCCAAGTGGAACAAAACCACGTGATTCTCCCTCCTCCCAAAGCACTTTGTACTCACTTGCCTTCCAGCATTCCTGCACTGGCCACCTTGTATTAGCAGCTGTTCCTTCCTTACCCATCAACCCCACAAGGTTCCAGGAGAACAGTACAGGCTCCTCTGCATTTCAGGGAGTTTTTCCCCAAAACTGAGCTGAGTCTTAACATTATTCTAAAAATTTCCAAAAGACAAAATCATAGAAGCACAAAGATCTAAACTCGTTTCTTTCCTGAAAAGTCAAGTATGTGACTTTTGGTGTAGTCATTTGACCTTAATGATTCAGTTTCTTATCTATTAACCAAAGCCAATATTTTTATATCACAGGTTAGTCTTGAAGAAAAAAACAACACACAGATGTTCATTTGCCTGTCTCAGATCCTAGCCCAGATCTCTTAAATATTAATTTTACTTGCTTCTAGGGTCATTCATGGTCCTCATGAATCCCTCCTTTTTATCTAAGCTTATTAAGAAGTTAAAATCACCCAATAAAGAAGCAGGTTCCCAAGAATTTGGAAAGGCTTCCTATCATTATTTCAAGTATTTTAAGCAAAAAATAAAAGAGGGGGATCTGAGAAGAGAGTTGCAATGTGCAAATTCCTTAATCGAGTAATGAGAAAGAGAAGTAATTAACACATTCACTCTTAGGAAGCAAAAGTAGTTTGTTAAATGGGACTCAGAAACATATTTGTTCTTAGTGGGACTCAGAAACATATTTGTTCTTCCCTCTTGAATGGGCTAAATATTGTCCTATTGATACTAAAGCAGCAGTTGTTTGCTTTATAGACCCTATTTCCATAGATGGCCGAGATGTGAAATTCAGATCAGCATGTCTAGTCCTGAGCAGAGGAAACAGGAAACATCAGTCATGATTTACTTTCCTTAAATATAGTGTCCCAGATGAAATAATGTAGCTGAAGCTGACCTACCTTTTCCGTGATGTAGAAGTTTGAACTATCAGCATGTTGCAGTGCAAAATATTCATGGTTGGTAAGAGACCACCTTAAAAAATATAAGCATAAAGTGATCAGGAGAACAAAAGTGATCATTTTCATTTTTATTAATTGCATAGAGTCAGATGAATTAAAGGCCCTATGATTAGAATGGGCTAATCCTAACATATACCACAATGGAGTTTCTCAAGTAAAATGGTGTTAGCCCATGCTTCATTACCCTAACACCAAACATTCCATATATGGATTGTCTGGACTTATTCCAAGCCTACTGCTCACCTGGAAGCATTTCATCTTCAAGGACTGAGGTGAGAGATTTAAATATAAATTAGAACCTTCTTCCCTATCTTGAAAGATTAAAGCAGAGAGCGTAAAAGGAAGGAAATACATGCAATTAAAATTTTTGATAATTAGCACATTTCAATTGTCTCTGAGTTCTATAATTCCCAATCAGTTATGCCTGATGCAGATTGCAACACTCCAGTTAAGGATTCCAGGTCTTACATAAATTCCAAGTAATACTCTATTCACAGTTGTGCTTTACAAGTCAAAACCTCATGCAAGTTTCATATGTGCTTTCCCTTGGACTGTCAGAATAGCCAAAGAAGTAGGAAAGCCGTAAGAGTGAAGTTCCACATGGCAGTCCAACTGCCCATGGACTTGTCTTCTAAATTCTTTCATCTTCTATGAAGGCCTGAATGATCCTTTAGTTTATACAAGATGCAATGTGTATTTAACCTCAGGAACCTTTAGACTGCTCCTGCTGGGTAGGACAAAAGGAGCACAACTTTCCAAAATAAATAAAACCAATCCCACTTTGAATAATCCAGCCACTTCACACTTTCTTCTCTTGGTAAAATTTTGGTGGAAAAGGATGTGTTATTCTTAACCAGTAATTCTTAGTGACTTGGGATGGTCAAGTGTGAGTTATGAATAATATTTTTCTACTGCACTGGAAATACTGTATTTGCCTTCAACTTATAAACTGGAGTGCTTTAAATGAATCCTGAGGAACACTTACCCATCACAGACTTCCTTTATTATTGCAGACAGTGGTTTTTTCTGCAAAATAACAAAAAAGGAAATGCTGTTAGTTTCATTTCATTATTTTAACTTTAAATGGATGCCACCTAATTTTTTAAAATGTAAGCAAGAAGAATTTACATGTGCTATTCTTAGTTGCTGTCAATGAGTCTCTTACTTTTCTCAAAGTAACAATCTACCAGCCAGCACCACCAAATTTATAAATGATTTATCACCCTTGTGGTCCTTTTTTTCTATCCTTAGTATTATTAATTGAATAAAACATGCATCACATTTAATATTGCCCTATTAAAATCAGGAGGAAAATAGGGCCTATTTCAAAGATCTCACAGGCAATAGAAGCCTGTGAGGTCAAGGTATAACCAGAATTCCTCAAGTGGTACCTGAATCAGGAGCAGCCATTTGATTTTATGCAAAAAGCTTGGATTCACAATATATTTATGAGAACATTTGGCAAATGGGATAGGAGGCATTGCAAAATTGTTTCTACAAAGTGCATAGAATTCTTCCCCCAACTGTGGCCCTGATAAATGCCAATCACACAACAGCTTGAGTCAGACACACTGGAGTAATGTGACCATCACACCATGTGCTGCGGTGTCAACTGGAGGCTGACTTCAGCTGTGCTCCCTCCCTGACAGTCACAGTTGTACTCTGCCTGCCCCCCAGATAGAAGGAATGCAGCAAAGAGACACAGCAGCTCGCCCTCCCTCCGGAGATGATGAAACTCTTTCTGCTTTGGATGCAAACAGATACTGCTTGCCTTGTAGAGTAGGAAGGGAGTGGTGTGTAGCCAAAAGAACAGACCACAGACAAGAAATGGATGGGAAGAGCGGAAAGAACTCAGAGAGAGAAGGACTGTACAAGATCCTGCATTTTCCAATACACCCATCCAAAAGCTACCTATATAAAACCTTGGTCTACTCCTGTCCCTCCAAAGGGCAATGTGGTATCTGGGAAGAGATTCTGAATCAGCCAGATCAGTTCAGATCCTCGCTCTGTCAACCTGTCTACAGTATAACTGCCATTTTCCTTAATCTGTTGAACTTCACCTAGTTTCACTGTTAAATGGGAATAGGACCACCCGACCCTCAGGGCTATTGTGAAAATTATTTTTAGTTTTAGAAGGAATTAATTAAAAAGGGCAAAAGAGTCCTAAAAGATTAGATTCCTTGCCTTCCCAAGTCACTGAAAGAGCTCCGTTTCCTCCTTGTATCCTCCCCTTGACAAGGTGCTGCTCCGTCTGGTAATTATGAACACTGTCTGCATAATCCTTTGAGCTGCAAAATGCTCCAGCTCAATGTGCAGTGTCCCCCAATGAGCTCCTCCATTACATCTACCCCCAAGTGTTCAGAACAATGTCTGTAAGGCAGACATTGTATAGGTAACAATGTCTATTGACTACAGTTATCATACTGTGCTATAGAACATTAGAAGTTATTCCTCCTGGGCTGAGGATGTAGCTCAGATGTAGAGTGTATGCTTAACATGTGATGAGACTCTGGGTTTGATTCTCAGCACCAAAAAAAAAAAAAGCTATTTCTTCTACCCATCTGCCCCCCTGTACCCAATAACCATCTTTACATCCGGGGCTTCCAAAGCTCTGGTAATCACTCTTCTGTTCTCTATTTCTTCAAAATCAACATTTTAGTTTCCACATATAAGTGAAAACATATGCTATTTGCTTTTCTGAATCTAACTTCTCTTAACATAATGTCCTCCAGGGAACTGAGAATTATTGAGGATTGGCAAGATTTGGGGATATTCTTCATATCCTGAGTCTGTCCCCTTTAGAATATGGTTAGCAATGGTGACTGGGGTCTATAGTGAGGTTACAGGTTACACAGTCCTGGGCCACTGCAAAGACCTGTCCACTGTTTATGGCTCTAGCTGTGAGCTGAGGGGCAAATGCGCTTTCGACCCCAGGGCAAAGAAACTACAGTAACAAAACTTCTCTCATAAGATGAAGATTTTGCACTTTTAGCCATGAGAGACCCCTTCAGGATACCTGTATGTGACAGGACCCTATCAGAGAGTCTCCCGGCCCCAAACCTTACTTCTTATACCCTAAAACATCAAACACATAACCAAACTGGGTTTCAGTCTAAAATTACACTGAAGCAACAAATCAGGCCAAAAAGGTATTGTTGAGGCAGGACAAGGCATTGGAAGCAATTATTCCAAGAATTAAACTTCTTGGTTGCGGTCTCTCAGAATTACTCAGCTTTGAATTCAGGTCTGATTCACAGATACAGAATCAAGTTTAAAAAGACAGAAGTCTCTGGGGTACTCATATCTGGAACATTCTGAAGTCAGATATATGAAAGGAACAAAGACCAGGGAAGCACAAAGCTTAGAGACTTAATAGAGGAAGATTAAAGAAAAACTCTAACCCAGAGAGGAAAACGAATGATGGTTACCTGAACACCCATAATGCAGCTGAGCCGACTGAAATGAGCATTATGTAAGGACGGGGCTGCCTCCACGGCCCACTTCCTAGCCCCGCTTCTGTCAGCTCCAATCAAATGTTACCATGCCAATCCCAGACCCCAATACTTCAGTGAGGTCCAAGTAAGATTTTGCAGTTCCTCTTTTATCTCTAGATGCCTAATTCCAGATTTCTGTTCTTCTCTGCTTTTATTTAATCAGTCAGTTCCTAAGGAATCTCATTTACTTCAACTGTTCTAAGTCTATAGTTTTGGTCCCAAACATTCTCTGGCAAATCCTTGGCTGTTAGAGGCTACGTATTAAATGTACAAGCAAAAACCCACTATCTCACAATTCCAATGCCCCAGCCCTCCATCTACCACAACGGTATCCTCCCACTCTCCCATGACTCCTCTGCTCTCACTATGGCACCCCTGCTGCTTAGGAGGATCCTTAACACCCATTTCTTCAATCTAATTTATTATCAAGTTATGAGTGCTGCACAGTGTCATCTCTCAGCTCCTAACTACTCCTGCTTCTGTCAACTCCTGCAATCTGATGAATCTTACAACAGACACCCATAACTCGTCCCCAGCCCCAGTACCTTCCTGAACACCAGACATCATTCCTTTTTTTTTTTTTAATATTTTTTAGTTATCAATAGATTTTTTTTAACTTATTTTTTTTGTTGTTTTTGTGGTGCTGAGTATTGAACCCAGGGCCTTGCACATCCCAGGCAAGTGCTCTACCACTGAGGACAACCCCAGCCCACCGGCATACATTTCTAACTACTTCCATACATTTCCAATCACATGCACCACAGGCGAATTCACTCCAACTTATCTTCCATGAGTTCCTGCGCTCCACTCGTCTGCTTTGGGCAGTTCTTCCAGATACATTTCCACAGAACATGGCCTTGCCTTCTTTTTTACCCTGTTCTGTGACATGGACATACACAAGACCCCAAGTCTCATCATTATTTCCTCCACAACTTCTTTCTCCTTTGTCCCTTCCAGACATTTCCTACTACCTTTTTTCTCAGGATCCCTTCACCAGATACCATCACAGTCTCATTCTCTCCAATCCCCATGTCAACAACGATTAGACAAAAATGAGATTTTACCCACAAATATTGTTCACATCACTCTTTTGCTCTAATATCCTCCATGGATTCCCAGTGACCTTTACCTATAAAATACAAATCTGAGTTGGACATGCAAGACCTTCCATAGTCTAATCTCAAGAAATATTATTCTGTACATGTCACCCATGCTTTTGGGTTTTGCTGGTGAATCATGAAAAAAAAAACCCATCTCTACACTTTTCACTCATGTCATCTGCTCTGTTGAAATGTCCCTTTCCTTATTTCTATTCCACCTCTAACAATGAACCCTTATCTACCATTTAATATCCATGTCAAAGCCACCTTCTCTAAGCACATGTCCCCAATCTCCCAAGATAGGTATAATTATCCTCTGCATTCAGCATATTAAATGAATCACTCCTGTGGACTTTATATATGTGTCTTTTCTTCTTGCCCCTCGATAACAAGACATCTTAATTCATCTCTGTAACTTCCCCCACACACCATTCCTCAGTACTAGCTACCAGAGTATATAGATGCTGAAAGGATCTAATAGGAGACTCAATGTATTTCTGCTAATACATTTGTTAACTTCCCTTTTAAAAACAAAACCAGAGGATGGGGGTACCCCTCAGTGGAAGAGCACTTGCCCCATGCCCTGGGTTCAATCCCCAGCACCACAAATAAAATAAAAAACAAAAAACGGCATAAATGAGAGGCAAACTATTTTAAAGGACAGCCTGGACTGATCAGCACGTTTCCCACTTCCTACCACATACTCCACTGCTGGGTGGCTCTAAGCAGCTGCTGGCCATAAGCTGTTAAACACATGGAAGCTGTTGCTACTTTCTGCACAAAATCAATCTTCTAGGAGTTCTGCAATGCAGGGCTTGGAAAAGTTGAGAGCCAGTCAACTCATGAAGAACATAGCTCAGGAGATGATAAAAGAGATAGCAATCAAATGACTACCACCACAGTAAAGAGGACCCAACAAGTGAGCCATCCTGCTTTCAACCAGATGAGACTGACCAAGATACCACAAGGAGAAAGCACTGGCCTAGTACCACGGTTTTCCTCACTTCCTGTTGAAACCCCTCAGTTTTGTTGTTGCTGTTTTTCTCTCTTTTCCTTTTTTTTGGGGGGAGGGGGTACCAGTGGGTTGAACTCAGGGGGCACTTAACAACTGAACCACATCTCAGTCCTTTTTTGTATTTTATTTAGAAACAGGGTCTAATAAGACAGGGTCTCACTAAATTGCTGAGGCTTGCTTTCCCCGCTGGGATTACAGGCATGCACCACCATACCTGGCTGAAACCCCTCAGTTTGACTCTAGCCAGGTGCCGGACTGGTAAGTTCCAAGACAAACACCATCTTTGCCCATGAACTTGTTCATTAACATTCTCCCAGAAGGTTATATAAGGTGTTCCTCTACCCGTCCAGTTCTCTAAGACCTGGAATGAGGTGGCCTCAGTAATGCACTGAGATTTTTGTAGGCTCACTGAGTAACTGGCCTTTCACTTTATTGGAACAAAGACTCAGGAGAAAAGAACATTGAATCTAAAATGAGGAAACCAGTTCTTCTCGTGACTGTGAACTAAAAATTAATTTCTGGACTCTATTTGAAAATATTTGGATTTAGAATATTGAGGCAAATTATTTTTACTGCCTGAGTATGTTTTTAGAATTTTTGTAAAAATCATCTGAATTCATTAAGCATCTTGTTTTGAAAGTCAAAATTACCTTTTTCAACAACAGTGAGTTGAGATCAAAAGATGAGGAATATTTTTCAGGACAATGTAGGGAGATACAGTGGCCAGATTTCTATGTGCACAATGAGCCTCAACTCACACTCTGCTCATTCCCTTTACCCAGGGGAATATTAATCTAGGAAATTTTTAAAGTTTACAAAAACATTTTTATTTGTTAGATGAAGGATGCATTTCCATATGAATCCAATTGGCAAAGTACCATGTAACCGCAGTTACACTCAAGGATTCAGTCTTTTTATAAAGAATTCATTCCTCTCTTATCTTAACTCTTATTCTCTAAAAGTGTTCCTTCATTTAATTGACCAAAGTCAGTTAAGTTCAGACAGCACATTTCCTATACAAAAAGATTTTTGCCTACTTTTCATAAAATAAGCTGGATTCCGGAAAATGGCCAAGTTTTCTAACAGTTCATTTCTAATCTACATCTCTGGCAATATTCTTTGTTCCTTAATGTGAGTTTCCATCCTTTGCTTTCCTTTCTGTACTCTTTCCCTCTTGTCTTTAACAGAAGGTCAGTGTCATGAATTCCAAAACCCACATCGCTCACTCTTATCCTTCTTCTAAGTTTGACCCTGCATAACCCCTTGAGCGAATCCAGGGACCCATATCCACAGGATGTCCCACCATCCCTTCAAAGGTAAAACATTTTTTTTTTCCTTATTAAATCTCATTCTCCTTTTGCTTCCCTTTTATCTCTTAAAAAACCATGATCACTCTCTGACTCAGGTCACATGTCCCTTGAAGGCATCAGAGACCCCCTGAGGGAGTCCTTCATTGTTTATTTAGGAGGTGGCCAGGCTGTCCAGCCAGGAGGCTCCTTCTCAGGGGACCCCCTGGCAGCTGTTGTCCCTCATCAGATCCCCTCCCTGGCCTGCCTGTGATGAGCCCTGGCAGCCTATGGCTGCTTAGCCACCTGTTCCTGTCTGTTGGCCAAGGCACCTGGCTTGGGGACTTCACTGGGCCCCCATGCTCACCTTGGAGCACTGCAGTCTGTTGCTGTCCACATTTCTGCCTTGACACCTGCCTGCTGAGGCTGGCAGCACCCCAATTGAGATGCCCACACCTGTTAGCAACCTCCTATTGTGGGTGCAGGGCTCTGCTCTGACATGCGCACTTCAGGCATGTGCCTGCCCTGGCAGGGGCAATACCCAGGAAAGACAGCCTGACTGTTCCATGTTTTTAATGACATGGAAAAAATGCTCACAAGATGATACTAAGGACTAGACACA
The DNA here is from genome assembly GCA_020662805.1 of Glaucomys volans. Taxonomy (NCBI): domain Eukaryota; kingdom Metazoa; phylum Chordata; class Mammalia; order Rodentia; family Sciuridae; genus Glaucomys; species Glaucomys volans. The sequence goes on from JAJEJO010000163.1 coordinate 1,772,321, forward strand.
TGAAAAGCATGTAGGATGACAACTTTTTGACAACTAGTTGGCTTTTCTCTCTCTGCTCTGAACTATGAGCTCTTGAAGGGCTTTAATAAAAGACTTCCTGGAATTGAATCCTGGCTTCTGCACTGATTGCTTTGTAACTTGAGATTCATTAATTATTTCTCTCAAAGCTTCTGTTTTCTCCTCTGAAAAGCAGCTTCAAGCCGAAAGTAACATCGTGGAGATTAACTTATGTTTGGACTAACACCTGGTACATAGCGAGATATTATATAAAGATCACCTGTGAATTAGCCTCCTTCATTTCTTACATCTCGTTTGGACACTTCATAGGTATATTGCTGATTAAAGAAATTAAAGAAATGAATGAATATCAATTCTTCTTTCTTCTTAAAGTGACTCTGGTCCTTGGGGCTGCCCTCAGCTCCTGACTCAGCCTGTTTTTTAATTTTAAATTTGTTATGCCAACTCTGGATTATACTTGCTTTGAAGGCAGAGCTCCCTCTGAGACACTCTCACTTGGTGTATGGCTGCTAAACCATCAATGGATGTGCGATTAATGAACATTAATTAAGAACACATTTTTTTTCAACTTCTAGCTTTTCTCCCTGTTTTCATTCTCTCTGACTGCCATTGAGGCTCAGGTGAGTGTTGAAGATGGGACACAGCAAGAGGTCAGAAGCAATCCCAAACACCCCCTCAACACCCTCCCCCAACAGCCATCATCTCACAGTCCTTTAATTGCAAAACTGTTTTCCACAAAGACTTAAAGTTTTTGGTCCTCAACTCTTGAAACAACCTGTCTCCAGTATTTTAAAAGAATCTGACAGATGCTTTATTCTGACACTTTGAGGCGGTACAACACAGCACTTGGGATTTTTCTTTGCTTTTATAGATGGAAATTCATTGAACATATTCTGCACAGCAGTTATGAGTAATGTTGGCCCAGGAAGAAAGAAACGCAGCTTCCAAATGTCAGGACACCACTGAGAAAGGATCTGCATGTTGACTATGACTTGTACTATGTGACTTGGAGAAACTTTAATGTACAGTAACCCATCTAGATCCCAGAGGGGCTTTGTGACATTGGGTCACTGACACCAGCCACTTTATTACAGCTTTTCTTTTCCAATGATCCTCCTGACTCTGCTCAGTGTTTTCAAGCCATATACTTTCAGGATGGAGCAACTTGGAAGTGTTTGAGACAGGCGTGTGCATACTGTTTTTCTAATAACAACCTAACTATCAGGAAGATAATGACAAAACCACACTTTCCAAAGGCAAATTTAACTGGTTCTTGGAAAGCAAGTATTTTGACAACAGTTGCAATGTGAATCACTGACACAAGATTCCAGTAATTAATAGAAATGACAGAGGCTCACAACAACCTCTCCAATGTGGTAAAACCATGTTATCACATTAATTTTAAAAATTATAAGATGACAGGCTATGCTACCTTTTTCTTGACAAATGATGATTTGCTTCAAAAATGGTTTACTAAAAAGGACTTGTTTCAAGCTTCATGAAACTAATTAAATATGATATTTTGCCAAGATAAAATCTACTCTTTGTCTCATCAAAATCACTGGACTATGAAGATAATAAGTGAAGACATAAATAATTAACACTCAAATGCCCTAGAGGGTTAAAGACAAACAGATAAGCTTTCTCTTTTAGATACTCTAACAAACTTCTACGCAGCAGAAATTGTGTTTTCCTTCCATTGAAAGAGAAACTGCAAGTTTAGAAGAAGACAGAACTATTGAGATGGACTACACAAAAGTAAAGCACTGCTTCTATCAGTTACGTTTTTCTGTGATTCTCCTTCTGAGTCCTTGGTTTTTCATACTGCCCCATAATAACATTACTATAGGGAATTACTGTGGAGACAAGGAACAATGTTTTCTCCTAAAATTTCATTATCTCCAATAGCGACAACAACCAATTTCCTAATTCATCCCTCTCTCCCTGCCCCCCTGCCACACCTTCCTTATTATCAATCTCTTCCAAGAAGTACCTCCAGCCTCCAGATGATTTTAGATTCACTGGCAGGTCATTTTCCTCTACCAGCCTTGCACTCAAGTGTTTTTTGTTTGTTTTTTGTTTTTTTGTTTTTGTGGAAATGAATGACTCATATTGTAAATCACTTCAGGTCTTATGGTCTGTTCACTTCATCCCTGTGAAATAATGTCCTTGTTTGTCTCAAGTTCATATATGAAAGACTAACTGTATTTATGTGCATAGTTTAAAAATTAAAAGTCAAACAGGCAAAGTAGGATAAAACAGAAGTGAGCATCCACTCTTATGGACAAGATAGTATCAGACTAGGTGAGTAGATATGAGGCAGTCGGATAAGCTCTGAAGGCAAGTAGGGCTCAGGTTCAGTTCAAACACAGATTACAAAGGCTTGGCAACAGCAAAGAAACTGAGATGGGAGGGAAGACAGCAGTCAAGTTAATACTAAAATGAATTGGTGGAAAAGGAAATATTAAGAAGTTAGTTCACATTTTCCATTTAGTTTTTTCCCACCTTTGACTGGTGTTTCTCCACTGCAGAGCTGGTCTATGTGTTTGTGGGAGGATGCATCAATTCCAGCTCATCCTTTTCTGAGTGGTAATGGGTGTGCTAAGAAATCTTGCCAGCAGAGTGTGGGCTTCCAGGTCTCAAACAAATGTCCCATTAATGTGCTAGTGGCAACCTGAGGCAGAACCACGGCCTCAAAGAACAATAAAACAGGCTTTGCAAGAAGGACTTAAAATAAGCCAAGGATGGTCTCAATCTCACATTCTTTCTCCAGACTCCCCTACTTCAACACCAGCAACCCACAATTTCATTATCTAGCATCACTTGGCCAACCCTTCTGATTAAATTGACAATAGTAGTAGCTCTTTGTTCACTGACTCCAACTTATGCCCCATAAAAGGATATCACTAAGTCTATTTTACCAGTTAGAAAGTGGCATGAGGATTCTGAGTCTTTAACTCACATGCTCACAGCTGCACAGCTCAAGTGCCAGAATCAGAATTTGAACCCAGACCTGTATAAGTCCAGAATCCTTGCTCTTCAACTCCCTCCCAAATGTAGAGTCTTCACAACCAGGGGTAAGAAGCTCAGGTGCCCAGGGCTAACACCTGAGGGGAAGGATACTGGAATTCTGGGTATCTTGGTCCCTGGCATGTGGTAAATTTTTGATAAATGTTATTTTAAGCACATGTTTTAGCATTACCATGAGAATAGTGGATGATCCTTCCTTGTGCATTATCCACACAAATTATAACAAAAGCCAACATTAACAATGAAATTTTAGACACCATCTCCTCCCAGGGGAAGAAACCTCTCAGTTCCAGTACTTTTCTCAATTTTAATGCCCAAATCACAAACCCCAACTCAGCTTCTCAGTAGTCCTCTTTTATCTCAGGTCACTTCAACTTAAGCGTAAATCCATCCATAAATTCAAATTCAAAAGTCTCTTTCAGTTTTCAACTTGATTTCATTTTGTTCTGGTTTGCTGCAGTGTAAACCTGCAGCAGACCCTGCGTCTGTCCTGGCTTTCACATTGTGTTGACTCCCAGTCTTGCCAGTTCAATTGAGATCTCTAGACCTTCCTCTCTATCCAGCCCATGGGTCCAGAGGAGCAATTAAAAGTAGACTCTATTTGGATTGCCCCAGGTATTGGGGGCTGAAGGCACAGTGAATGCATACCGAGTGAAAGTTCATGATGTATATGGAGGAATTGATAATGTCACATGAATGTGAGAGAGTGGTGAAAAAGGCAGTTGAAAAGCATAAAGTGCCTAAGTCCTATAGACAACTCTTGAAGGTTTGGACCCATCATAAGATTTTAGGAAGGAAAGTGACATAACTGGGTGTGTACTTTCAAACAATATGGGATTTTCCTGGAGGCTAAGAGACCAGTTAAGTGCACAAATTGGCCAGTGTACCAAACCCAAAGAAAACATGGAAGAAGATCCAATTATATTGATGTCTGACTCATTTTCCTGTACCCATTTCTAAATTTTCCATGAAAAATGTGAGTCCACTTAAATACTCCTCTAGTGGTATTTCCTATCTTGGTAGATGTCACCACCATCTGTCCAGCTATTCACAGTGGCTTGGGAGGCTGAGACAGGAGAATAGCACGTTCAAAACCAGCCTCAGCAATAAGCAAGGCCCTAATCAACTTAGCAAGACTCTGTCTCAAAATAAAAATTAAAAGGGCTGGGGATGAGGCTAAGTGGTTAAGAACACGTGAGTTCAATACCTGTTAACAAAAACAAAAGAAAAGGAAAAAAAAGAACCTTGGAATCATCTTTAACACCTCAACCTTACCACCACATATAATCATTCACAATTTCCTGTCTAATCAGTCTTCTTGCATGTCTCATTGAGGCAAATAACTTCTTTCCATCTCCCCTGTCACCATCCCAGGCAATGGCATGATCATTTGTTGACAGTGCTACTACAAGAGCAATCTAACAGTCTCTCTCATTCCATCTTACTTCTCAGGGAGACAATTCTCAAACTGAGACCATCTGAAACTACAAATCACCATGTCATTCCCTTGTTTAGACACTTTTTATTTGGGGTTCTTCATGATAAATCCTCACCTCACCCAACCAGTCAAGTCCAGAGACCCTATTCTTCCTCATTATCAAATTTTTCTTCAGTGCCATAGGGTTAAGATACCAGGCAGGATCTCTTTATTTCCTTTTTTCCATTCATTCTCTTCTTGATTAATGGAACTGCCAATAGAACTAGATTGGCACTTTTTTAATTTATCCTTTTCAATGTATTTGGTATTCACACTTTTCATACCTTTATCATTTGGGCCATGTTCTGGATGAATCCCTTATTTTTATCCTTCAATTTACCAATTCTCTCTTTAGCCAAATCCGCTTTATCTGTGCATTTGAAACAATTGCTATAGTTTGTTTTATACATTTTACTTGTTCTATGTAAATTTTCATTTCTAAGATTTCTAATTGGTTCCTTCTCATCATAGGTTTTATACCCACCTACTTTGTGATTATAATCTTCTGTCAGTCTGGGTATAATTCTTTCTCTTTAAAGTTCTCCCTGTGAGGATATTGATATTTATTTTTAAGCTCTCCCCCTTGTTCTCTATATTCCTCCACACTGAGCAGCTGGGACTGCAGTAGCAGATATGATAAAGAGAGATCCCAGCTGTAGGCACATTTTCTGTGATTACTGATTAGATAGAAAAGTTGAGGAGGAGGGCATTGTCTAGGAAGATACAGTTTCAGCATGAGCAAGCTCAGTGTATGTTCACGTTCAACACCAAGAAAAGGAAAATGTGTATATATACCACAGTTTCTTTATCCATTCAACTGTTGAAGGGTATCTAGGTTGGTTCCACAATCTAGCTATTGTGAATTAAGCTGCTATAAACATTGATGTGGCTGTGTCACTGTAGTATACTGATTTTAAGTCCTTTCGGTATAGGCCAAAGAGTGGGATAGTTAGATCAAATGGTGGTTCCATTCCAAGTTTTCTAAGAAATCTCCACACTGCTTTCCAGAGTGGCTGCAACAATATGCAATCCCACCAGCAATGTATGAGTGTTCATTTTTCCCCACATCCTCACCAACATCTATTGTTGTCTATATTCTCGATAATAGTGATTCTAATTGGGGTGAGATGAAATCTTAAGATAGTTTTGATTTCCATTTCTCTTATTCATAGAGATGTTGAACATTTTTTTATATATCTGTTGGTCACTTACAGATTTTCTTCTGTGAAGTGTCTATTCAGTTCCTTAGCCCATTTATTGATTGGGTTATTTGTATTCTTGGTGTAAAGTTTTTTGAATTCTTTATAAATTCTGGAGATATTACTCAGCCATAAATAAGAATAAAATTATGGCATTTTCAGGCAAATGGATGGGTTGGAGAATATCATGCTAAGTGAAATAAACCAATCCCAAAAAACCAAAGGTTGAATGTTTTCTCTGATAAGTGGATGATGATACATAATGGGGGTGGGGAGGAATAATGGAGAAACAATGGATTGTGTAGAGAGAAATGAGGGGTGGGGAGGGGGAGGGAGAAAGGAAAGATAATGGAATGAGACAAACATCATTACCCTATGTACATGTATGATTACACAAACGGTGTGACTACTTCGTGTACAACCAGAGAAATGAAAAGTTGTACCCCATTTGTGTACAATGAATCAAAAAATTTAAAAAAGTAAAATTAAAAAAAAACATGAAAAGAAGAAAAACTTCACAGGTTTTGGGCTGGGAGGCACAAGAAGGACTGTAATAGTGTGAAATACAAGCAACTCTAGATGAACAAGACAAGTAGGGAGATGGGCAGTCATTTATATGGTTCAGGAGGTCAAGGAAAAATGTGACAGCTGGAAAGTACAAGCATCTTATGATGATGACACTGATAAGTCCAAACAGAGCACCACAAACTTGTCCCACAGCAAAGATTAGCATTAATCATTCCGAAAATGGATGCAACTACTCTGATGAGGACGAAGAAGGGATGTCCTCATCAGAGTCACTCCTTTTCATAATTAAATTAAATTTTCTATATCAGTAGACAGATCTCCTTTGCTCAACAAACATTTGTCATGAGTTATGGCTTTACCATGTGCTGGGCAGAACACAGCTGACCCATGCAGAGCATCACACAATGAGTTACAATACTGGCAAGTGGAGCCACACAGGATGTTAGAAACATAGCTAGCAAGGGCCCTCATCTAGACAGAGGAGTCAGAAAAGACCCTTTCTAGGGAAATTATACTTCATCTAGGATGGAAGAATGAACAGGAGTTAGATAGGAGGAGAAGCAAGGGGTGTGATTTCCAGTTAAAAGAAGTACCATTTATGAAGACTCAGATGAAATAAGGAATTTGTGTTCATGCAGGAAGAAAAAGGTCACATATGATAAGAACCCAGATAAGGGAGTCACAGTGTCTCTAAATGAGTCTGGTGAAGTAGGCAAGGGTCGGGTATAGCAGGGTTCCAGGAACAACAGCAAAATGTCTGGATTCTATTCCAAGAGCAGTGGGAGAACCACTGAACAAGGCCAAGTCTGGGAAAATGGACTGGAATGGAAGTAGGAGCAAAATCCTAGAGTCCTGCTGTCACCCAGTACACGTAAGCTGGAGCAGTGGCAGCAAAGAGGGACAATAGGTAGAAGGAACCCAGAACCATTTGGGAAGTAGGCTATACAGAATTGGCTATTTGAGGAGCTATGGGAGATAAGGAGGGGGTGTCATGCATGAGGGTGATACTGTTGATTGAGAGGACCCGCGAATCCACTTGATGAATATCTATAAAATATAACCTTGGAAAGCATGCATTTTATCTCTCTGAGGTTCCTCTCATTTCCGTAGAGTTCTGGGCACACTGCACATTATGTCTACATACCCGTAGGGATAAAGTATAAGCTGCCTTTTTCTATAACTAGTTGCCTTTTTCTGGGAATCCAGAGTCCTCCATACTGAAATCTACACACGTACATATCCCACCATAAATTTCCAACTAACTTTGCAGGAAAATAAAGCACATGGTATGATATGCACCGAAGGGTCTGGAAATGTAAGAGGCCTCAGTCACCAAATCAAAACCAAATACAGTTGATACAAGACTCTGCCCTGAGTTGCCCAAACTTTCCTCAGTGCAATGCTGTGGAGGGAAGTAGAATGGAAGAGAAAAACTACCTCCACCTACTAGATGGCAAACTAAACTCTGCATTTCATTTTCAGAAGGAAAAGTGGAATGAATCCTGGCGTTCATTCTAGCTCAATTAAACTCACTTCTCAACTGAGGAGACAAGCACATTTGCCATCTTTCTCTTCCAAAGCATGGTGGACTCCACATGAGGTTATACAAACTATCCCACAAAAAGAAAGCTAAAACCAGAAAAGGAAGTACTACAGTCACTTTATTTTAAAGGAAGTTTAAGAAATAGCTGGTACATTACTAAATCCAACAGTTGCAAAAATCAGATGAGAGATGGCTATTTATCCACTAATGTCATTCTGAAAGCACAAAAGCAATAGTGCAATACCACACAATTTTTATCATGCCCTTCCTACGTGGGACAGAGTGAGCAATTGAAGATATTATGTTTGTACTCTGGACTCACTAAAAGTTACTGTGGGAACCAGAAGTATTGCCAGCAGATAGAGTGAGAATTTTCAAGAGCTTTACAACAGTGATTTCCAAATGTAGGTCCAACCACATGAGTGCTCCACTAAGGGGAGCATGATAAAAACAGGAATCCCTGCAATTTGAACCCCACTTACAAAATAATTCTCCCTGGCATTTTCAATATGTTTCCTGAGCAATTCTAATGCAGAACCTACCTTGGAAGCCCTGATGCAGTCCATTTTCAACAAGAGGAAATTCTATCCACCACCCACATTTGGCAAAGTCAGAAGACACTTTTTAGTTATCCTGTTGGGGGAAGGGGTTACACTGGCATCTAATAAATTAAGGCCAGGATGCTGCTAAAATACTGCAATACACAGGACAGCCCTCACCACCAAGAATGATCAGACCCAAAATGTCATTGTGCAAAGGTTAAAAAATCATCTAATCCAACCACTCGAAGAAAAAAACAGTGTACAGAATTATAGGACTTCTAGTTTCTTCAATGCAAGGTTAGAACTCAGCTCTCCAGATATTCAGTCCCATTTTCCTTACTCAACGTGATCTTGAAAGACCCATCTGAATTCAAGTCACTTTATTCGAAATTCAACTGTCTTTCACTAGGCAGTCAATATTTAAATGTGCTGAGAATTATGCTTTTTTTTTTCAGGCTAAAGAGCAGACTTTAATGCATTTAAGGAAAATTTTGTATTATTGGTTCCCATCTTGCCTAAAACATGACACTTGTTCTACTCTGTACCAGAGAGAATTTACAACTGGCTTTTAGTGGTTACCATTATTAAGCAGAGCTGAATGATTATCTCACAGCATCCCCATAACACCAGGAAGGGTTTATAAATATTGCCAATCCTCCTTATAAAGCACTAAATCTGTTCTTGATTTCACAGCAGTTAAGAGGCAGAACCTGATTAGAGTCCACATCAGTCCAACCTGAAGTCCATGCTAAAATGCATGCTTGAAGTCCTTGCTAAAATGCAAGTGGCATGCTAACATGCCTGTCCAAAAGTCCAGCCCTGATCAAATTAGTTTTTCAAGGCTGGTGTCTGCTTCAGAAGGGCTCCCTCTCTACTAACCCAGACCACTCACCAGGTGTCTCCTAATTTTTAAGCAAACACATAACGGAACATGTCCATGGAATTCTCATTGTAGATGGGGCAGGCTAGCTCTGCAATGACGTATACATCTCTTCAACCACGGGGGTGTGACTGGTAGGAACTACTGTGTAGGACTGTAATATATGGCTGCACTAAGCAGAACTGACAAACAGAAAGGCAGTGTGTTTGGTGTCAAACAGTGTGGGATTCAAATCAGCACTCTCCCAGCTGAGTATTGTTAGGCAAATTGATGAACCTGTAAATAATTATGAAATAGGCAATCTAAAGCCAACCTTGCAGTCTGTAGCAGGATGATAAAATGCTACTTGTGAAGCACATTGCCTGGGGCACAGTGTGTGCAAAACAGACTATAGTTGCTATTATTATTACTGTTACTACTATTATTATGCACAGAATGAGCAAAACTCTATAATGTCAAGTACACAATGTGCTTGAATGTGCTTTACTCAATGAGCTTTCAAAAGGTCTTGTGTAAATTGATTTTATGCATATTAAGTCAGATCTAAAATATGCTACAGAAATATGGTAATTAAAAACCACAGACAATCATTTTGTATGTGCTTATCTATAAACACATGCCTCTGGGGTTTTTTTAGGGAAACAAAAGCCCATCAATATATGAGGGGCTAATATAATTTATCTGTTTGTAGAATGGAGAATGAAGAATATCAATGTTTTATTCTTATTGTCACTGTTCAGAATTCAAATTTACAGTAGACACACAGAAAGAGAGATCAGTGCAATAGACCACAGGACCCAAATGGCTGTAAACCACAGGCTGACCACTAGGAGCTTATACTCTATTTTAAGAGATGTGCACACATAAAGAGAAATGTAAATTACATTGCATTCAAATATATTAACTGCCAGTAAAAGCTACAGGAAAAAAAAATGGTTCAAGAAAATAGAAGCCTGGAAAAATTATTGCATATAATATGATCAAAAAAGGTTTGAGCACAAAGGCAGCTCTCAGCAGGGCTTGCGAAAGCCAGAATTTTGAGCAGTGGTGAGCTAGGCAAGGCAGGAGGAATTAAGAGTTATTGTACTGTTAGAAGGAAACTGCAAGAGATGAGAACGTCTGCAAATGTGTAGGGATGTATTTCTAAAGGAGTGGTTTCTACAAAACAGGAGGATACTTGAGAACTGCTTATACCATGCAAATACACTGACCCCAGATAATGCTTGGGGAAATATGGAAGGATGTTAATTTATGTTAAGGAATATGATTCTAAGGAATTGAAGGATACATAGCATGAAGACTTGAAACTCTGTATCTCTTCCCATCACCCTTTCTGAGCCTGAATCGGCCATACAAACGATCTCTCGAAGTGTTCATCCTACATACAGCTCAGTAAAAGTGACGGACACCCTCGCCTGTTGAAATAGCCTGTACTTGCTTTCCTTGAGCAGAGGTGAGATCTGTCTCCTGTACAGAAAGGATGGAGTCCATACACTGGGCCATAAATGATACATTTCATGTTCCCTCCATATGAAATAACTTGGCAAAGTTGGAAACATGGCTGATACCCCATTTCTTCAGGCTCATGTATAGGCAGTTCTATTAACCATGTGTCTGTTTGTCTTCTAAAGGTAACCGAAGGATTGTTCAAGGCAACAACATGTCCATCAAGCAGAAAAATGAAACTGATGATGAGCTAGTAGGTCACACTGGTGACGGGAGCTGGTGTCATTAGGCAGCGTTGATACTTCACATCATGAAAGAACGTGGAATGTGACACCAAGGGCACCCGTCATGAACACATCCACAGATCAGAGGACTAAGCGGAGGTTGGGATTTAGACAGAAGGAGAGATGGGGAGTACGAGGGAAACTTACACAGAGAAAAATCTCCGGCACTGAAGCTTAATGAGGAGAGAGGTGCAGAAGACCTGAACTAGCAGCTTTGCCCAGGGTAACCAGGAAAGTGAGGAAACCTGGAAAGGCCGAGTAAAGGCCACTTGACTGGGCAGATCCATGAGGACAGTTGTAGAGGAAGGTAAACGGCTGTCAGTGCAAAGATTCAAACAATACTGGCAGCATGTACTGATATTTAAATAAGTTGGACTGGGGGGGGGGGGGGGGGGACAGAATAAATTACCTACTAGCAAAAGACAGCTCTAGGCCAAGGGAGGATTTTCCAAGGTAAGAGTCGAAGAGCTTACTGTTGGAGACGGAGAAGAAGACAATGAATGGACACAGCCACAGAAAAAGGATGGGTTAATATATACATGGAGAAAAAGAGGTGAGGGCTAGGATAGGCCAGAAGCCCTAGGGACAAAGGGGAAGTACCTCTTCCCTCATCTGCTCCTTCCTAGAAAAAGCAGCCATATGGCAGATGTCAAGGGCCTAGAGCAGTCTGTGCTACTGTGCAGATCTACAGACTTCAGTGATAGTTTTTTTGGTTAGTGTCCTCCTTGGAAGCAAGGCATGAAGGGTCAGGGCATGGGCAGGAGATCCAGGAACCTTGAAGATCTGCTGTCCAGAAGCATTGGTGGGCAGCCAAGAGATGGAAGAAAACATCATGGAGGCATTCTAGAGAGCCTATGAACATTCCACAGCATGAACTGGCCTCACGTCCAGCTGGTGCACTCCTTTATTCTGGGTGCTGCCTCCCCTGTGCCCTTTAATCTTCTCGCCTTTCTAAACATTTACAAAGTTAGATAGGATAAGAACGGGGTGCAGTGAGGACCTGTTCACAATGGAAGGCCAGGTAAAAAGGAAAACTAGACTACCTAATTTTCCAGTCCAATGAAAATCTGCTTAAACTAACAGCAATCATGGCTGCCTTACTGAGGCATTACTCTGAGGCAAGCAATGTGCTACATTCTTCTCACACACTATTAAAATCCTGCTTTTACGAAACAAGGAAACTGAAATTCAAAGACTGAACTTCCCATAGAAATCAGGGCTCCCGGGCTTCTATGGAATGAATGTCCGTGTTCCCCACAAAACCCGTATGTTGAAATTACCTCCCTGTGATAACGGTTTTAAGAAGAGGACAATATAGGAGGTGATTAGGTTCCAAGAGTGCAGTCCTGTAAAAGAGACTCCAGGGAGCCTGTTTCTGCCTCCACCAGGTCAGGACCACAGAAGGTCCATGTGTGAGGGACAGGTCCTTGCCAGATACTGAATCCCCTGGTACTTTTATCTGGAATTTTTCAGCATCCATGAGCAAAAAAACTGTTGTTTGTAAACCATCCAGTTTTAAGTATTATGTTACAGCAGCCAAAGGAACTAAGACAAGGACTCAAACCTCTGTTTCAGTGTCCCTGGAGTCTGTACTGTCCACTCTGCTTCTTAGTGGTGCCTCTTCTCAAAGTGTCCAGAGCTCTATGCTCTTGACTGAGAAATAGATTGTTCAGTAAAAGCTAAGTTAACAAGAACATTGGGTACAGGACCCTTTTAGCTTTAGTATATCCAGACAACCATCACCCTTAGCCTCAAGTGGCCCCTGAGGTTGAAACTCAACAATAGAGAGTGAAGACCAGAGAAGAAACCAGAAAAGAGCTGACAACTGTTTGCAGTGCTTCATGTGATAGAGCAAAGTTCATTGATAAAAAAACTCCTGGAACTTTTCTGGCCTCGTGGAAACAGAATTGTCTCTTCAAAATTAGAGGCCAACAAATCCACTGTATGCAGACAACCCCTTGAACACAACCAGCATCTTTTGAGGATGGCTGAGTAGAATTGAGCACCCCAAGATAATCACCATTAAAGAAGTTCCTCCTCCCCCTAACTCACTAATGATACATCTACCTATTGAGAGAGGACTGTTAACCAGACACTGGAGAAACAGCAAAAATGAAGCAACTCCTGTCAAATGACTGTCTCAGTATGTAGGAACCTCTGCATTGGATTCATCTGCTGCTTATTACAGATCCAAATGAAAGACCCAAGCCCTGGCCCGGAATCAGAATCTCTTCAGTACAAGTTGGGAATATGTACTTTGTAGGAGCTTCCTGAATGATTGTGCATAATCAAGGTTGAGGACCACTGGTTTGAGAGACAGTGACAAGTGTGATAAGTAGATAGGCACTCAAGATCTCAGAACACAAGGCAACAATACCTGACCCAAATCCTAAAAAACATCTTTTAGTGAAACAGTAGCTATCCCATTTAAAAAGAAGTGAAGAGCTTTTTAAATGAGATTAACATGCAATGGGAGAAAGGCAGACCATGTGATTCTTACAGAACAAGGTAGAAGATCAGGAGAAAACCTGGCTAACAATTACTGCTTCAACTCTCATTGGACTTGTAAGTACATTTACAATTTTCATGCCAAGTTCTGACTCCACCAATAAAAAATACTTGACATCAATCAACTCTGCCATGCGCTTCCTTCCACCTTTTGCAAAGGCAGGCAGTAACGATCTGAGTTCCTAATTTTTTGTCTATGCCTCAATATGGCATCACAAGGAAGCCCAAAAATTAGCCAACTGTTTAAAAGTTCAGTCTTAGAAGGAAAGTATTTTAGTCATCTTTTTCACTGCTGTGACTAAATGATCTGCCCAGTACAATTATAGAGGAGGAAAGGTTTATTTGATGGTTCATGGTTTCAGAGGTCTCAGTCCATAGAAGGCTGGCTCCATGTAAGAAAGGGTTCATTTTGGGGATTGTTAAAAAAGGTACAATCCAATTAGCTTGGAGGAGTACTCAGGGCTGTCCTGTACTCAGGGCTTCAGAGGAGGCAGAACATCATGGTGCAAGAGTGTGAAAGAGGGAAGCAGCTTGCATCATCAGGAAGCAGAGAGAGAGTCTCCACTCTCCAGATACAAAATATATACCCCAAAGCTATGCCCCAATTCCCACATCCTCCAGCCTCCTGCCATTTCAATTACCACTCAATTAATCCCATGAGGGGATTAAATCACTGCTTAAGACTCTCAAATGTCTCCTCTGAACCTGCTTGCAATGTCTCACATGTGAGCTTTTGGGGGACACCTCACACCTAAACCATAACAGAAGGGAAGCTTGAGGTTATATCCTGGTCTGCCACTGACTATAAAATTGTGTAACTTCTCTGAACTTTAATCTTCTCATCTGCAAAGCCATAAAAAATCACCAAAAATGAAAGAAAGCAATGCTGGATGCCATGATGCACCAAGAAGGAGACACCATCATTTCTTTGGTATTTCTTCCCAAACTGCAAAACCAGAATCTAATTGGTAGGGTACATCAAAGAACTCCAAACTAAAGGATTTTCCATGAAATAACTGTCCTGTACTCTAGAAAACTGCCAAGAAAGATAAAGACTGAAAAATTGTTCCAGATCAATGGACACCAAAGAGACATGACAATAAATATAGTACTGATCTCACTCAGGATTTTAGATTATTGAGGACATAGCTGTAAAGGAGCTTATTGCAACAACTGATGAGATGTGAATATGGACTATGAATTTGACAATATAGTGTTCAATTTCCTAGTTTTTGTACATGTACCATGGTTACATTAAGATGATTTTTTTCTTAGAAAATACACACTGAGTTATTAAGGTAAAGGTGGGTGGTGCCTCTCTGACCCCCTCAAGTCATTCAGAAAAAGCATAGGTCAGGTAAATAGTTCTTCGTAGCCAGGTGTGGTGGCGCATGCCTGTAGCCCCAGCGGCTCAGGAGGCTGAGGCAGGAGGATTGCAAGTTCAAAGCCAGCCTCTGTGAGGCTTAGTGAGGCTTAGTGAGGCTCTAAGCAATTCAGTGACACCCTGTCTTTAAATAAAATATTTTTAAAAGGTTTGGGGATGTGGCTCCGTGCATAAGTGCCCTGGGTTCATCCCTGGTACCAAAAAAAAAATAAAAATAGTAAGTAAGTAAATAAATAAATAAATAAATAAATAAATAAATAAATAAATAATTCTTTATACAGTTCTCACAATTCCTCTTTGTTCAAAATTGTATAAAAATGGTTACTCCTCAGAACTATCAGGTCATGGGGGTGGGGGGAGGGAAGGAAACACCATCAAACTGTCAAAGAGTGGAGAAGATCAAGAAAACAGTACAATTAAATACAATGTGGTTGTTATCCATGAATTAGATCCTAGAACCAAAATAAAAACCAGAATATTAGTGGAAAAACTTGTAAAATCAAAAAAAAGTTTGTAGTTTAGTTAATGTAACGTGCCGATATTCATTTCTTAGTTTTGACAAATGTAGCAAGATTGTGTTAAGGTGTTAATGTTGGGAGAAGGCTATGTGCATAAGGGTATATAATCCCTGCAATTTTCTCTAAATCTGAAAAGACTATAAAATTAAAGGATTATTTTTTATGAAAGTATTAAAACACACACATATGGTAAAGAAACTACACCAATTCCCCAAGTACCAGAGAATATATACACATCAAGAGTTGCTGTGTTAAAGCAGAGATTTGCAAAGTCCACCAAACACTGTTGAGTCAAAACTAAATAGTTCATCAGAACCACTAAGTTAAGGCTCTCTCAGGAAGGAGCCATCAAGAACATTTATAGAAACAGGTGCCCCAGGTGGTTCTGATGAGCACCAGGTACCCAGCTCAGTACCTCTCAGACTTAACCAAGCACAAGGACCCCCTGGAGATCATGTTAATGTGCATATTCTGGACAAAACGTCTAGGAAAGTCCTAAGAATGTGCATTTTTAATGAGCTCCCAGGTGATGTCCAAGCAACTGGTCCTCAGCCCCAGATACTAAGAAGGGCAAAGAAAAAAGGCAGAAGGACCTGGGTGCACACCACAGAGGAGCCTCATGTGAGTTCAGACAGCAACATAAGTGAGACCAACTTCTAACTTCTGGAAGTCATTGTTCTCTTAGATTGTAACCAAACCTAATCCTAAACACATTCAATCTGCACTAAGTATTCCTATATATTTTTAAAAGTAAAATTTAACTAGCAACCTTTTAAAAATCACACCTACTGCCTAACAAATGTGTATGAAACTACTAACCATCTCTTCTTTTCTCTAGTTGCATGGGTTGCTTCTGGAGTCACACATCCAAAAAACAAAAAAACAATTAAAAAAAACCCTCAGAGATCAGTTAAAATGTCAGCAATGTAATGTGCTAATTGGATTGCACCTTTTTTAACAATCCCCAAAATGAACCCTTTCTTACATTCAGGTAAGTTCAACTAATTCTGATTTGACTGGAATCATTCATTTTAATGATCCCTTTGGATTCACAAAATGCCACATAACTCTGAGAGTGGTCTTCAACCAGATAATAAAACCTGACCAGGAAAAAAAGTTGCAAATCATAAATATAATATCAGAAACATAAAATTGGAGTTGCTATGGTATTCTAATTTTGAAAATGTAGAAAGTCATCTAGAATCCTGTTATATGAATTTTGGAAGCCATAAGTATATATTAAGTCTCAATCTTTTTTTCTTTAATCATTTCTTCTAGAATGACTACAGTACAATAAACACAAAATACTCTTCCTTAGACGATCTATAATCAAATAGTGAGAACCACATCGCATGATTGTCAAGATCCAAGCAAAAGGATGCCTTGAGAGGTAAAATCATTCTTATAAACCGTCATATTTTTTCATTCAATAAATATTTACTGAGTATATAATACACGCCCGACAGTATACTACAGATGCATAGTGAATTCTATACTAGTAAAAATTACAGTTGGCTGGGATTCAAGACTGAGCCCCTATCCTAATTTTATTATAAAGCTGTTAAAATCACAAAGGTCTATTGTACCTGTTGGCTGCTTCTGCAAAAAACAATGAGAAAAATGATTTAAAAATTTAAGTTGTATGTTGCTTATGTGAAAACAAACTGCACATATTCATGTGTCACTGCAAGGCAGGGCTGAGACAGCCACCACAGTGTCAACTGCTCAGAGCCCAATCCACCGTCACTCCCGCCTCTTCTCTGCTTCAAACACAAACCCAGTATTGACACAATCCAAGTCGATGCTGCAAGAATATAAAAACCCCATCCATCGCCACTGCATGTCATACAGAAATTAAACTACACTGCAACTATTATTGTACATATTTTTCAACACAGCAATAGAGAGCAAAAAGGGGGAAAAAAAAGGGCTATCCAAAGTCTATAAACATTCTAGTATAGAAAGGAAACTGAAAATAACCACCCTACTGCCATCCGCATCACTAACCTGATCGATTTCCATGAGCTTGGGGTAGGCTCCCGGCCATTCTATGGCCACCTTGACGATGTCCGCGGGTGGCGGCATTGTGAGCCCCAAGAAAGACCAAAGCCTGTGGAACTGAGGATCCTACAGCGTGGACGGCCACACGTGTCTACACCTAAGGAGGAATGACAAAAAGAGAAAGAGAAGTCGCTCAGTGCAGATGCAGGGCGAATTTTGCTTCATCACTTCCTGTTTTCACTGGTGGTTTTAGGTATGAGAAACGGCTCCCCTTGGCGTGGGGTGCTGAAGATGCAGGGGCACAGCCAACAGCACCACAAGCTCCAGAGGAAAGAAGAAAGATGTGGGGGACCACACCAATGCCTAAGAGTCAAAGCCTCCAGGGGACGCTGCCCTGGGGGTCCTGCTTATGCAACTTCTGAGTGGAAAGACAGCAGCCCCTTACCACCAGATTCTGCTCCCAACAGTGACCGAGGTCTGAATGAGCAGGGTTTACCCTGTCCAGACACACATGCCAGTGCCTGGCGCTCAGCAGTCTCCGGAAGGACACATTGCCCAGGAAGTCATGGTCAGGAAGCAGCTTTTATTTAAAGCATTTTCTGTGTCACAAATAGATCTCCGCACTATAGCAACCAGGATATCATGAGGAAGGAGAAATGCCCTGAGAGTTCACACACATACACACACACACACTCCCCAAGGCTAGTTCACACAATGTGTCTACGGGGAAGAAAATATACATGAGCAGATAGGACAACATTCAAAAGAGACCTTGAGTTCTCCTTTGAATGAACATTGCTTACACAAAGGAAGTAACGATCATCCTCTACTGCCTCTCCCCATTTCTTTATTAAACTTAATTTTTTATTAATTTTTATTTGTTCTAATTAGTTTCACATGACAGGAGAATATACTTATGCATTTTGATAAATCATACATAAATGGAGAATAATTTCTCACTTTTCTGATTGTACATGTTGTAGGATCACATTGGTTATGCAGTCACATATGTACATGAGATAATAATGCCTGCTTCACTTTACTATCCTTGCTACCCCCATACCCCTTCCCTTCCCTTCAGGAGAGACCTGGTTCACCAGGTAGGAAACATCCTACATGGAACTGCAGAGCAGATGTACACTTCCCCTTCCACTTTCACCCCTTTGGCCCTTGAAGCTACCCAAAGTAATTCATTTTTTATGCCTCCCTCCTGAATGTCTTCAATATATGGAAGACAAACACAAAAGTATCCCATTACATATTCCCCTCTCTTTACATGAAAGATAGCATTGTATCCTACCCATTTTTTTTTTTTCATTTAGCCTATCCTATCAATCTTTGTATGTGATTACAATGCACCATCCTCCTCCTGTTCACGGCTGCACTGCAGCTTGCCATAGGATCTTTCCACCAGGTGAACCAGGTCTCTCTTGTGGGTGTTTAAATGGTTTCTTACTTTTGGCTATGATAACCAAGACCGGGAGACATTAAGCAAGGCAAACATAATTTTGGCATATGTGAAAGTCTATCCTTGCAAAAGATTCACAGAAGTAAAACTGCTGGGTCAAAGAGCATATGAAGGTTTACATTTTGAGAGTCATTTTCAAATGTCCCTGTACAGAGGTGCTTCCTCCGTACATCCAATTGAGATGCTTCCTCCTGCAACATATGAGATTCTCTATTTACATACTTCTCCAACAGATAGTTTACACATGCCTGACGGGTTGAAAATATATCACAGTGTACTTTCAACTTGCCTCTTTCTGATTGTGAGTGAGGCTGAATGCTGAATATAGAGGGAAACTCCCATGTTCACTTTCCTGTGAACTGTCCTTTGCCCTTTTCTGTTGAGTTCTTGATTTTTTTTTTAAAGAAAGTGATCTCTTTATGAAGATTTTAATGAAATAGGTGCCTCTGGTTCTTTATCATACCAGAGTAAGTCTTGTCAGTCTGTCCCAAATCTCAATGGCAGTTGGACACCAATGTGATCATAGAGATAGCAGAGCTAATAATGGAAGCTTCAGCGACTAAATAACCAACTTCAGCTGAGATGACAAGTCAAGGAAATGAACCAAAACAAACTGCTGCTCCTTTGGCTAAGGATGATCAGAGAGGCCTGCTGCGAAGCTAATCAGTGATAACCAGTCAGGGCAAATCTACAAAGCAGTGGCTGAATCACTCATTCAACAAATAATCATTGAGTTTCTGCTCTATGCCAGGCCTGTTCTCCAAGCTAAAGATACAGCAGTACACCTAGGTGTCAGGCAGCAACAAAGGATGTAGAGAAAAATAACAGCATGGAAGGAGACTCCAGCACATGAGTATATCAATGGCAGGATGGGGACAGGGCGGGGGGTTGGGGTGACGGCAGCACACTTTTAAACAAGAAATTCAGGAAAAACATCACTGAGAAGGCAGTATTTGAGTAAACACCTATGCCCCAGGTGAGGAAGGGGCCCTGCAGGGAAATCACATCCCAGGCATAGAGAACAGCAAGCACAAAGACCCTGAGACAGGAATGTACTAGATAATAGTGAGCTGTTGAAGCCAAGGAAGTAAGGGCAAGAGTAGTAAGAGAATGAGTTCAGAGAACAGTTGGGTCATAGCTTGGTAGGCTCATCCCCAGGCCCTTGACCCCCATGACCCCCCACCATCATACCCCTTGGCATGTGACTTTTAAAGAAGGAAGTTGATGTCCATGTACTTCTGTTCAGAGTGTAAATTTCCCAGGGGCCTTTACAGAAAGGCTGAAAATTTGCATCCCATTTGAGTAATTTTAATATTCTAGGATGTTATCCTCAAGAAACAATTATTAACCTAACCATAATAATACCAACTGCTGTTTTGTTTCTAACTCCCAAACCTAAAAACAGTTGGCTATGTAACAATAGGGACTTGTTAAATAATTATGGTGTTTCATGTGTGCAAACACAAGCAGACAATTGGGCTTCCTTTTAATAGTCTGCACCCTCTTTGAATACTTGAGAGTTTAAAAAACAATGCATTCTATCTGTACTGCATCACTTCAACTCAGGATCCAAATTCAGCTCTACACCTTAAAATAAGAATTAAGAAAGCAGGCTCTAATGTGAAAGCAGATTCTGTCAATATCAGGTAACGCTATTGGAAACAAAGGGCACACAGTCCTGGGGGTTAAGAAAATAGGTCATAGAAATAAAACATGCAGCTTAAGCCCCGCCCTCCCCCTTCTACATAAAACACTGAAACTGCACCCCTCCCCAGGAGGTCATTTAACCTTCGAGGAATCAAAGGCCAGGCTTGTTTTCCTGCCCCTTTAACTGGCATTTATTCTCAAAGACTGTTCAGGGAAAACCTGCTGAACAGGTGAGAATACAATAAGGAGGCTCTCCCCAGTCTCCACAGGAGAGTAAGAGGCTAGTGCACACAAAACAGCCATTGAGAGAGGGCGGAAGCAGGGGCTTCCCCAGAGACTCACTCAGCCCCGCCAACCCAAGCTGACCTTGCTGGCTTCCCCCATGAACAAACAGCAAGGGTGGGGGCGGCAGCACGTCTCCTCTGGGGTGGAGTCAGCTACACAATTGCAGACAGAAAAATCCAGTCCACATTTTACCCTCAGGAGTCCACCTTTCTGTCCTAATTTATATTTCCATGAGGAAACAGTGAGCTCTAAAGGCAGTTCCCCATGCTTCTAATGAAATTCAGGGGAGAAGATATCCAGCTCAGGCTTTCTCACCCCTGGTATAATTAGCAGTTGGGACCATAATTATGATTTGGGGGCTGCCCCAAGCATTGTAGGGAGGTGGCAGCATCCCTGACCTCTACCCATGACTAGAGGTCAACAGACCCCCTTAGTCACCACAATTGAAAATGTCTCCAGATTGCCAGACGGCCTTTGAGAGACAAAATCATCCCTGGTTGATAGGCTATAAGCTACCAAATCCTTCAGGCAGAGTACTAATGATCAGGGCAACCCATCCTTGAACTGACACGAGGCAAATGGCCTCATTAAGATCTACAGGGAATATCAACACACAAGCCCAACTCTTAGTCGGCCATAACAGAGAAGGAAATGCACTTTTAAATCTTTAGCCAACACATTCACTCTCTTGGTGTCCTTTGCTTCCCCCAGCAGAATATTTGTGGCACATGACTCTTGTCAACTTCTCTCCACTACATTTGGACACTCTGGAGGCAAGATCCACATCCCATTCATCGTTACACATCCAGCTTCAGGCAGGCATTTTAACACACGATGGTTGGATAGCAGTTTCTGAATCTGCTCTGTGACTAACGTCTCATTAGCGCTACCAGTGGTTTAGCTGAGTCTAGTGACAAAATCACCGAAGTAGATACCCAGTGTTTTAGTCAGCTTTTTTGTTACTGTGACCAAAAGACCTGAAGAGAACAATTTTAGAGAAGAAAAAATTTCATTTGAGGCTCACAGTTTCAGAGGTCTCAGTTCATAGATAGCCAACTCCATTCCTCAGGACCTGAGGTGAGGCAGAACATCATGGTGGAAGAGTGTGCCTGAGGAAAGTGGCTCAGGAGAAGGGCAGGAAGCAGAGAGAGAGAGAGAGAGAGCTCTGCTCAACAAGGACAAAATATATACCCTAAAGGCACTCCCCCAGGGACCCACCTCCTCCAGCCACACCCTACCTGCCTACAGTCACCACCAAGTTAATCTCTGGCAGGGGATTAATGCACTGATTGTGTTAAGGCTCTCATAACCCAATCATTTCACCTCTGAACATTTCGCATCACTCACACAGGAGCTTTTGGGGGACACCTCACATCTAAACCACAATACCTGGTATTATTTAAATTGCCCAATAAATAAGAAGTGATATAGATCTGTGCAGACAACCTACCACTCATACACAAACTGAAATTTAAGATCCACTAAAGGAAGAAACAAAAGGGAAACTATGCAGCTGTCTGGACGTTCCAACCACTTCGCCTGCTAAGGCAACTATCAAATCCCTGGAGGCAGCTAGGGAGGAGGTGGAGCATTCTAAAATGCTCCTGCTTTCCTGCTGAATTTACTATATTTCGTGTTTAATATTAAGATTCAGTAACCTGAACATGCGTGTTCAATAGTCTGTTTATAGTCGGATGAGTTGAATGAGACAGAGGAGCCCCTTCTTACTAGAATATTAGCTACTAAAACCTGCATATCAATTGCGTGTGACTCCGAAAGTCCTGAGCAAGGCCATCCTCCACTGAATGTGTCCTTAGCTTTGGGGCATGCTTCCCAGGCAAGGGAAAGTAAGTGCTCCATCCATCTACAAGTCTGTTCTCTCTTCCGACCAGCCCATGTCCAGAGATCTGTCTGCTTATGTCTGAAGCTCAATTTGTTCTGGTTGATTAAAGATGTTACATCTCTACATGGCTTTCCAGGCAGGTTGAACAGATCTTGGGTTTCAGAAGTTTCCCAAATAACTGATGGGGGTTTTTCCAAATTCCCCACATAGTTTTTGTTTGGGGGACCCTGTAATGGTTTCAACTCATTTTATTCAACCCGGAGTCTTTCTGTTGCATCCCAAACCGTATTGGTGAAACAAGGACGGTGCAAAACATCATACCTGCAGGATCTCTGTAGAAGCCCTGTGCTGGGAAAACTCGCACTGGGCACCCCCACCTCAACAAAAGAACCTGACAGATAGGCCAACATAGGACAGGGCAGACCAACAGCAGAAAGAAAACCAAACAGCTGGGGACCCAAGTCCTTCAATTCCTCTGCCCCTCTCCTCCTCCCCAGGAGGGTGGTCCTCTGCCCCACTAACTGACATTATCTTTGCTGACAGATAATGCATTTATAATGATGATGGGGAGGGGAGGGAGGGAACTGCTGGCCCCATTTTTTAAATATTAAGTGATCCCTGATTCAAAAAGAAACTGACACCATTTCCCCTTTACATTGGGTTAGCAGAG
This sequence comes from Glaucomys volans, assembly GCA_020662805.1. NCBI lineage: Eukaryota > Metazoa > Chordata > Mammalia > Rodentia > Sciuridae > Glaucomys > Glaucomys volans. The sequence continues at coordinate 1,795,592 of JAJEJO010000163.1, forward strand.
GTGAAAGAGCCTTGGAAAGCAGTCTTCCTGAAGCTCCCTAGTTTTCATTTTTGAGGACACTGCTTCGCATGGGGCACTGTGCCTCAAGGAGGCTCCTGGAAGACAGAACTGGATAAAAGTTTTGCCCTCCATGCGGCATCCTTCTATTCCAAACAGACCAATATCATCTCATCCTACCTGTACAAAGGCAAAACTCCAATACAGTACTGTAAGCTGGATATATGAGCAAAACCTCAGGGATATCATCCTATCACCACGGGGATAGGAGTGGGACATGTGTGGAAGGGGCAGGTGGTCAGTATATGGTGGAATACCACTGATTCTGTTTGAGTCAGCTTTTGCATGACTGTGACCAAAAGACCTGACAAAAACAGTGTAGAGAAAGAAAAGTTTACTGTGGTTACAGTTTTAGAGATCTCAGTCCAGAGACAGCCAACTCCAGAGCCCAAGGTGAGGCAGAACATCATGACAGAAGGGCATGGTAGAGTAAAGCAGTTCAGAACATAGCAGCCAGAAAAGAGAGGGAGAGGGAGAAGAGGGAGGGAGGGAGGGAGAGAAATGGAGAGAGAGTGTTCTGCTCACTAGAGACAAAATATAAACCCCAGAGGCATACTCCCAGTGACCTACTTCCTCTAGCCACACCCTACTTGCCTACAGTTACCACCTAGTTAATCCATATCAGTGGATTAATCCACTGATTAGGTTAAAGTTCTCATAATCAAATCATTTCACCTCACAAATAAGCTTTTGGAGGACACCTTATATCTACACCAACAGATTTAAGAACAGACTCTGTTTCTATTAGAGACGCTCTATCCATTCTGAGGACAGCAGAGGGCCATGGAAGAAACTCAAGTTTCAGAAAAGAGGGACGCTGTTCCTTCAGAACAGAATGTATACGCATCCAGAAAAAAAAAAAAAAAAAGTGAGGAAAGGAAAGAACTAAATCAAATGTGGAAGTTCAATATTGCATTTTATGTATACGCTGCTGACAACAGTCATGCATGGTAATCTTAGTAATAACTTGGCCCATTTACTTGCCAGGAAGGGAAACATGCTGATGGCTTCCAATATGAAAGAGATCTGAAGAGAGAAGTCTTTCCTTTCAGTGTCTTGAACTCTCATTGAAGCTATGGAATTGCGTCCAAAAGGGACTGTGGGCAGGAGCAGAGAACAGGTCCTGGGCACTGGATGTTGGGGACTGGGCTGGACAGTTAGTCTTCATCACAGCCTGAGTGACAGGTGTAATTATTTGCAGTAAATTAATAGAAATATTAAATCTTAGTGCATTTAAATATTTTCTTTCGAAGTTTTACATACTCTCGTGGTTAGAGAAGCCTCTCTGGGGTGATCCCTGTTGTGGAACTGTGTCCCCTGTCCCACAGGGGACACAATTGTATGTTGAAGTCCTAATCCCCAGAACCTGAGAAGGTGACTGTATTTGGAGACAGGTGATAAGTTAAAATGAGATCTTCCGGGTGAGCCCTAATCCAGCATGGCTGGCCTTCTCTTAAGAAGAGGACACAGGTGTGAAGGAAAGACCATGTGAGATCACTAGGAGAAATGGCTATCTATTAACCTAGGTGAGGGGCCTCAGGAGGAACCAATCCTAAAGGTTCCTTGATCTGGCCTCCAGATCTGTCAGAAAATAAACTTCTGATGTGTAAGCCACCCAGCCTGTGGCTTTTGTTCTGGCAGTCCTAGCAAACCAATAAATATAGCACCAAAGACAGAAAGCATAAGGAAAAGACTAATGATGTGAGACAAGAGAAGTTTAAAGAGTCTGCATTCCAAAAAGCACTGTAAGAACTTAAAGACAACGATCTGAGAAAATATGTGCAATGAATGGGACCCAACCTGGCACAAATATCCTTAATCACAGGCTCTTAAGAATTTATAAGAAAAATGGCACAACCTAAAGAAAATAGACAAAGCAATCCACAGAAGAGGGAATGTGTGTTTTATTAAACACACCACCCAAAAACATGCAAATAAAAAGAATGCAAATTAAAATAACAAAGCTTTTCCTTTGGCCAGCAAGAAAAAATGTTTCTTGATTGTGAGAATGTAGAAAAAAATATCTGCTATTGCCATCAAGAAAAAAAATACAAGCAAAAACCCTTTATAAATTTAAATTGCTTTTTTTTAATCCACAAAATTTGGAATGATAAATTTGGTCATTAAGATTTCTATTCTCATAAAACCACTAATGCAGGATTTACAACATTATTAGCATTTTGGGCCAGATAATTCTTTGTTACAGGGGCCATCCCCAGCACTGCAGGGTGTTGGCAGCATCCCTAGCCTCTTCCCACTAGATGCCAGCAGCACTTCCCCAATCAAGACTTTTCCAAACATCTTCAGATAGTGCCAAATGTCCCCTGGGGGCAAAATCTCCCCTAAGAACCAGGACACTAAAATGACTGACTCTGCCTTTGCTTTGAAAAACATTCATCCAAAGTAGGCATGGTGGTGCATGCCTATAATCCTAGCAATTGGGGAGGTTGAGGCAGGAGGATCACGAGTTTGAGGCCAGCCTCAGCAATTAAGCAAGACCCTGACTCAAAATTTAAAAAATAAAATAAAAAGCCCTGGTGATGTGACTCAGTGGTAAAGCACCTCTGGGTTCAATCCCCGTGCTAAAATAAATAAATAAATACCACTCATCCTATTGACCAATTTTAAAAGTGGGCATTGATATACAATAATATACAATAAGTGGGCATAGATACATGCCCACTTACTTTAAGTACATAAAAAGGAGGTAAGATGTAAAGCAAGGATCAGTTCAAGAAATTCAAGGTTTTGTTTTTGTTTTAAGTTGCTAAAAACCCAATAGGACAAGGAATTCGATGTGAAAACATGACTACCTGGAGAACATGTGAGGACAATTTGATAATTTTTTGTTCCAGCACTTTTCTCCCACACAGCTCTGGGAAAATCTTGCAGCGTTAGGTTTTGTTCATCTAGCAGACTTTTCCATCTCTTCCTTTCTACGAGCAGGTCCCTCCCCACTGGCTCCTGGCCAATGATGCTACCCATCTCTTTGGTACTAGTGACTGATCCAACAGACAGGAACATGACCCAAACAAATTATTTTCTGGGGACTGATGAATGAAGAAAGCATTCTTTCTTCCTACCAGGGACCGAAGCTCAGCTGCTGCAGCCATGCTCTCTCCATGTGGGGCAGGACCCTCTACAATAAGAAGGAATGAGGCAAAGAGAGACAGAAAAATGAGAGCAGAGCTAGGAAGAGGAAGGGAGTCTCAAGTACATCAATTCCTGGTTCCTATCACTTTCCTTCGGTTCTCTGAGTTACCTAATTTTCTTCCTACATATACAAATGAATAAATTCCCCATTATGCTAACTAAGCAAGTTTAAATTAGGGCTCTGCTGCTTGTAATTGAAAAACTCCTAATACAGCAAGGCTACCCTGTCTGTTTACAGCCCTGAGTTATAATCTTGTCATTAGAGGATTGTAGCACAAACCACATATTCAAATTACACAATCTAACATTGCAGCCAAGTGGGAATGGTCTGTTGCTCCCCAAGTGGAGGGCCCATATGTCTACTAGTCCTCAGGCTGAGAAGCTATCTGGGCTCTCTGGTACTGCTAACAGAAGTCATGCATGGATTTCAGGAATTAGTCTCACTCCAGCATTTCCCACACAACACTGCTTCTCTGAGTTATTAATAAATGCAACACACACAAAAAAACAGAGAAGTCAAGCCTCTTTGAAAACACTGAATGGAACAATAGTTACTAATAACTAGTACTTGTACTATCTACTTTTCATGAGAACTTTATGAAATAGGTACCATACCAGCCTATTTTACAGACAAGGAAACTGAGATGCAGAGACATTATGCAAACTGCCGTCATCTCACATTCACACATGGAGCCCAGTCAAGAATGCAAGCCACGCCTGTCTGATTTAATAGCCCATTCTGTAGTCACTATAGAATTTTGGAAATAAGGTCCGATTCCTACAGGACTTTTCAGGGTCTTGAATGGCCTACAGGTGTATTGTGAAATCTCTATATGCAATCTACAATATTTCTCAACTGTATCTATCCAGAATTTTTTTTTTTTTTTTGCTTTTTTTCACAGAACATCTTGTGGCATTGGTTTCTCATGGGAGATACTTTAGGAAATAATGATTTGAGACTATATGCCTCTTCAGCTTCTCAGGAAAAAAGAATTGCTGAATAGTCTTGGCCAGAAATGTAGTGGAATATGGCAGAGAAAACTCTTTCCTTTAGTCCTGTATTGAATTATCATCACCTGCATCTAGGGATTGTCTCCAGGAAAGCAGCCCAAATCCTTTAAGCAACTCTTTCCAATCCACATAAGACAGCAAAGATGCAATTAACTATCGCATCTACTCTGCAAATTAGCAGACACACACACACACACACACACACACACACACACACAAAAAGACAAAAAATATCCAGAATAACTATATTTGTGGTCATTTTATTTGTGGTCATTTTAATCTCAGCATCACGCTTCCTGCTTTAAATCTGTGGATGATGGCTTGGCGCCTGTAGGATATATGCTTTCACAGCCTACCTCCAAGTAACCACCACCCATCCTTCCTCACCAAGTGCATCACTGCTCCCCACCACCCATGGAAAGCAATGATGCAAGTCATACAGGGCAAACTGGTTTTCTCTTATCAACAGATCCCTTGCAGTGGCTGCTGGTAGCACTGATGAAAGAAAGCAAGGCCCCAGACTGCCAAATCAGGACCATTCTCCGGGCCTGCCAAGGTCTAACACAAAGAGTGAGAGACTTGTGACAGATGTTTGCTGTGTCTTTCCTCATTCAAAGGCTACTGTTTCCTGAGTGTGCTCCTGCCTTTGTTCATAATGTTCCCTCTACCTCAAATGTCCTTTCCTCTCCTATGGGTCAGCTTCAAAGATTCCCATCTAGATTTCAAAGCCAATCTCATGCACCAGCTCCTCTGAGAGATTTCCCTGACCTCTTAGCCTCCTATGCTAGAAGTAACTGCCTGAATCTGACCTCTTGGGCACTTATGATGATCTACCAGTGTTCTTTTTCACCCCTCGCCTATTAGTTTATGACTTTCCGAAGGGAGGAATCCTCTTATTCATCTCTGTAGTTCCGGTCCTCTCCAGATGGAATGGCAAAGAACAGCTCAATATTTCTCAGACAAGTGAATGAATTAATGAATGAATGAATCACTCTTAAAAAAATTTGGAGATTAAAAGAACATATGAAAGATTCCTCAAGCCAATGATGCATTTTTAAAATCCAGAATTCTTTGCACAGAAAACCTTCAGGCATTTCTTCAAGCAGCAGCTATTCAGTTGTCTTATTGGACAGAAATAGAAACAGAGCTGCTCAGAGGTGAGAGCAGTGTGCCTATTCCAGATTCCTTTTCCTCCTGGAAAAATTGTATCAAAAACAGGATGAGACCCTAGCAGAGCTGCTGTGCCTCTTCCCTTCAGTCAGTTCTCTTCCACTTTGGGAATCAGCATTTCAACTGGAAAGTTCATTATTTTGCAAACTAAAGCACACACTTCCTCCCTTGTTCTGGTTTTTGGATATTTGCTTTTCAAATTCCTTTTCAGCTGTTATAATGCCAGTGGCTGTTCGCCTCCTCCCAGCAAGTGCTGTCACTCAGTCATGTGTGCACACATTCCCCAGCGGAGGAGGCAGAGCTTGGGCCCAATTCCCTATCGCAGAACCCAGACTCACAGCCACAGGAAATGCTGGAGCCTTTCCACCATCCTGCAGCCAAGCACTCAAAGTTTCCAAACCTGCTGATCAAAAAACAATATGGGAAACTTCTTTCTCCGCCTCTCTCCAGCAACAGCAGAACTCTAATGGCCACCCTAGGAAATCTGATTGCATCAGATCAGCAGGGAGGCCCTCTGTAGAACACAGGGTGCTGGGCTGTGCCTCTGCTGGCTTCCACCTGATGACCTCACACAGAACAGTCATTCTGCAAACCAGAATGCAGTGCCACATGACACACTTGCACCCAATGGCAATCGCCTCCACCTTTTTCTCCCTCCCTCAAGTCCCTGGGTTTCATTCCCCAGATAAACTTGTGCTTATCTAGGGTCAGAGGTTGGCCTGGGTGTTAATCATGGTTCTGCCACTTCCAAAGCTCTGCTCTGAACAAGCTACGTAGTATATCTGATGCTCTCTATTCATCTGTCTAACTGAAACAACAGTAATACTACTGGGCTCAGAAACCACACCTCAATACCCCAAAGTATGGGGCTTTGGCATGCTGAGAACTTTGAACCAAAGGTCATCAGAAGGCTTTAAGAAAGAGCTTCAGAAGCTAAGTCTCTCTCTGACCTTTTCCTGCCCTTCTTTCTCCAACTCCCTCTTCTCCCCTGAGGCAGGTGACAGAAACCAAAACTCCTCCCCCCTAAAGCTAATCATAAAAACTAGAACTTCTCTCCCCCAGAACTACCATAAAACCTAGAAGGGAAGTTCTAGAGAGGTCACTTTCTCCCTTCTCCCTTCTTCCTCAAAGACCCTCGTTCCAGAGGGGTCCTGTCCCATGCCCTAGAGGGAGAAATGCTTCATAGAGAGGCCAAGAAGAAAAGAATCTGGACAGGCTTGCTGGGTTGCCCCCTCTGTCTATGACCATTAGATCAGACCCTTTTGATCTAATCTCATTTTCACGTGGCTATCCATTCTTCATCAAACCTAATCATAAAAGTAGACACTTTTCCCTGAGTCTCTGAATGCTTTAGTGCCATGTAAAACTTTGATTAATGAAATGTGCTCTGCTTTTCTCTTGTTGACATTTCTTTTGTTTTACAGCAGTGTGAGGCCTGACCCACAGGCCAGGTAAGGAAAGGTATCATACCTTCCCACCCCTACAGAATCTTTCTCGTGATATTGCTATGAAGATGAAATATCTAAAATGCAGTTAGAGCAGTGCCTGTCCCAGTATTATCACTTACCCAGACACTGGGTACCCAGATGGATGAATCCAAGGTTCTTATCTGTTGTCTCCTATCTTAAATTCACAGAGGTCTCACTGCCTGGGAATCTTATCTACTTTTAGACTTAACAGCTTTATGATACTGAAGAAGAAATGCTAACCTTGCCTTAAGTCCAGTGAGGTTTTAAGATTTGAAAAGTTCTTCCCCCCATCCCCCTGGATTTTAAATGATGTGCAGAAAGTTCTAGGAGAATGGTTGTGTTGGGAGGAACTAGAGGAAGAAAAGTAGGGTAGGGGTAAGATGTGGGAAGACTGGCAAGAGGGAGAAGAGAATTGCCTAAGCGGATATTCTGATGGAAGATAAGAGATCCATTTTCTCTCCTGACCACAGGGAGGTGACAGGGACTCAATTAGTGCTAAATCCTCCCCACCCTCGCAAGTGGGTGTTGCCTAGAGTCCCGAGGCAGTTGAGTGCCTGAGGAAGGACAAGGGGGTACAAGGAGGGGCCCTGACCACTATCACTACATAACTTTTCTGGCTGGTATCCTTCCAGCCTTGTACAGTGACATCTGTTCTTTTCTGTTTGAGAGACAGATCCTCCCAGCAAGCAGACAGGGGGTGGGCATGATCCACCTGGGACCAGGTGTTTTGGGTGAAAACTAAAACATAGTGATTGTTCAGTACCATTCATAGGGTACGTCTAATCATGGCCCTAACAGAACCTCAAAATGTTTCTCAGGAAAGATCAGCTAGAAAACATGAATTTTCCCTCTTTTCAGGGTTAAGTACAGTCTACCCTCCATATCTTCAGGTTCTGCATTCATGGATTCAACCAACTTTGGTTGGAAAATATTTAAAAATAAAATAAAAAATAACAATGATTAAAAATAAGACAATTTTTTAAAAATACAAAATAACAACTATTCAATAACACTTACATTAACACATTATTTGGCATTATAAGTAACTTAAAGATGATTTCAGGTATCTGGGAGGATGTGCATTATATGCAAATACTATGCCATTTTATATAAGGGACCAGAAATTCTATAGATATGTGTACTATCGGAGACCTGGAACAAATTCTCTAAGGCCCCTGAGGGACACCTGTCCTTTCTCCCTCTAATTCTTAGGAACACCCACCTGCAAAGCAAACCAAAACACCTATGGTTTCTTATTTGATCTCTTTTACCGTAAAAGGCTCTGTCAAACCTCCCTGGAGTTTATAACACAAACCTCTTCCTTCTAGTCTTTATCTGAGCTCCCCCCACAAGTTTGGTACAACTTGTCTTAAGGAAACATAGGCAGGGCACGGCTCTCAGCATGGACATATGGCCACACTTTGGGGATTTTTTCACACCAACATCCAGATGACAGGAGATCCAAAGAGTCCTGCTTAAGAAAACAGGCCTGCTCTCCCACAAAGATGTAGATGAACTCAGGAATGCCTAACCATATTCACTGATAAATAAAACCTGGAGGTGCTAAAAGGCAGTCCCTGGAACATATCTGGGGGAAATGAGGTATGCAGTTCTTCTCTAAAAGCCAATATTATTGATTACATCCTGGAATTTCCTGTCTGCTTACTACCATCCTGAGGATAACATTCTGGATGGCTGTTTGTTTGTTTGTTTGTTTGTTTTTTAATGCCCATTTCCCCCTCATTGCAGCCTGGACAGAGCTTCCCCACAACCTGTTTTGCACTCCTTGGGAAGTGGTCAGATTAAAATCTGATAGGAGAAAAAAAGAGAGGTCTTCCAATTCAGTGTGGCAGACTTCCAATTCATTGCTGATTTTGCAGACCTTTGAAAACTTACTTTGGTTTCTCCTCTACTCTCCATTAATAGGATGCTGATAATTTAAAATCCTTTTAATCTGTACTCAGTTCTAGCAAACTTGGACTTTGATAAGGACTCTGTCTGCAAAAAACAAACCAATGACCATAAAAACAAACACAAAAAAAGGAAAGAGAGAAAAAAACAAAAACAAAAAAATAACTTCTAGATCAATGAGGGTAATTGTAAAAAAAAAAAAAAAAATCAGAAAAGGACACTGCATCTTATCGCTTTATGATTACAGTATACTTCACCTTGCCTAGAAAAATACATCAGGTATTATAAATCTGTATAGAACACTTGAGTTTGCAGACAGGTCTGGTAATGGTAGCAGATTCTGTGACCTAATAATCTAAGTGAGTTTAAAGAAAATCAGATTTCACTAGACACAGAAAAATCTTACTTTCTGTCTTTCAGAGGAAGGGCAACTCCTACACTCTATCTACAAGCAAGATGCAAAAGAAACAGAATAAGTTCTGGAGGCAGACAGACTTGGATTTGAATGCAAAAGGGGTGATATTTTAAGCCAGGCCACAAGATGAGCAGATATGCATTTTACTTTGGCCCACAGGAAGAACACACTGAAATGGGGCAGAGGTGGCCAGGTGCACATGCTAAGAAAGTAACCGATGGCAGTGGTTTGGGCTGAGGTGGAACTGGAGATAGAGAAGGTGACAGAGTTATAATGTACTTAAACTAAGATCCAAAGAAGTTGATAATAGGGGCAGAGGGGGAAGCTTGGGTCCAGGGAAACCAGGATTCTGGCTCCCATAACATGATGCATGGTGATATCCTTTACTGAGATAGGACAACTCCAAATAGAAGCTGGCATCCCAGTCCATTCATTGAGCAGTGTCAAGTCCACAGGTGACCAGAAGCACCTGGAGGAATTAGGGGGGAAAGTCCAAGTGATAGTACAAGTCACACCCTTCTTACTCTCCCCTTCCTGTGGACCTATTTGCTCTATCGCAGATCTCGAACACATGTTCATTTACTCCTTGATAAGTGGGAGGCAGCAGAGGACAGCAGTTACAGTCACAGCTGTAACTGTACAGGACTCAGACTCCCCATCTTCAAATCTTAGTTTCACTACCTCCTAGCTTGATGACTTTGAGAAAATGGCTCTCTGTGTCTCAGTTTTACTCAACTGTAAAATGGGGGAAACTACAGCACCCATCTCATGGGTTTCTTAGGATGAGCACTGAGATGCTGACGAGGACAGTGAACACATATTAAACTTACCATGTCCCTGGAGCCCTGCCGAACAGTGGACACTTATTAACTCATTTAGTCCCCACAACAGCCCTACCACATAGGGGGCTCTTATAATCCCCACCCCAGAAACAAGGAAGTCACTGAGCAAACCAATCATGAACTTGGCTAGTTAGCAAGCTGGACTGTCCAAAGTCTGTGCTGTGACTATTACATTAAGCCTCCCCTGACCTTAATACATGGTGCTGAGAACAGTGCCCAGCACAGAGAAGTCAACCACCGTTAGCCCTGACTCTAAACTGGCTGGCTTTGAAGACCAATATGGTTCTCAAGGAAGAAGTGGCAAGGCAGTGGGGTGTTAAACACATTTCCACGACTGATCACTGTCACTCTTTACCAACTCATATTTATGCAATATCAACTGCGACTTGCCAGTGTGATTCTGAGTTTGACTCTCCGGACAAGACTCAAGGTATGGCCTGAGATTTTCAGCCTCAACAAAGACGTGATTCTTGATGCTGTGATAGAACCTGCAACTTAATACTGCCTCTGAGAGACAGCTCTGCAGGAAAAACACCCCACCGCTCAGATCTTAACTTCCAGTGTGGCAAAACAGGGATCTTTTCATGACCTCTGCCTTTGTACCTTTTCACTTAATGAATGGATAAACTTCACTGTGAGTTGAATATACTCTCCCACCTCCTAGAGAAAGAACAGAGAGAGTCTTTTATAAGCAGATAACATGATTTTATTTCCACTAACAAGGAATAATCTTAATTGACATCTAGCTCTGTCAGAGCACAGCCTCAGAACAAGTACTCAAAACTGAAATAATCACTTTTTGGTAGCAGGTCCCAGCATTTAATGAGCTTATTATGGCAAAGAACCTAAATAGCAAATCAATTCACTCAGGTACAAGAGAGTTCACTGGGAAGTTACACAGCTCAAAGTGAAAGTTTATGAAACTTGACTGAAATTTAAAGAAAAAAAAAAAAAAGCAAGCCCTGGTTGACATTTCAAACATCTATTTAAAAATTCCCAAGCAAAGATTAACTCAGTCACACACATAAAACATAAAACTCTGAGGGTCCAGTAGCCCCAAATAACTTTTCTGAATGAAAATCCAAACTCTGTGGGAATTCGTTGACAAACTTAGGAGGAGGTACAGTGGCTAACCATTTAAAAGTGGGATCAAATTAAGTTTCAAAAGAACTTCAACCCAATATTCAGTTCAACTAAGTAGGAAGGCCTATCTGATTTTAAGTACCTGCAAAGAATAAAAAGTAATTGCACTCTGCACCTTTATCAGTAAGTGTAATTCTGAACTCACTGCCATCTACAAAGATGGTGACGGCATTGACTTCAGCAGGAAAATTTTATAAACAACATTAAGGTTTAAGAAAACAAAACTGGGGCTGGGGTTGTGGCTCAGTGGTAGAGCACTCACCTAGGACATGTGAGGCCCTGCGGGGCTGGGGTTGTGGCTCAGTGGTAGAGCACTCACCTAGGACATGTGAGGCCCTGGGTTCGAGTCTCAGTACCACATAAAAATAAAATAAAGGTATTGCATCCACCTACAACTGTATGTATATAGTAGTAGAGAAAACTGGCTTATGACATGGTGAAACCACAAGACAGAATAAGCAGTCCTCTAAAAAATAACATGAAAAAATCAATAGCAATAGACAATATTCACAACATATTTTTATTGATTCATTTGTGCCCATGAACATGAAAATGCTAATAAATATTTATTCAATACATACCCACTACACTGGCAAGAAATTAGAATTCTCACACTTCATTGGTAGAAAGCAGGTCTCCTTTAAAAATCATTTCGCTGAGTTCCTAATCATAATACACATTTACCACACAACCCAGCAATTTTACTTCTAGGGATTGATCCTAAGAGAAATGAAAACATATGTCCACAAAGAGACTTGTATGTAAATAATCTATCATTTTTTTTTATAAAAGTCAAACACTAGAAACTATTCACATGCCCATCAACTGATGAATTTCTGAACAAATTATGGAACATTATCAAGACAATGGAAGATTACACAGCAATAAAAAAAGAATGAACTACTGATATATATAACAACAGAAATGAATTATGCCACGTAAGGAGTTGGCACATGGTACCCTATAGGCCAAATCCCATCACTGTCTATTTTCAAAATCAAAGTTTCATTGGACCAGAATGACACCCATTCAGTTGTACATTGTTGGGCTCAGAAAATAATACCCTGAAGTATGATGCTTTGGCATGCAGAGTACTTGGAAACTAAGGAGATTTTCAAACAGCTTCAGAAGCAGTATCTCCCAGCCCTTCTCATATCCTTCTCTCTCCTGCTCTGCTGTTCCCCTGAAGCAAGTCATAGAAACCAGAATTCCTCTTCCCCAAAGCTGGTTATAGAAACCGGAACTCTTCTCTTACAGAGCAAGCCAGAAAATCCATAAAGGTCACATTTTCCCCTCTCCATTCCTCCTCGGAGGCCCTGCCCCAGAGCCAGCAGGAAAGACTGCCACAGAGAGGCCCAGAAGAATCTGAACAGACAGGACTTGCTGGGTTCCTCCCTCAGTCTCTTACCATCAGGTCAGATCCTTCTGTCCAATCACATGTCCACATGGCTGTCCATTCTTCACCAAACCTAAGCATAAAAGTAGACTGTTTTCCCTGGTGTTTGGATCATCATTTCTGAAGGTTCCCATGTCGCATAAAACTTGGATTAAAGAAATGCGTTTTTTTTCTCTTGTTAACCTGACTTTTGCTTTATGGAGTTTTGGCTGTGACCCATATGATGCGGGAAGGAGAGGTGTCCCATTTTTCCACCCCATAAGGCAGCCTAAGACTTCTTACGCTGCAAACAGCAGAGCTGAGTAGTTTCAACGAAGACCCTGTTGCCTTCATTCCTAAAATATTTACTACCTGAATCTCTACAGAAAAAGTCTGTCAATCCCTCTGCTGAATAAAAGAAGCCCAATATACAAGACCACATGCTGCATGATTCCATGTATCAAAAATTCTAGAAAAGGCAAAACTGCATTGATAGAAAACTTTTCAGTGGTGGCCATGGGTAAGGAGAGGGGTTGGGTACAGCCTGACTCAGTGGGGCACGAGGGAACTTTCTGAGGTATCCAGAATGGTCTGCTTCTTACCTGTGATGATGGTCACATGACTGTGATGATGGTCACATGACTATACACATTTGTCAATACTCACTAAATAAAAATTGATTAATTTTATTACACCTCAATAAAGCTAACCAAAAGGAATAGTTTATGTGATGAATGCATATATATAATATATCAATTATTATCTTCTGTCAAGTATTGCCAGTTACTGCCGCCTGCCGAGTATTCCTTCAGGTAGTAAGAATATAACATTGAACAAAGAAGATCATGTTTCTTCCCAGATGGAACCATTATAATACGGTGGGTCCTCGCACTGTCCCACAGCACACAGACAGCATAGTAGGCCTGTGGTAAGCCACTAGGACTTCAGACTGCCCAGGCCCACAGCAAAGCTTAGCCCAGCCTAAATAATACAAGGTTCATTACAAGTCCTTGTCTCTATACTCTCCCTCTAGGCCACCTCTGACGAACCCATAGATATACTTTAAATATATAGCTAAAGCCCAAACCTGTTTACCTTTCTTCCTTCTTCAAATCCCCATCTGCCTACTTTACACAGCTACTCAGTTATCTCACAAGCATCTCAAACTAAACATATCTGAAACTAAACTCTTTTCTGCAAAATCTATTCCTCCTTCTGAGTTCCTCACATTAACAAGTGGATTTCTGGTCTGTGGTCCTGGCCTGCAAGAGGGACAGAAGTATAATCCCCTATTATGTCTGAGAAAGGAGAAATAGAAAAGTTCATGTAATAGTCTACAAAAAACCCACTTGACTAGAAGGGGAAATAACTTTTGAAAAGTGTCATGAAGGTCACATGCTTGCCTTTGAGTCAGAAGACAAGAAGGTAACTCACGAACTTAACACCGTAGAATTCCTAGTACCATAGGTTCTACTCACTGGTGGAACTGGAGAGAGAAGGAAGATGACTTTAGGGCCTGGAAATCAGGAGAAGAACCAATATGAGAGTGACTAGGAACCCAAAGAACTCAGGGAAGTCTTCCATGGAAAACTATACCCTAGTAGGACTCCAACCCCCAGGGCCATCAACCCTCCCCCACACTCCTGCACAAGCTAAAGCAAATCCCTCAGGAATTCCTACTCAATTTAATTCCAACTAACACCCAACCTCAGGGCAAGGGCTCTCTGCCATAAAGAAATGCCCTTCCCACTGAAGGCCAGAGAATAACCCCCCAGACACCCATCTCTAGACCCAAGAGTAGCAAAAACCAATATTCTCCCAATGTGGCAAAGTAGAACCCTCAAGACATTTTTCCTTGGGATGAAAGACTAGAAGGAGTTTTCCTCAATGCCTTTATTAATATAAAATTAGCCTTTAGAGAGATTCAAGGGACCCTCATATGGACCCTCAAACCTGAACAGTTTGTCTTCACCTAAATATTAATTCAGTTGGAGAAAGAGACTTCTTTGAATTGCTTCTTTCCCTCTCTCTCCACATATGGATCTTTTCTTTATTTATTTATATGCAGTGCTGAGGATCGAACCCAGTGCCTCACACATGCAAGGCAAGCGCTCTACCACTGAGCCACAACGCCAGCCCCTGCTTCTTTCTTTTTAAAACCATTAATGTATAGGGAAAAAATAACTCATAGGTCCTATAAGGCATGCCTTAATTCTGGTCTAATACTTTTCATCCCCCCAGAAAAATTATCTTGATGATCAAGGGAAGAAAAACATTCAGGTTAAACCGAATTTCTCCTTCATGTCATTTCACCATCTTAAAATATGGCAAGCGTGGCTCCAGGAAGAAGAGCAAACCAGATTGCTTTTGTGGTCACATCCTGTTTCCCAGGCATCAGACAGCTCACAGCATTTGCTGTTCTACCACCATTGATGGGAAAATAACACAAGAAGTGAATCCTATTGAAGATGGGTCAGAAGCATCTTTAAAAGCTCAGGATGTTTTTATAAACTCTTGTGTGTCAAGGCACTTGGAACTTGTTAAAGATTACCTCTGTATGGTGTCCAAAATGTCTTTATACTTGACAGTTGTGAATGACTATCACAACTTGAAAGGCGAGAAATGTGAGTGGGTTTTTTAGCTTTTATCAAACAAAAAGCTTTTCGCCCTCACAGGTTTACATCTGAGCCTGCACGGCACTAGCAGTTTACCCGTCTGCTCCCATCGATTGGAAAACACATCCGGTCTTACCGAAATAACTTCTAATAGCAGGCCACATTTCGACTTTGTGTTTTAAATCCTATGATGTGGCCCTAGTTCTAACCATAATCAAAGACTGGGAAACTTCACAGAGTGAAGTCTTTCAAAAGGATACCTGAAAATAAAAGGAGTTGTTTTGAGGAGCACTGATCAATTGCCAAGCTTGTTATCAGAGATCCTGCTAAAATGTGGCAGAGACCAGAGTGGAGCCAGGAGCTGAAGAGCTCCACAGGGATGACCAGTACCAGGCTGCCTCTGGTTAGTGTTGGCTCACACCAAAGCAGCCGCAGGAGGAAAAGGGCAGCAAGACACCTTCTCATCATGGTACCTGAGGAAGTTCTCCCCATTAAAAAAGCAGAAGAGAGGCCCTGGTCTGATTCAGAACTGCCAGAGTGCTGGATCTTCAAACACCAACTTCTCACCTGAGTTGTGCTTTCTGATGACCAAAACTTTGATCTCAGCAATCAAAAAAGTTCAAAACTAGGGAGAAAACACAGGAAAAAATGTGGCCTCTGAGGTAACATGGAGTGTCAAAGAACTAACCAATGAATTAATCAACACAGACCTCTGAGAAGCCCTCTTTTCCTCTACGGTAGACTCTGTTGTCAACTACTTAAGTAATTATCCCAACTTGCCACTTCTCTCTTCCCAGAGACAGAGTAAAGTTTCACCATAGCACCCTTCTCCCTCCAGGGTTGTTGCAATATTACATATGTGCAGGATTTTACGCTTCTTGAGTATAACAATGTTGGAAGGCTCATATCCATTGCAAAAGATTGCAACCCCTACATTGATAAGAAAATGTTATGGTTTAGATGTGAGGTGTCCCCCAAAACCTCAAGTGTGAGACAATGTAAGAAGGGTTAGAGGAGAAATGATTGGGTTTCAATAACCTTAACTCAATCAGTGAATTAATCCACGGATAGGGATTAACTGAGTGGTAACTGAAGGCAAGTGGGGTGTGTCTGGAGGAGGTGAACATTGGGGGCATGCCTCTAGGGTATATATTTTTGTATCTGGTCAGTGGAATCTTTCTCTCTGCCTCCTGATCATCATGTGAATCACTTCCCTCCACCACACTCTTCTGCCATAATGTTCTGCCTCACCTCAAGCCCTGAAGAATGGAGCTGGTTGTCTATGGACTGAGACCTCTGAAACCATGAGCCCTCAAACTTTACCTACTCTAAAATTGTTCTTGTCAGGTCTTTTAGTCACAGCAGCAAAAAAGCTGACTGAAACAGAGAACATATGATAGATGAACCACCAAGCTAAGATTTCACTTCCAGCAGAGACCTCTCTCTACCAAGGAGGGCTCCAAGGAAAAGAAAATGACCTACAAACTGTTTCAAATCCCATCATACTCAAAAAGGCTAAAAGAGAAGAAGGAAAATTCAGAAAGAGTACTCTTACTTTTGAACCTTATTTTTCATAACTATGATATTCTTCCACAAGAAGAAATCTAGCATATTTTCCTTCAGAGTTAAATTATGTCATATACCACAAAACAAACATTATTTGTCAAAACTATTGGATATCAGACTTGAGCACTAACTATTTCTCATGTACTGAATAAAAAAAGATTGGGGTTGAAAAATGATACCCCAAAGTATGGAGCCTTTGTACCTGAATACTTTTAATTAAAGGAAAGGTTCTCAGAAGCAAGGTTCTTTATCACCTTCCCCTGATCTTTTTTCTTCTGCTTCCTTTTCTCCCTCAGGGCAGATCACAGAAACTACAACCCCTCTCTCCTGAAGCCAATCATAAAAGCTAGAAATATTACTCTAACTTTTCCCTGCCTTTTTGTGTCAGAGCTAGCCACAAAGAAATTTTCTGACTGGTAAAAGGTCAGGTAAAAGGTCATAGGCCCTTCATTGTAGAAAGGGTCTCATCCTATATCCGGGAGGAAGAAATGCCACACAGAGAGGCAAAGAATCTGAACACACAGGCCTTGCTGGTTTTTTTCTCCATTACTCCTAAGTTGGACCCTTTTTGTCCGACACAGTTCTACATGGCTGCCTATTCTTCATCAAATCTAAGCATAAAATCAACTACCTGAGGGTTTTCATTCCTGAAGCCTCCTTAGTCAGGTAAAACTTTGCATAAATAAATTTGTTATGCTTTTCTCTTGTTAACCTGTCTTTTGTTACCAGAATGTCATCTGTGACCCTGATGATGACCTTTGCACAGATAAACCACCCTTCTCAGCATGCACCCTGAATGTTTCATTATACATGGAGCCAGTGTGGTAGATCAGCAGATAATGTTCAGTAATCTTGTTTTACAAACAGGGAACTAGGACCTGGTAAAAAATGAGATTCATTCCGAAGTCCTAACCTTGAGTGTTTGGAACAGTAGCAAAGCAAGATGAAGCGATGGGACCACACAGTAATCATTTACACATGGCAGTGACTTTCCATTTGAAGGAGGAAGACTTCTCCTACTTCAAAGGTGACTTCTCCTCCAAGGTGAGACTGAGAATTTCTCACCTTCACAATGACAGCCTGTCATGGAGGAGACTCAAGGCTGGAAAAACATCAAGGGCCATTCCTCTGAAGTCTCTCCTGATAGCATCATCTCCCAATATGACTTAAAGAATGAGGTCAAGTTCAGAGACAGTAGTTGTCAAACTCCATCAAGGGAGAAGGAGAGATTCTTGACTCAGCTCACAAATATTAACAAACATCTTCTGCCCATCCTCTCTGAGTTTGGAGATTGTGAAACAAAAGTGAAATAAGCCTGGTTGGTTGCTCTGAAGAAGTTCATCTCAGAAATCAGATAATGGATCCCAGAGTCCCTTGAGAAAGTAGAAGAAGAACAAAAAGATACCGCATGTGACTAGAATAGATCATGTAATATCATTCCATCAGTAACAATCTAAAGAAAAATCGCTCTGCTCAAGTTGTTTACAATCCAGTGTTTTCTGGCCTCGACCTCCTCCTCTGTCCCCTAGCATGCTCCTCCTTGCTTTCCCTCTGCCATCCCCATCACTTCCTGTTGCCAACTTGCTCACTGTATGCAGGACTCAGCCCAGATGTCATGTTCTCAGAGAAGCTTTTTCTCTGTAGCTAATGCCAGTAAAATTGGCAAGTGTACCTCGGCAAACACACCTTGATAGCCATCCACTCCCTCCCTTTTTCATTCACTCTCCTTCACTCATAACTTACCACTGCCCGGAACCCTAGTGAACCCTTGCCTATTTGTACTGATTTATTGTACTGATTCTGCTCTAGAGTACAAACTCTGTAGTAGCAGGCATATTGTCTTCTCCACCATTATATCTCTAGTTACAAACTAAATGAATGAGTGAATGAAGAAATAAACTGATCAGGCTCAGGGAAACCACTTATTTCTAAAATACTTTCGAAAAACTCCTTAGAAGTAGAGTGAAAAATAACAGGCTACAGATTCAGTTCAATAAGTGTGTGACTCCTTTCTGTAATGGGCAAACACAGTATCAGAATCACCAACAGACACTTTGTGTGTGTGTGTGTGTGTGTGTGTGTGTGACACTAGGGATTGAAATCAGGGATGCTCTACCACTAAGCTGCATCCCCAGTCCTCTTGATTTTTTGATATAGGATCTGGCTAAATTTCCCAGGCTAGCCTCAAACTTGCCACTGTCCTGCTTTAGCTTCTTGAGTTGCTGGGATTATAGGCATAAGCACTGGTGCTCAGCTCAATCATGATATTTTAAGCATCTTAATAAAGTAGCCAAATTAGGAAGAGATGAGAAATTCTTTCTCAAAGAATGTCTACCAAAAGCCTATAGTAATATCAGCCTCAATTTTAAACATTGGGCTTTCCTTTTAAAACAGAGTACAAGGCAAAAAAGTTAAATATCACTACCTTATTTAATTATGGCACTGGAGGCCCAGGCCTACATAATAAGACAAGAAAAATAAATAAATCTTATAAGGACAGGAGAGGCAAAGTTGTCATTACTAAAATGATATGATTGTCCTACCTAAAACCTTGTTAGTAGTAATAAGGCAGGTTATCAAGGTTTCTGAATATAAATCAATTTGTTAGAGTGATTTGTATTTCTATACACCAGCAAAAAAAAAAAAAAACTTAGAACAGTATCTTACATATACAAACCACCAACTGCTGATTGAAAATATATATTTTTTTAATTCCAGTAAGTTTCAAAAAGCAAAATTTGGATTTGCCACACAAGAAACACTAAGCTGAATCCATAAGAGTGGTGTGATATATAGGCACACCCTGATATAGCCTCCCACCTTTTTACAGACCCTCAGTTTCCAGCACTGAAAATTGTTAACCTTGACTCTTGTTCATGTCTTATGTAATTAGGCCTATAGTGCTTGTGTCTACATTAAACATGTACAGACATGCTTTTGTCCTTATTGCCTAAACAAGAGCATAACTATTTACACAGCATTGACACTGTATTAGGTATTACAAGTAAAACAGAGATAAATGAGTTAAGGTCTTTGGAAGGATATGCATGAGTTACATGTAAATACTAGAACCCTTTATACAGGAGACTTGAGCATCCACAGATTTCTGGTATCTCTGGGGATCCTGGAAGCAATTCCCCATAGATACTAGGGGGTGACTACCTATAAAACATTTTATAAGATCTTTCTTATAAAAATAACAAAATTTATTGAAAAATACTAATGAACACCAAAATAGATGAAAAGATATATAAAGCTAATAAAACAGAGGACCCAATATTGTAAAGATGTCACAAAGGATGCATGACTAATATAGATCCAGATAAGAACCTCTACTCACATGGAAACACTATGTATGGTAAAAAATAATACAAAGAAGAGTAGGGGGAATTTTATAAACAGCACTGAGACAATGGAAGGGGAGAAATGAAATTCAAACCCTACTTCACAATCGACCTTACATGAAACAATCCCAGAATTACATATTTGAATAAAAAAATGAAAATCTTAGTAAATCTTAGGATGCAAGAATATCTTAATAAGAAGATAAGAAGCATTTCTTAAGAAAATTATAAATAATCCAAAAGAGAGAGACTGACCAGTTCATCTGCAATTAGGAAGTTCTGTTTAACAAAAGGAACTATAAGAAAAAATAAGAAATATAAAAATGCACTAAGAAAAAATTTAATCCATATATTAGAGAAGATATTTGTAACATCTGTAATAAACAACAATCTATCACACAGCATAATGAATCCACATGAAATCTAATGAATCCATATGAAAATGATGAGTAACCAGAAGGGTATGTCTAGGCATTTCATGAAAAAGAAAACACAAAAGTCAAGAAGCCTATGCAAAAATGCTCAACCTCATTAAGTAATCAGGGAAATGGAAAAAAACCCCAAGGTCAAGGTGACACCATTTTACACCTAAGAGAAGAGACAGTGTATGCTATGCAATCTGATAATCCCAAGAATTAGCAAGTATGTGGAGCAAAAGGAATCTTCATGTATTCATGGTGAGAACTTAAACTCCATAACAACTTTTGAAACATGTCAGTGTTGCCTAGTAAATCTTTAGGTGTGTATATTCTTCATAGTCTTTGACACATTATCTCCTTTCCTGGGTATAGATCCTGGACAAACTCTTGCCCATCTACACTAGGAGAAGGACAAAAATCTTTTATCATCCTCCTAACAGTAAGAAACTGGAAATAAACAAATGTCTATTTCAAGAGAAATTAACCAAGCTATTTTCATAAAATGGAATATATTATCAAAAGCAAAAATCAACTACAGCTGCATGCATCATAGATGACTCTCAGAAACATACTGTTAATGTTCAACAAGCCCATGAAAAACTCAGGCAGAATAATCCTATTTTTATAAAGTTGAAAAATATACTGTTTATATTTGCATAACCACAATGAAAAACAAAGACATCACTAATAAAATATTCAGAAAAATGTTTACTAGAATGAGGGAGGGGAATGGGATCCAGACTTTCAAGGTACTTACAATGTTCTATTTCTTGGGTACATGGAGATTCACTCTGTAATTCTTCATTAAACAATACACATATGTTCTAAATCCCCATTTGCCTACAGGGTACACTTATAAAAAATTAAAATTTCATCATAATTTATGAAGAGCTGTTTAATTTTGGTTATCATTTACCTGGAAATTTCACTTACATAAAACACCAGACTTACACGACAAAAAAGAACGCTGGTTCCTACCCTAATGCATATAGAAAACTTTCTGGTACATATTTAAATTAGCTATGTCTTAGGAAACTCTGAGCAACGCAGAGGGCAGTTTCAGTTCTTCCAATCAGTGGTATGGTTCTCATTCCTAGCCTGAAATTCCTTCTTCTAGCTCACCTCTTGTATACAGTCCTCACTCCCTTGATGAGTTACTAAGAGCAGTCGATTTCCTTGTCTTGAGACTGTGTAGCAGCTCCTGGGAGATAACATGGTTGTAGGGGGAAGGTTTGTCCAAGGAGCAATCAGAAAGCCACTGAGATGTAGACCCAGAAAAACTACCTCCCTGAGTCCCTGTTACTAAAACTAATAAAAATAACTGTCAAAGGCAAAATCCTGAAATGACTTAAATTGCTAGAAATACTACTGGTAATTATCATTTAGTCATCCTATGACCTTTGCAAAGAATACGTGATGAGCATTGGTTCTGCTCAGTTTTAGCTACAAAAAGAAAAAAAACAAAACAAAACTGCACTTCTAATTCCAAAACTCTCTGATATATTGTGAGGAATCTGGTCCTAACCCTGTGTTTTTAAAATCAGGAAACTAACCACAAAAATTAAATGAGAAAAGCACTTAACATATGCAAAGACCATAATCTCTGAGGTCACAGGGCCTGGGTTGAAATATGTGCTTTTTCACTGACCTGCCAGTTGATGATACACAAATCTCTTATCATCATGGGGCCTCAGTTTCCCCATCTGTAAAGTGGGAATGATAATGCTACCTCATTATCATTGCTAATGCTCAGTCATTGCTGTGATGACTGAATGATTCCAAGGGCTTCAGATGAGTCCCTGGCACAAAACATATGTTCAACAAATGATCGTTAATTTTTTTCATTGTTAATACTTTAATTTGTTCTACTTAGTTATACATGACAGTAGAATGCATTTCAATTCATTGTACACAAATACAGTACAACTTTCCATTTCTCTGGTTATATAGAGTCACACCATTCGTGCAATCGTAATACAGGGTAATGATGCCTGCCTTATTCCACCACCTTTCCTGCCCCCTGCCCCCACCCCGCCCCCATTCCCATCTGTGCAATCTAAACATCATTATTTTCTAAGGTCACAAAGTCAGGCAGGTCCAAAACAAAATTTTTCATAAATATATCTGTTAACCCACCCCTGACCTGCACCTCATTTGTAAAAGTTACAGAAATTGAATAATTAGCCCTTTTGATAACTTTGAGTTATATTAATAAACTATTCTTTCCTCCCCAAGGCTAAGAGAAACATATGCAAGTATATTTCAAAGTAATAAAAATGCAATAATTCAATGGAAAGCCATCACTCTTCTTTCTGCCGATCCCTTCAGTATAGTTTAAACATTTAATGGGAATTTTCCATTGTGTTTCTAGATAAATCTCTTACTCATTAGGGGATCTGGCAGTTGGTGCTTCTCTTCAACACTCTTTTTCATAATTATCTCTCTTTCCAACCTGGCATGGAGCAGACGGGAGCGATTACCATGAGAAAACATCTTTTCCAGTCAGATAGGCTCTTAATGGTGGCAAATGAAGCTAGAACCAGCCTTGCATCCCAAGTCTTGCAAAAAGTGAGCCAGACTTGCAGTGCTGGAGAAATGTATGCCGGGACACCTACAGGGATGCATCACCCAGGGCAGGTAAATGGTTCCTCCTAAAATTCCCCAACACCATCTGCCTTGCAAGTCAGCATCTCATAGTGCAGGAGGAGACACAATTAGGGGTAACAACTCAAGATGGCGCTAGCAGAAATCTGTTCTCAGAAAGATTCTATTTAACCTAAAGCCAAAAGGAAATCATTTCACTAATCCAAATGGCAAAAGTGATAGTGTAATAAATTTAGACCTTTGTGGTAAATCCCTCTGTTGGGTATTTTGCTTTTATTCCTGTTAAAAGAAGTCCAAGACTTATTTGTTCATGGTGCTATTTTAATTTAAACAGAGCTTTCCTTTTAAAGGCTCGATGCATTATCATAAACTCTTAATGGCTGTGCAAACAATTTTTACTTGCTGCAAGCCAACACAACTACCAATGGAAACTCAAAATGTAAATAGAATCAATCCATAATTCCTAGTTCTTTTCCTGCTGCCTTTGGAGGCCCACTCTCAGCTCAACCAAGGCTAATGTTTAAGGCAAGAGAAAGCAGGAGCATCCAATGAATGAGTAAATAAAACATAATTTGTTATTTAATATTTCTAAAAACATACTGTAGTCATCATCATGGGAAAAATGTACACAGTGTTGGCCTTCCTTACACTCATTTTATGATTGTTTCTCATTTTAATTATACATGGGGTATGGGCACTATGCATGAAGTTCCCAAAGAGCTAATCTGGCAGTGGCTCAGCTTCAGCCTGCCTTTCTCAAGAGCTCCAGTTTATTATACCCTAAGATCATATTCAAAATATTGAACATCAGTTTAGAGGGCATAATGTCCAATCAGAATAGTCTGTGGCCATTATAGACCAAAATGCCAGTAAGTTCTGGCAGACCTCCAGCTCCATGGGTCCCAAAGGACCCCAGAAAAGAGGAAGAGGGGGAGCTGAGGCATTGCTTTTCTCATCAAATCATTTGTGTCTAACCATATCAACATCCAGCTCCCATTTCTCCACATTGTCCAAGACTTTATTAAAAAATTTTTGGAAATTTTGCATGAAGTTCAGCATAACTATATCCAAGGTATCATGACCACTGGACACATATTTTTTTAAAAAAATCTATGTGCTGCAGATATATCTCAGTTGGTACATGCTTGCCTCATGTGCACAAGGCCCTGGATTCAATCCGCAGCACCACTCACACAAAAAAAAATCTGTTGTTTGTTTTTTGTTTTTTTGTTTTTTAATTAGGGCTAAGGATATAGCTCAGTGACACAGCATTTGCCTCACAAGAATGTGACCCTTGGTTCAGTCCCCTGCATTGAAAATAAACAAACAAACAAACGTATATGTTTTAATTTTTTGTCCTTTGTTTCCACCTTCCTGATTCCTCTATCACCTCCTCTCCGTGGAAGCAGAGCAGTGCTCAAGAACAGGCATAGTCAGATTTTAACAGACTTCAATTCCCCTGCTAAAAATGTAATAACTGGGAAAAAAAGGGGGGGGAACTCCCTGCTTTTATGAACCAGTAAATAAATATTAAATGCTTCCTACCAGGCCTGGGGATGTCGCTTAGTGATTAGCTGTCACCTAATCAATCCATCCTAGTTTGAATGACTTACCTAGTGTTATGGTTTGGAGATGAGGTGGTCCCAAAAAGCTCCTGTGTTAATGCAGAAATGTTCAGAGGTGAAATGACGGGATTGTGAGCTGTAACCTAATCAGTCCATCCTAGTCTGAACGACTGGGTGGTAACTGTAGGCAGGTGGGGTGTGGCCGGAGGAGGCAGGTCACTGAGACTGTGTCCTGGAAGGCTCCATCTTCCCTACATTCTCTTTCCTGTCCACCCCCACCGTCTCTCTTTGCTTCCTGGTTGTCAGACAAAGAGCAGCGCTATCCCACCACACCCTTCAGCAATGACATGTGGCTTCACCTTGGGCCCAGAGCAATGGACTTGTCCCTTTATGGACTGAGATTTCTAAAACCATGAGCCCCAAATAAACTTGACCTCTTCTTGAGTTGTTCTTGTCAGGTATATTGGTCACAGTGATCGGAAAGCTGACTAACACACCTAGCAAGCAGGAGGCTTTGGGTCCAACCCCTCCCCCAGGAGGGAGAAGTAATGTTTCCTAACTAAAAAGCCCTAAAGGAAAGGGCTGAACCAACTCAGTGTGCAAGATTTAGGATTATACCTTTGACCCAGTCCTCACCTAAGGACCACTGGTTTTGTTTATTTTATTTTCCATTTATCCTAGATCAAAAAAGCTGCATGAAATCTTGAACTTGGAACTTACAGCATCCCTTAAGTATTCATTAATCAAAAATGTCTGTATCAACAGGGTGTGATGGTCTTACAAGTTTCAACAAAAGGAAGCTGCCAGGCCATGTGTCCATCTTGGGATTGCCAAAGAAAGCCCCTGGAAGCAGATTTTCTTGTTTAGGGATGGCCTCACATGGTCAGGCAAATGGAGTGCACATGTACCCACTGATGGGAAGAGGAGGGTAATCCCACCTTTCCTGACCCAAGGGTATCTCTCCTGAAGCTCCCAGGTAGGCAGAAGTCACTGAAACCTTCCTGGACATCTCTGCATAAGGAAAGGAGAAGCTGCCAGGAGCCCCTTCCTTTTGACCTTATATTTAATTAGATTCTATGGTGGGTTGGGATTATTCTGACGGAAGGAAACCTAGCATCTGAAGGGATTAACAACCCACCAAAGTGACATGAAAACTACTTTAAAAACTGAAAACATCCAAAACAATCAGCAATCACAGAAAAAAATTTATCTGAATTTAAGCAGAGTCCCTGGAAAATATAGCTGCTATTAAACTCCCTCCAAAGGAGTTTCCTCCTTGGCAGAAGACTAACCTTACCTGCACCAAGAAGTACCCGCACCAAGAAGTACCCGCACCAAGAAGTATAAATCAGCTCCCATTAGCACGAAAGACCCTAATAGAATCTTCCACGCCTCTCACTTAACTGGGTTGTTACTGCTGTTATTGTTAAATTGGCGTATACATTTTTACCTCTGGCTATTCAGATATTCCTCACTGAGAACTCCAGTATGCCTGAATAAATAAATCTTGCCTTTTTTCCTGTTAATCTGACAGTTAATTCACAGCCCCCGCCCCCCCAAAAAAACCATGCAAACCTGAGCGGGTAGTGGAAAAGTTTTCTTTCCAGCAGGTCCCAACAATAGAAGGAGAAATCAGAAGTAAACCAAGACCACAAACAGAATCTGGAGCTCCCAGTAGACAGGTGGTCAAGCTGGTGATTATGTCTGGTTCAATTTCCAAAATTGTGTTCACTGCTGACAGGGGACTCTGCCCTGGGGCAGTAGTTGATCTTAGGAGGGAACCTGAAGCACTGACACCTTAAGAGGCCAGTGCTGGGGAACTGTGGTTGATGGAAAGATCCAGCCAGACGAGGTCCCCAGTTCTCTCTTTCTTGATATTCTGAAGCAAATGTGAAATCTGCACCAGGTGAACCACAATAGATGGCTGATAAGGACAGAAATGAGTAGATGCACGTTGACTTCTGACTAATCACGCAAAAGAATGTTCAAAAACCTGATACAAAAAAATGAAAGAAGAGTGACCCAATTTTGATTCCAATAAACCCAGATCCTCAGTGAAAAAGAGTGGGAAAGAAAAAAAATATATATATACAAGATATATATAATTTTTAAAAATGCTTCCACCAGGATAGAAAGGGGCAAAGAAACTGATTTATAGAAAGTCTATGCAAATATATATACATATATTTATAAAATTGCTAAATCCTTGATTCTGATACACACAATCTGTTTCTCCTTCAATCTTTTCCTATTTCAGAAAATGATATAGTCATTCAATCTGAGAATGATTCCTAATAACTATTTTTTTTTTCATTCTGAACACTCATACTTATTGTCAGTAGCAACAGATGCAACCTCCTAAGTACCTTTTCCAAACCTGTCTTCTCCTCTCCTACCCACTGCCAACACGACTTCTGCTAGGACACTGCAGTCCCACCTGCTCTTTCATCCACTCCCAATTCCATACACTACAAGAGTATAAAATATCCTTTGCTTGCTTAGATTTCTCCATGGATTTCCCCTGCTCCTACAATCCTTAACAGGACTTTATCCTCTATCACATTCTCCTTGTTCATTATTTTCAGCCACTAAAGTACTCCTTGAAAGGTCAGGTGCTAGCCTACATCATTCTCCACCAGGAGAGCTCTTCTGGTAGGATGAAGCTCATCCTCTGACCTTGGTTTAAATGTCATCCTTTTAGAGAGATCTTCCTGGCCTCACTGCCCAATTTCTAGATATTTATTCTTGCCCATAACAGCCTGTTCTTTTCCTTCATGGCCATTGGCCAAAATATATAATGATATATTTATTGGGGGGGGCACATCATTTCACGTCCTTCTTTCCAGTACACTATAAATTCCATGCAGTCAGAGGCCAAGATGTTTTTATTTCCCACAGATAGCCACTGCCCGCTAAAGAATATGGTCAAATATTTGCTGAAGGCTTCTGCAAGGATGTATTTGAATTTCCTTATCATCTACAACAGGATGATCATGACCCAGTTTGTTCAACACAGTCCTTAATTGCTCCTATTGCCCTCACATAATGATTGATAATGTTTCACTTTTACTCTCCTGGGCTCTATGATAAGTAACATAATCAACTTATCTATAAGGAAGCTAAGATGCAGAGAAATTAAATCTGTGCTCACTCATCCAGGTAGTTATGCTATTTAGAATCATCACAAACACAGAATTAACTAATACCAAACTCTTGCTCCTAAGGAAAGATCAGAGTTAGGTCCCTGTGAGAGTAAGGACATAGCATTTTTGTCAACTGATTGACACATAACCTTATTTTCAGTGTTTTTATGTAAAGATATCTTATTCAATATATTTTGTTGAACTCATGGCCAAGGGCACTGCAACTCATGCTTGCATAACGCACGTAGTTTCTCACTGACTTCTTGCACTTGGGAACACTAGACAGCTCTCCAACACCAAGCTTGGGGCCATTTTAAAGGCTGAAATTGTCAACAAAAGGCACAACAATGTGAAAAATGTGGCATTAAAGGACACACGTTCACCATATGGGAGCTGAAACAAGAAAGCAAAATGCCACCTTGTTCAACTTCAGCTGGGAACATGTCCACTGGGAAATTCAAATTTTTCACCACCTTCTCATCTGCAAATGACCACAAAATCACTATGAGCAACAATTTGACAGTTAAAAATAAATACTATTGGATGCTCTGTAGTAGCCACTGCACAGACCACTCCCGTGACTGACGCAAGTCATCCTACCTCCTACGCAATCATGTCTAACATGCCAGATACTGCTGAGATTAAAAAACAAAAAAACAAATCCAAGAAGTTGAAATTGAAGTAGACAGAAAAATGCAAGAGAAAAATGCATGGCTGCCAGGTATGTTACAGCACATGCCTGCATTCAGGAGGCTGAGGCAGGCGGGCAAGTTCAAGGTCTGCCTCAGCAACTTGGTGAGACCCTGTCTCAAAACAGACTTTAAAAAATAAAAATTGGCTTCAACAGAAATGATCAAGTAGAAGAAGTAAATAGGCAAATCATAGTGAGGTATATGCCAGCAATAGGCATTCTCCATTCCACAAGCATGGACTTCTTATTGTACTTCTTTTAGCTGTTTAACTTTATAAGATGGAAAGAGGGTGAATCAAGTTTAAATGACTGTGCTGTCCCTTTCACACCAAAGAATCAAGATCTACTGACAAGGAAGGCTGCATTTGCCTTTCCTACCTGCCTATCAAGCTGACAGGCAAGGAAGAGAACTTGGAATTGGTAAAGGAAGTAACTGGGTAGGGTGACCATAAAATCTAGAATGAAATCCAAGCTAATCCAAGGTGCCCTGCCATCTAATCAGAGTGCCATTTTTAAAAAAATGACTTTCATTATTGGAATAGACAACTTTCAGTATGCACATGAAAAAATTTAAAACCAGAAAAAGATACTAGCAAGTAATAGTATTCTCAATGTAGACCTGCAAATAGAGTGCAATTTGTCTAAGATTCCACATCCAAGTTGATTGAGAACAAACTCCAGAAGACTTCCAACCTTACCACCCATGTCCATTCATTAAACAGTATTATGAAGAAAACAATCATCTCTTCTAAAACAATACACTATTATTCTACTTAGGTCAGTCATAATGATTAACTCCCACATCCACACAAATTACCAGCTTACTAAAGTTCTAGTAAAAGTATACAGCTTGAGAAGCTAACTTCATGAAGGGAACAAACGTCTGTGTGAAAATAGATAGTAATCTACCCTGCACTTCTGAGGAAGTAAACCACAATAACTAGCCACTACCTTTGCTACGATTTGAATGTGTCCCCCCAAATGTATTTGTTGGAAATTATTCCTTGTGCAACAGTGTTGGGAGGTAGGGTCTAATGGTACGTGTTTAGGTCACGAGGGCTCCACCCTCAAGAATGCTGATTATAAAAAAGTCTGAGGTTTTCAGTTCAGTAACTTGCTTTGTCTTCCTCATAGATGCAAGGAGAATCTTTGACCATTCTTATCACTCAGGAAATCCCCTCTGAAGTGAATTTCTTACTTCCCAGTAAATTTTTATTTGCACATTCAGTAACAAGAGTTGGGATACCCCTGCAATCTTATGAATAGCATGAATAAAATATTTTAAATTACATTAGCTTTCTCTAAGAATTGAATGAGCTATGCATTAGAATGCCATTTCTTATGGTCCACCTGATTCTAACTGGCCCTTTCAGCATGTCAGGAGTCACACTGCTCTATGGATAAAAGATTGTGCTTGAAATATTGTTAGCTACCTGATATAATAAATTGAAGACAATTTCAGAAACATTTGCCTTTCCTTTAAATAGAAAAGTTTCCTTCCAACTGTTTAGGAACCACTAGTCTAGAGGCAGTTCTGAAATTTTGGAGAAAATAAAATGTTCTCTCCTGAACTCAATTTAGAGTTGATAATTTACAATAATTTCAGACTTAAATAAAAGTTTCACAATAAATGAAAAGTATATCCCTTCACCTAGTTTTCTCAAATAGTAATATTTTATCACAGTAGCTTTATCTCTTTTACTTATCAGAATAACTTTATATATATATATATATACCCCATGTCAGGCACATTGGTACACGCCTGTAATCCCTTTCTGAACTCAGAAGGAGTTCACAGTAAGCCACACCAGTCTGACATGAAAATTATTTTGAAGGCGATTTAAAAAAAAAATAGACACAGGACAAGTTCTTGCCCCTCCCACTATCTGCCTGAAAGCAGAAGATAAATTCCCCTTGTAAAAGTGTCTCCCACCTTCCCAAACCAGGAAGAAGATAACAACCTGACCACCTGAGATGAGATGGCATGGAGATGGACCTGCCCAACAAGGCCTTCCTAAATCAACCCTGAGCTTCCTGTAGTAGCCGCATATATCTATCTACCTTCCCACAGCCTACCACCTTTGGAAGCCCAAGACCCTTCCCCTTTATCTTGTCACCTCTCTATAAATTTATGTTCTCTGTGAAGTCTAAGTTCTAATCACCCTTCAGAGTTATCCGTCATTGAATTTCCCACACACACCCACATGCATGCTAATAAAGTATTTTCTCCTGTTCCTCTGTCCTTTGCAGTCTAATTTGCAAGGCCCCAGAGAGAGCACCTGGGAGAGGAGAGCAAAAAGAATAGTTTTTCCTCCTCTAAAACAGTATACACAGAAGTTGCTGTGTTTCACCTTGTCCTCTCAATACTACAATGTGTATTTCCAAATATTAAAATCAAGCACTTAAAACTGGTATTCACTCATAAAATCTACCAGTCCCTTTTAATTTCACTAATTGTCCCAATAACATCAATTATCATAAAAGAAACATGAATTTGTTCCCCTGGCCCAGGAGCCAACCCAGGATTACTTATGGCATTGAACTGTTCCTTCTCCTTGACTCTTTTAGTTCAGGATAATTCTTCAGTTTGCTATTTACTTATTTTTGCCTTTCATAATTTTATCATTTTTTAAACAAGATTTTTAGCTATAGATGGACACACATTTAATTTATTTATATGTGGTGCTGAGGATCAAATCCAATGCCTCACACGTACTAGGCAAGGGCTATACCACTGGGCCACAGCCCCAGCCCAATCTTATCATTTTTTAAGAGAATTGGAAAAATCTACAGAAGTTAATTTGTAGAATGTCCCCTCATTTGGGTTGGACTTAATCTATCATCTCCTCACAATGGATTCAGGTTATGCATTTTTGGCAGAAGAATCACAGGAACGATGTTCATGACTCACCTCAGGAGGCACATGTCATTGGTTTGTCTCATTAATAGAGATGTTAACTTGGAGCACTTTGCTGGAGATTTGCCGGAGATTGAATCTGCCTGGTGAGTTCATGAAGTTTTACTTGTCATTTAAGTGACAAGGCATTTGAGACAAAAATTTCAAAACATTTCACTAATGAGACCACTTACGTAGTTCCCACTGCCTGCCTTGTTTTATGACATTTTTAGAGATTTTATTTGGGGTCATATTTATTTCCTATTTAATCTTTCCTTTTATTATTGAGTATTATGAGTATTATGTATATAATAACATTATAAATATAATTATTACATCTCTAGCACTTTTCTTTTTGATCTTTTTTATTTATTTACTTATTTATTTTATTTTATATTTTGTACTAAGGATTGAACCCAGGGGTGCTTAATCACTGAGCCACGTCCCCAGCCCTTTTATGTATTTTATTTAGAAACAGGGTCTCACTGAGTTGCTAAATGCCTCACTAAGTTGCTGAGGCTGATTTTGAACTCATGATCCTCCTGCCTCAGCCTCCCAAGCCTCTGAGATTACAGGCGTGTGCCACAGCACCCCTCCTTTTGATCTTGTATCATGTGTTACAGCAATGGAGTCTAATCATGGATTACTTTAGGCAACATGTAGGAAGATACAAGTTTGGGGCTTACTTTGAGACATATAGGTCTTGATGGCTTCTATATTTCACTTGGGGTACAGAATATGTTGCATAGACAGTGTCTTCATTACCAAGGAGTTACACCTCCTTAGTAATATAGAGTATTACCTGTTTTGGTAACAGACCAGAAACACATGAAATGATTAAGTTGTTAATATGCACATTTAATTACCTGGACTCAAACAAGATTAATGAGGTGACACAAATGCAAATAAAAAGTGTAAGTCAGAAAAGACACAACATCTATAAACAAGAGTGAGCAAAATAATTAGAGGAAAGCTGGAAATTTTCTATTGGTTTATTTGCCAGGAAAACTCAAAGTTCTAGATCTCCTCCAGCAGCAGTCTCAGAAATTCGACCCTGACAAATTACTTCTTCCACTCTAATCTGTAATAAAACTTGCAAAGGTTGCACACAGCAAGGACATGAATAAAAATGCACACAAACTTGCCTGAACTAGTGACCGTGTTCCAACAACACTGCAAACGTCACATCTGCAAATAGACAGACTTATTGACAAAGAGCAAAAGGTATATATTCCATACTTCACTTATTAGTTCTTAGCATAGTTTACACTGTTAAAGAATTATTTGGAACATGCGATTGAATATTCTGCCTACAGTACATACATAAACCTCTTATAGTTGTTCCTTGGACAGGACTTGAAAGTCTACCCCGAGCTGAAGTCTTTGATTCTACGTTTGCCTATGTAGTTGATTCTTCAGGGATCTATTTAAAACATAAATCAGATCACATCACTTCCTGCCCAAAACATTCAGACCCATCCCACCACATTTAGAAGAACATTCAAAGTTCTGTCTGCAGCCCACTGGCCTCTGTGGTCAAGCTTTGGACCCTCTCTGCACCTCATCCTCCTGCTGTTCCCTGGCACACCAAGCACACACATGTCTCTGCCTGGAACATCCCCCCTAAATGCCCAGTGACTCTCTGCCTGTCTTCACTCAGATTTGCATTAACCTGCTGACTCCCAGGGGAAGGGGGCCTTGATCCCCTACTCCAATGGGGCTCCCTGTCCTAACCTGCTTAATTGTCTCTATAGTACTTCTCAAAGTTAGAAATGACACCCAGAATTTGTTTATTTGTTTGTTTTCTGGATCACCTTCTAGAAAAGAAGCTTCATGCCAACATGAGTGTTTGGTTCCCCATTGGCTTTCCAGTGTCTGGAAGAGGACCTGGCAAGTGTAGATACCTAGGAAACATTGTTGAATGAGTAACTGAACAAATGCCTGCCTTTCCTCACAGCAAAACACATGCACACTCATGTGCACACACCCAGAATATGGGGCTGGGAGCCATTCTGTCGTTGCAACAGAAGGCCCATGGAGCTATGGAAACTATCAGTGCTCTAGAGGAGCCGATCATGGTGCTGAGTGCTCCTCAGTCAATTGTGATTCACTGAGGAGCCAGAAAAGCCATGCAAAGGGCTGAGCTACCTATTAATTTAAGACATAGTCCCCCGTTCACTCTGAGAGTACCTAGGCATCTTTCAGAGGCTCTGCTTAAGCCTCCTGCTCTTCTCCTGGAATGACTTCATGTACAAAGGAAACACCCAGTCCACAAAGGCAGAAGCCACTGTGACCTTGTGCATGGCACTGGAGCCTGCTTCCTTAAGGAATAAGCAATCTTTCTCAATTAATGTGCTCTATTGTGAAGAACTGTGCATACTCTGAATGTAGATTTCCTACACTTGCAAACATGCCAAGGTTTAAAAAAATGTCCCCTAAATTTCATGTGTTGCAAACTTAATTGCCAATGCAGCAGAGTTGAGAGGTGGGGCCTTAAAAGATGACTAGATCATGAGGGCTCTGCCTTCAAGAATGGATTAATGTTATTATATCCTGAGTGGGTTTGTTCCAAAACCAAGTTTGGCCCTCTCTTGTCTTCTTTCTGTCTTTCTGGCATGCTCTCTTGCCCTTCCACTTTTTATTATGGGGTCAGGCAGCAAGAACACCTCTACCAGATGCTGGTACCTTGATCTTGGAGTTCCCAGACTCCAGAACTATAGTTCTTTTCTTTATAAATTACCCAGCCTGTGGTATTTTGTTATAGAAACACAAAACAGACTCAGACCAAAGTCTACTGAATGCCATGATTGCTATGAGTAGGTGGTTGGGAGGTAGGATGTGGTAAAGAAAGAAGAATCAGAAGGTAGGTTTGAAAACTGGACATACAGTGGCAGAGGTACATTGTTCTTGCCAAGGGAGACTCATCAAGGAAAGGAAGAGGGATTTGGAGAGGCAGAGGTCCGGTGTTCCACCTGTCTCCCTATACTCAAAGCTCATCACTGCACCCTGGACTCAGTGCTTTTCTGCAGAGGCACCCACGCAACCCAGCTTTACTGGGTAGTCATTATTATCCTGATGTGCAAGTAAGGAAGCCACAGAAGAGAGCAGTTAAACAACTTGCACACAGTGATGTAGGAAAGTGGAACATCCAGGTTCAAACCCAGGTCTCTGGGACACAGGATGAGTGCTCTTCAGCTTCAACTAGGTGCCTCTTGCTCCCTGATAAATTCTGGTTGGTTCCCCCCGCCCCCCAGCCTTCCCAAACACACACACAGCTTAGTCCCTGCTTCCTTAGAATCAAATTCCCTTCCTAGGGATTCTAGGCTAATTGGCCTGGGGTGCAGCCTGTGCGTACATACTTTTTAAAGCTCCCTAGATGATTCCAGTGCACAGCCAATATTCCACATCTATGGGAAGAAAGTGCAGACCCCACGGGAACACCATGAACATAACATAAAAAAAGAACCCACTGGCAGAATCAGAGAAGATCATGGCTAAAAAGCTTCTAGAACCAGGGGTGCAGTCCAAGCCCATGCTGAAAAGAAGTCTGAGCTCAAGCTGAGAGGGGTGACACACTCAGTTTCCAGGACTGTCACATAAATATACAAACTAGAGGCTTCAGCAGCAGAATGTCACTGTTGCTCAGGCCCGAGGGCTGGCTGTCCAAGATCAGAGTGTCAGTCAAGCCCTTCTTCCTCTGAAGGGGCAGGGAAGGGTCTACCCAGGCCTTTTTCCTGGTTCCTTTCTTGTAATTCCTTGTCTTAGGGCAACACAACTCGTCTTCACAGGCACCCTCCCCATGTGTGCTTCTGTCTTTAATTTCCCCTTTTTATAAGGCCACTAGTCTTACTGGACTAGAGTCCACCCTACTCCAGGATACTGTCTTCTTACGTAATTACAAATAAAGTCACATTCTGAACTTCGAGAGTTAGACTACAAAATATCTTTTTAATTTAATTTAATTGTATTGTATTGGTTCTTCTTAGTTATACAGGACAATAGAATCCATTTTAAAAATTATACAAGTATAGGATACACCTTATTCTAATTAGGTGATGGTGGAGTTCACTTAGATAATATCATAAGTGTACATAGGAAAATTATGTTAGATTTATTCTACTGTCTTTCCTATTCCTATCCCCACTCCCTTTCGTTCCACTTTGTCCAGTATACTGAACCTCTCTTCTTCCCCTCCCCTCCTTCATTGTAGTTTTGCTTCCACATATCAGCGAAAACACATACAATGGAATATTACTCAGTCATAAAGGAGAATGACTTTATGACATTTGCCAGTAAATGGATGGATCTGGAGACTATCATGCTAAGCGAAATAAGCCAATCCCAAAAAACCAACATATCTTTTTTGAGGGAGAAATAATTCAACCCAGAACAGGCAGGCAGAGTCAAAGCTTGAGGTCATAGTCCTAAAGCCATGCCTAAGAACATATTCCCTTGGGTTAACTGGCCTGGGAAGGGAGACATCTACTCTAATTATTGCCCTAAAAAGTCAGGATACACTTTCATATAGTAATAGCTGAGCAAAGTCCTTCAGAAAAGCCATGGGTACGGCCTGCTTATTCTAATGCCTCTCAAATTTACTTCACTATTATACCCATTAGACATTACGTATGTCAACAAGTATGGGGAACACATCTTGAGAATCACTGTCTCAAAGTGTAGGGCTGGGGATGTAGCTCCGTGGTAGTGTGCCTGTAGGTTCTATCTGCATCATCACAAAAGAGAAAAAAATTTTTCACAGTGGGAGAAGAGTCATGATCATGGGGACAGATGTATGAAAGCATCACATGAGGGTGTCAGTACCAGTCACCACCCCTAGGGAGTCAGCAATCTGACACAGAGATGGCGGGTCTCCCCTCCAACAAACAAAAGGTCATTTATGTGACCAAAATTAGCAGTTTTTTACAGTGTTGCAATGAAAAATCTTGACTTTGGGTTATCATCTATCTGTTTTCTGGTGCTTAGGCCTTGCACAGGCAAAGCACATCACTCACCACTGAGCTACATCCCCAACCCAAATCCTAACTTTTATTTTTTTAGTTGTAGATAGACACAATATATTTATTGTGTTTATTTATTTTTATGTGGTGCTGAGGATGGAACCCAGTGCCTCACACGTGCTAGGCGAGTTCTCCACCACTGAGCCACAATCCCAGACCCCCCAAATCCTGACTTTTGATGCACAGTTTATGTAACTGACTTTTGAAAATATTAGAATTCATGTGCCACCACATGAAGGACACCAAACAAGGACATTTCAGCCCTCTGGAAAATTGAGATGGGGAAAGGAATGCAGTATTATAATTTGGGGCAGGGTATGTTGTGGCTGGAGAAACCAAATGTCATCCTGGCTCTCCAACAGTGTCAGACTATTGCCTAGAACTAAACAGAAGCTGGAGAACATGACCTTGGCCTTCTTCACCCCCCGTCACCCATCAGGAATGTACTCACTGGGTACATGACATGGTACATGCTGTACAGAAGAGACCCTGCAGCACAATGCTGCACCTGTCAACATGAATCCATTCCGAATTCCAACAAAAGCTTTGGGAAAGGATATTTACATAGCACATAAAATAATCCAACATGCATTTCAGAAGCGTGCCTTCTAAAAATAAAACCATGTAATTTACATGAGTTTAGAGCAGGACTTCCTCAAACAGTCCCCTGAACACAGGGCAATGGTGGACCATTTCAGTACTGAGCGGTTTACGTTTTCAGGTTTTCTCTTTTGAATAAACTAGACTTTCTTTTTTAAACTTTAATTCAAGGAAAGAAATTACAATGCAACCCCAAAGCAGTACTTTCTGCAGCAGCAAATTAGAGAGGGCTAATTTGTGGGCAGGACTGCGCCCTGTTATCTGTACCTTATCACTTTAATTTAGCACAACCAAAACCCGGCAATTCCGTGCATTTTTACTTCTCCACATAGCAGAATTTTTGCCTTCACACTGAGTTTCAAAGAGTCCAAAATAAAACCAGCCCACATTAAGCAAAACAGCCACATAAAACCTTTCCTTTATGTATGGAGAAAAAGACTTTCAAAGTTCAAAAGCAGGAATTTTTTTTTTTTAAAAAAGCACTAAGCAGTCTTAGTAATGTTTTAAAAGATCTATTTTAAAACTCCGAGAATTTTTTCCCCTTCATTGTGCTGATGTGCACATGTATATTTCCTCTAACAGAACCAATGTGGTTGGTACTTGAAATCCTTGTACTTTAATGCACTGATAACACATCTCAAGTATGCAAAAGTCTTTAAGTCATGAACTGTCAAGTTGGAAGACAAACTTTGCATCCTGCCACCTTATGAAGCAGTAAAAGGCACAAATGACAGCTTGGGTTCAGAAAGGGGCACACACGAGTTTCCAGATCCCAATATCCAGCCCTTACAATCAAGAATCCAGCTATCCTTCAACCATAGGAAATAGGCTGCCAAGACTGTAGCAGAACCAAAAGCTTCCACCTCTGCTGTGGGTGTGCATAAAGCACAAAGCACAGGCATCTCCCAGATTATTTATTAATTCTCTAGCACATACTACTCTCATTAGGGAGAACTGCTCTTTGAATCAAAAATCAATCACCGTAAACAGTCTTGCGGGTGTCACCCAACTTCCCAAATCTCATAGCCTTCCCCATCCCACCTGCTATTCTCAGCTTTTGAAATTCAGAGCAGATTCTCCAGCACTTTCATCTCCCAAGAAGCAAAGTCTTAAGTATCTATCACCTGCACTCTCATTCTGCAAATCATTGAGTTAGAAATATTAGTAACAGGGGATGGCTGTATACAGCTCGTCACAGCAGCAAGTTGTACAAATGCATCACAGACGTGGAAAGGTAGACTTTTTAAGAACTCTAAAGGTAATTGGAATTCAGCACTTATGCCACCACCATAAATCTGCACTTGCAGCTGTCACTGGGAGCCAAAAGTCAGCCCCTTGCCTGAGCCAGGACAGAAGCCCATTACAAGGAGCACTTCCTTCCCCAGCTGTCAGCTTCATGCCACTTGTGTGCAGAGTGATCAGTTTCACATCGAGCCCATGCACCCTAGGCAGGGGGAACGCCTGCCATTGCTGAGGACAGCAGAACTCTTTCTGTGAACAGGAAATGCGACTGAAGAAGGCACAGCTTAGGAGAGTGGCCCCAGAAGCACATCTCTTGTTACAGTCCGCCTTTTGTTTCTGACTCCCAGATACACAGGGGCGGAGGAGTGGAAGACAGTGAAAGTTCCTGGTTCCTATGCTTTGGACAGCATGTGTTTCAGGTGAATCTATTTCTAATCATTTTCCCTGGTACACAGAGTTTGGGACTCATCACAGTCCAGAGTGGAACCCAGACAGGGCTTACTATTTTCTTTCATTTGCAAATTAAAGCAAGTCTCTGTTCTTTGAACCTTGGATGTTATCACCTCCCCACCCTCTAAGCTACTATTTCTGGACCCAGGTGCTGAGGGCCATAAACTCCTCAGAAGAGAGCACTTTTAGAAAAGATCCAGTTAGGACAGCCTCAGGAGCCCAGGGGGCCGAGCCAGAACACCAGGTTGACCTGATCACCCTGAAGGCACCATCTTTCAGGCCCCAACTGCATATGTGATCAAAGAAAGTGGACTTCTCCTTTGGTTCAAAGTCCACGGTACAGAAATGCCAAATCAGGCACAATCTGGAACAGGAATGGTTATTTAAAAGGCCTTGTAATGGCATGACAAAGGATAGAACAATATGTAAAATTATGTTAAACTGAGAGGACCCTTCAGTTGGGCCAGTGTGAGCCACTCTGTATATGATACTTCATTTCTAAAAACCCTTAGTGTATAGGACATAGGCTAGATAAAGTCTATGATTTTTGTCACCCACAGATCACTCAGAGACCCTCCTGGCTGGTCTCTAAACATACAGAGTCCTCAGCTATAGATCAACTCACAAATCAGGTTTCTTATTCACCTGCGCCTCCTCAAAATAAGCTCTAGCACTCAAGTCCCCATGGAACACCTGCCAGAGAACAAATGGATTTCATATGAGGAGCCATAGGTTATAGGGCTAAGCGCCCAGAGGGCTAAAGGAGGAGTTATGACCACCTGTGCAAGGAAAACAGGAATATCAAGGGAGGAGTGGGGCAAGGTGCAGGAAGCTATCTCACCCCCGAGAGAACACTCAGGTATAGTGGGAAAACTGTAATCTCCACACACATGCAATGGCCTGAATGGACTTTGCACCAAGAAACTGAAGAACTTTGGTTCACAGCAGAGGCACACTGTTCTCAACGACAAATACACCTGTTTTGTTACTTCTAAAAGAAAAGTCTGCAACCCTGGGAAGTTAAAGAACTCTAGAGATAACAAAGTATTCCAAGTTAGTAAGCTTTTTTTAAAAAGAAGTTGTTCCTTCCTTTTTCAGGGCTTCAGACTTTTAAAAAAAAAAATGAAACAGAAAGAGGGAAGCTGCTACTTCAGAGTCAAATATGCCTCTCACTGAAGTTCCCACATGACCAGTGGTCTCTGAGGTGGTATAGGGTGGCAAAGAGAATCTCTAAGGAACGCAAATCAGGGATATTTGCCTCTGAGAGTTAACAGACAAAAATCAAAACAGAAATAGTCAATGCAAAATCAAAAACAGCCAGACGTTCAAGAGTCCATGGGGCTCCACAGTCACTAGAACTTGGTAGCAATCTAGCTGAGACTATTACCATATGTAGAGAAAGAAAACATCAGTCAGAATCAGAGAGGTGACCAAGCGTGAAAGCAGACAAAAATTGGAGCCTGCTGGGTCACCCCACTCTATCCAATGGAGGGTGAGCACCAGTACCATCCAACTCATGTCTCCACACCCCACTGCCAAGTGAGGACTCCATGCAGAGTAGAGGAATCAGGCTGCCCTGGCTGGATGCCTCGGGACCTTCTGAGCACATTGGCCAACTCCTCTCCTCTCCTCTTGCTGTGAGTCCATGTTTACCAACCACTCTCCAGATTACTACTCAGTTTTCCTTGAAGTTTGCCTACAGGGAAGAAATCTGCTAGTCAAAGAATGCCAGGGGCCTTGATTACGTTTCTCACAGTAAATCCTCAACCTGGCATCTTGCTCCCTAGGTAATAACTCCACCTGCTTCTTGGAGAAGGGCCTGCTCTCCTTGAGCACTAGTTCTCCTTTCTGTATCTGTTTGCAATGTAAAGCCACCTGCTGAAGGTTGTCAAGACAGGATGAAGGGTTGTTTGCTTGTTTGTTTGTGTGTGGGGGGAG
Source organism: Glaucomys volans (assembly GCA_020662805.1). Classification (NCBI taxonomy): domain Eukaryota; kingdom Metazoa; phylum Chordata; class Mammalia; order Rodentia; family Sciuridae; genus Glaucomys; species Glaucomys volans. Next base: position 1,836,229 of record JAJEJO010000163.1, read on the forward strand.
TACCTGGGATTGAACTCGGGCACTCCACCACCGAGTCACATCCCCAGCCCTATTTTGTATTTTATTTGGAGACAGGGTCTCACTGCGTTGCCTCGTGCCTTGCTTTTGCATAGGCTGGCTTTGAACTCATGATCCTCCTGCCTCAGCCTCCTGAGCTGCTGGGATTACAGGTGTGCACTACTATGCCCAGCAGGATGAAGGATTTTTTTGACCAGGCTCCTCAGCTTCATCACCCCTCCACCCTCAATTCATTCCAAGGTCTACCAAGGTACCATCTGTGCACATTCCACCAGTACACATGGAAATGGAAAACACACACATACACACACACACACACGCACACACACACATATATATCTACATATATACACACATACACACACACACACATATATATATATATCACTACTATAGTACAAAGAACCTCCATTCTTCCTAGATCAAATGAGAGCAACTTGCCAACCCCATGCTCCACCACCCACTGATACTTCAATGCACATTTTCTCCATAACCACAACACAATCATCTAAATCAACATTTAATGCATATTACATTTGTTCCTCAGACACCATGCAAATGTCACCAAATGACCTAATAATACCCTTTATAGCAAAGGATCCAGTTCAGATCCACGCAGTAGGATCTTAGCTGTTCTGTCTCCTTAGTCCCTTTAATTCTAAAACACTTCCCTCAGTCTTCCCTTGATCTTTCTAACCTTGACACTAATGAAGATTACAGGCTGACTTTTTAGCATAATGTCCCTCAATTTGATTTGTCCAGTGGTTTCTCTGATTCCACTCAGATTATGCATTTTAAGCAGGAATATCATAAAAAAAACAGAAGCTGCAAACTTTTTCTTGCATGCCATCAAATGGTGCCTGATTTTAATTTGTCCCATTGCTGATACGTTCACTTGTTCCCCAGCTTGTTTTTTATGTTCAGATCCAAGTCCACAAAGATTGCCCTGCCTAACCTAAGGTCAGGTTGCACAAGGATGACCTTAGGCATATCTTGGTCTGCACCTTCTCTACCTTCTGTAGTGTTCCATGTTCTGCCTCCTCTTTGGAGGGAACTCTCTGATAGCAATGGTAGTTGATTTACAAAGATGGGATAAAGTGGTGGGAAGGGAAGAAGACAGAGATATGCTTTATGGACAAAATAGAAGTAAGCAGCATTCACTCTTGCATGTAATAAAGGTTCCTTTTCACTCAGTCATTCATACTGCAAACATTTCTGGAGAGCTTCTTCCTCTTAGATACAGGGATACCAATATGTATTGGGCAATGCTCTGTCCTCAAAGAGAGCATAATCTCTTATAGAAATACTGTGCCTACACTGATGTGGGACATTGTTCCAAAGGGGATGCTTGACCTAGGTAGGACAAGTTGAGAAGGAGCAGTCCAGCACAAGAAATAGCTCAATTCAGGCTGGCTTCTTCAGGAACCTGAAATAGATGTAAATAGAACTCTAGGTCAGAGTGTGAGCAAAAGGGAGCTGCAGGAGGGGCAATCGCTTGTCTCCACAGCAGATGCCCAGAAAGAGTCTATACCTCATCCCATACATCATGGGAACCACTGAAGGGTTCAAAGTCATGTGGGTGGATCATATAGACATGTTTAAAACAACCTAAGGAACCCCTGCAAGAGAAGAGGGGCAATCAGAAAGAAAGTGAGGTACATGAGGATACATGCAAGGAGACACCTGCAGTGTCTTCCAGACCAGAGGCTGATGGAGGTTAATTTAAGGCAGGAACAGTGTAGAGGGACAGATTCTGGAGAAACATAAGATCCATGGGATATTGTAGGGGTGTGAGAAGTAGAGGGGAGGGAAGCATCAGGAGAATCTAGAAGGCTCCTGGATTCAGTGCATGGTGGTGGGGTGCCATTGACCTGGATGAGAAGAGTAGATGCTACTGAAAACTCAGCATTTCTAGCCATAAAACCAACTTTTCAATCTCTTAAATGTGGACCCTTGTGAATTTATACTCATCCTGATTACAAGAATGGACAAAATTTGCTTGGACAAAATTTGCAGCTATAGATGGCTATCATGACATGCTGGGTTTCATTCCCAGTATTTTAATTACGTTTGTGTTCTCAGTGTTACCTACTATAGTAATTATTATACTATAGTATGGGAGCTGGCAGAAATTGTACAGCATTGAGGAGAAAGAGAACTGTATTTTAAGATTTGTTCATCCTTACCTCTCCCCCAACCATCTACCACTTATACTTCCCTAATCATTCCCAGTAATGTTGAAGCTGGAGCAGCCTATTGTTGACTTAATTTTATAGCACACACCTCATATATTTAATTTTAAGTAAAGTAAATTATATTCAACTTCATTTTCAAAACTTCCCAAGATCCTTGGGGAAAAAAAAAAAAACTGAAAACACTCCAGGGTGTTAAAAAGCTAACCTTAGAGACTGTACAAATTTTCATTATGTTTACATATTGGAAGATGAAAACCTAATGTTTGCTCAGGGTCAAGAAGCAATGATGGCTCCTCTCCTCCTCTCCCAACATTGCGTTTGTTTTGCTAAAGCAAAGCAGCAACTCTATTACTTCTTATTTAAAATCACTTCTCTATATATATTCAGTAAGCAAAATTTAGTTCTGAAACAGGTGATGGGGACTTTCCAAGTAAAATTTGGGTGATGCTACAATGAATAAAACCAACTGCACAGACATCTGCGAGCTCTATTTCTTACTCACAGGGAGAAAAATGCAATAGTATCATAGTTGTTTTGTAGGCAATCTCAGTCTTTTTTCTTCCACTTACTTCTTCCTTTTATTTTTTTTTAACCTACATTCTTCTGTGTGCCTTACTGAGTCACTCACTCTAAGCGGCACTTTATCCTTAGAGAGAATCATGTTTTATCAAGGTGACATGGCAAAGTGTAATAAACAGTGGGCCTTGATTCAGGTGAACTTGGGCTCACCAGGTGCCACCATATTACTGACTATCCAACATACATCAAGTCACTTGGACATCTCCAAGCTTCTTTTCTCCTTAAGTACAGAGGAGACAATGACAAACCCACCAGAGATTTACTTGAAGATTAAGCCACAGAATGCATGTGAGCACCTCAAATTTTGTGCTGAGGACAATTTTTAAAGTTAAAATGATAAAACAAGATTGCTGAAGTAGATTTGAATCTGGTCAGTGCCCTGCATGGCATTAAAATTTTTACTTTGAGGCCAAATGTTTTATCTGATATGTGGATGATGATACATAACAGGGTGGGGGAAGGGAAGAATGGAGGAATGTTGGATTGTGTAGAGGAAAATGAGGAGTGGGGAGGGAGTGGGGGGATAAAAAAATAATGGAATGAGATAAATATCACTACCCTATGTACATTTATGATTACACAGTGTGACTATACATTGTGTACAATCAGAGAAATGAAAAGTCGTACCCCATTTGTGTACAATGAATAAAAAAATAAATTAAAAATTAAAAAAAATTTTACTTCAAGGATTACCTTTTCTAATGGACAACATAAATTGCATCACTATCACACAAGAATTCTTTGTATCACCATCTATTTTCTTTGGTAGTCATTTGTCCTTATAAACTTGTAAAATATCCTAAATCAAAGAAAAGCAAAGGAAGTTACATACCACAGAGAATTAGCTAATCTTGGGGGTGGGGGTCAATAATCCAATACAACAATGAAGGAACATGCTGTTGTTCTTTTGTCTATATGCCTATTTCCAAGTGTTATGTGCATATAATTTCCTTTTGCATTAGAATATTGCAGGTATTTAATAAATGTTAGCCAGAAATTAATGATTTAGAGATTGCTATATGTGAAATACCATAGATTTAGGCAAAGAAGTAATAAGAGGAAAATTCATAGTAATCAAATGCTTCCACTAACCAAGAAAAATGGGTAAAATTCAATATGACTGTGTCATTTCATGAGAATTATTTGTCTACATCTGATAGCTAACCTCAAAGAAAACACTAGTATAGACTGAATAGGAATTTTTTCTCAGAAAGTGACAAATTGGCTAAATTTAGACTCAGCCACAGTTATGCTAATGAACAAAAGCTACCATGTCTGCAAAATATACAGGCAACTGAATATTACATAATTACTTAACTTACATATGAAGATAAGAAACAACATAATACCCGTGAGAAACTTGAATTTGAAATACTTTTCTTGTGGTCTGTCCTCCCCCCGCCCCACCCCTGGTGCTGGGGATTGAACCCAGGGCCTTGTGTTTGCGAGGCAGGCACTCTACCAACTGAGCTACATCCCCAGCCCTCCTATCATACTTTCTTAATCTCATTTGTCCTTTCTCTTTCTAAGCTACACAAAGGAATGTTCTCAGCCATAAAGAAAAATGAAATTATGTCATTTGGAGATAAATGGATGGAACTGGAGACTATCATGCTAAGTGAAATAAGCCCATCTCAAAAAACCAAAGGCCAAATATTCTCTCTGTTATGCAAATGTGGGGTGGTGGGCAGAAGTGCATTGGATTAGACAAAGGGGAATGAAGGGAAGAGAGAGGGTATGGGAATAGGAAAGACAGAATGAATAGGGCATAACTTTCCTATGTCCATATATGAATACATGACCAGTGAAACTCCACAGCATGTATAACCACAAGAATGGCAAGTTATACTCCATGTATGTATGAAATTTCAAACTATACTGTGCTGTCTTATATATCCAAAAAGAAAAAGAATAGGAAGATTCAGTTATCCAGGGTTTGAGAGAAAACTGATAGGTTTGAGTTCATCTTTGAACCACCTACATAGGAACATGTAAGGTAAAAGGAATGGTCATAGAAGGCATCCATAAGACAGACACATTCAGCATCATCCTGCACTAAGTGACACAGGCAGCATGTCTGTCTTCACAGCTGGCCTCACGGGTGCCTTCACCATGATTTCCCTTCATATGGCTCACACCACCTCTCTGAAGCCTCCATGTTCTCTTGACTAAGGTCAACAGTGCACATTTCATCAGGACCACTGTGGGACTTAAATGAGCTCACGTCGCAGTCTCTAGCTCAGTGCCTGTCAACTTAATAGATGCCAGTAAACATATACTACCTTTTCTGCCCCCAGGGTAATTGGTTTTTATTAGTGTATAAATACATGAAAAAGCAGTAAAGGGCTTTTGAACTACATTCTGCATCACCTGTAAAGTAAAAAGTTTGTGGGTTTTTCCCTTCCTGTCCTTCAGGACGTTAAAGTTTCTTTATAATGAAAATTGAACCCATTTATCATTTAAATGTAAACATTCAATTAATCATAACATTTTCTTCTGAAGCTTCAGCATTTCACTCAAGAAACAGGATAAAGAAACTTGGGAACCAAAAATGGAATGATTCACACACCTCGTACATCTGTGAGCTTTGTTTCCACTATTTTATTTACTTCCAGACATGTGAATTCTGGACATTTGAAACAAAAGAAAATCTTTTGCTGGAAGGAAACCACAAGGCTACAATTTCCTTCTCCAACAAAGAAGGGGGATCGGAGGACACAGATACTCTTGGGTGCTGCTTCTGTTCGGCACCGGCACCCATAAACCTCTCTTGGAAAATAGAAAGAAGGACAACTTTTGCTGGAGCCCTTTGCTACAATCATGTGTCACTTAGTGATAAGGATCTGTTCCAAGAATATTCATCATTAAGTGATTCCTACTTAGGAGGCTGAGGAAAAGTATTGCTAGTTCAAGGTCAACCTGGGCAATTTAGCAAAACCCTGTCTCAAAATACCAAAGGGGACTGGGAGAGTAGTTCATTGGTAGAGTGCTAGCCGATCATGTGTGCAGTCCTCCATGCTCCATCCCCAGTACCACACATACACACACACACACACACACACAAAGCATTCTTAGATGACTTTGTCACTGATCCTTCATCATGGAGTGCACTTACACAAACCGAGGTGCTATTGTTTGACCACTCAATGTGGCCTCTGGATGTGATCAGAGACTCAGTAAACAGAAGATGGTTCAGGCAGCTCTGCACAACAGCATACTACTTTATAATAAACTTTTTTTTATAAGTAGCAGAAGTATACTCTAATGTAACAATTAAAAGTACAGGAAAACAAATACGTAAACCAGTTAAGCATAATCATTTACTATTATGATCAAGTATTAGGTGTTGTACATAATTGTATCTGCTACTATTATACAACCGGAAGCACAAGTTTGTTTACATCAGCATCACCCCAAACACATGAGAAAAGCAGTACACTATGGCCTTATGACAGCTACAATACTATTAGGTAATAGGAATTTATCAGCTGCATTATCAACTTGTGGGACCACTGTCACACATGCATTCCATCATTGACCCATATGCACTATACTTCTAGACTGGGTTGTCCATTAGATTTGATGAAAAGCTTTGCAACCTGAGTGTGAGATCCTCCCTCACTCCCTAAAACCACAGAAAAACTTTCTTTGAAGCCTCCTATCCTGACAATGCAAACCCAGCTCCAAGAACACCACGGCCTAGCACAACAAGGAGCAGCATCCCACACATACCCTCTGGGATGCTTATCAACCCCACACGCCAAATGCCTACCCACCAGCCAGTCTGAGACCCCCAGTCCCAGACCCCATCCTGCCTGTTGGCTGAAGGAAGAGCCTCAGTGTCCTGCTGAGTTTTATTTTTCCCTCCAGGAACCACTTAGTCCAAGTGGTATTACAGGCTCCTAGTCTCCTTGATCTGCTTCAATGTCATAACCCACCCAGACTGCCGAGAGCTGATGGGGGCATTGTGTCCTTTGTTCAACTCGCTCAACAAACTTTGGAAGAAAGGAAAGAGAATGTGCAGCAATTCTCTCCTAGGATTGGAAGGGTAAGGAACAGGCAATTTACTAACTATCAATCTGAACTTTGTGGGCAAATTTACAGTCAGTGAAACTGACAGTGCTGGAGAAACCACTGATTTTTGCATTCCACCAGGGCCCAAACTGCCACTCAGGAAGCCCTATGCAGAGCTACCCTGCACCAGGCTAGGTAATGCCTCGATGCTGGCCCAGTGCAGGCAGAGAAGGCAAGCCAAGTTCAGGCAGCCTCCTATCAGCAGGCTCCACAACCATGGATTCAACCAACTGCAGATGGAAAATATTCAGGAAAAAATTTGCATTTGTATTGAACATTTACAGACATTTTTTCCTTGTCATTATTCCTTACACGATGTAGTATAACCTCTATTCACATAGTGTTTACATTGTATTAGTGTTATAATTCTTCTAGAGATGATTTAAAGAATCCAGAAGGATGTGCATAGGTTATATGCAATACATCAGTCTACATGAGGCACTTGAACATCTGAGAATCTTGCTTGCTATCCAAGGAGGCTCCTGGAACTGAACCCCCACAGATACGGAGGGATGGCTGTACTGGCATGTCAGCCACTGTCCAATTGTGTAGAAAGGAGGAGAGGAGGGCCTTTTCAGCTTTTTGTCTGGGAGACAAACATTCACCACCCTTCTGGATAATGCTTGACTGCCAGCTATCACAGGAACGAGCTAACTGACTATTTGGGTGGGAATTTTACAAACATGCAGAGGCCCAAAGCCCTCACCTGAAGCTGTCTGTGGCTCCATTACTTCAACATGTTTAGGAGGTCTTCAGATGCCCTAAAAGGGCCCTACCTCTACAATTCTCAATCCTCAATCTGATGTGACATAAAATGGGGATAATACTATACCCCCCACTGCACATACCAGTGTAAGTTTCCTCCCCCAAAAGTTGTTGCGAGGATTAAACAATTTCAAACCTGCCAATCATTTGGCATGAAAATGTATTCCAAAATTTGCTAATTCTCTTCCCCTTGCATTTATGTGAAGAATGCCAATTAATTTCAGAGAGGCAGGGCTATTGATTTAGTGACAAAGCTTTGACATGTCATTGTATTCCACTGCAAAATGGGAAAACTCTTACTTTGGGGTTACGGTGTGCTGTCGATGGGACAGTATATGCACACATACACCACCAGAGAGCACATGCTCACTTAGGACCAAAGCCCTTCAGCTGCATACAGCAGAGTTCCTTTATTTTAAGACTGTGCCAGGAAGCCTGGAAAGCCAGCATGCTTCCAGGATCAGGGGGCCGGCTTAGAGTCAGTGCATTGTCCATAAATCACAATGTGCTGTGTGAACCATGAAACCACTGGAATTATTTCAAAAAAAAAAAAAAAAAAAAAAAGAGAGAGAGAGAAAGAAAAAAAGCTTCCCCTGCAGTAGACTCCCTTAGGAAGTATGGACCCAGTTTTTAGTTTTTAGTTTTGTTTTCATGTATTTACCTATTCCTCAAATTTCATAAATCACTTCAGGGCATAAATGCCAATTACAAAGCATTTTAACTAAAAAAATTCTTTTCAAGTCCACAGCATTTCCCAGCATAAATTAAATATGACATCAAACACACAATACCCATCTGAAAAGTTCACAGATTTCACATAAACACAAAGGGGAGTTAGGAAAGGGCAGAATGGATGGAAGATCATCCCTTCAGCTGCTGGAGGACATTTGATGCTGCATTTGAAGAGACCAGGCAAGATCAAGCAACACACAAACCACTGACCACCCTCTTATCTCCCCCTTCCAGGCCATTTCCTTGTCAAGGAAGAACTAAGATTTAAACCACTTAAAAATGGCAGAGAACGCCCTACTTCTTTAGCACAAGAGACAAAACCAATATTCTTTCAACCTGTGCTCAATGTGGGCAAAGTTTTCAGAGCAAAACTCCTTAGGATTTCTTAAGGACTAAGGAGGAGACTAATACTCCTCTTTTCCCCTCATCCAGAGTTTGACTCAGAATTGAAAGAGACATTCACCTCTAATCCCCAGCCTTTAGTGGGAGCTGCAGAATCCTTCTTCAAAGAAGTTCTCCATGAGCCTGCAGGGGTGAGGTACTGCACGTGAGGGTACATGTCCAGGAAGAAGAGGGAAGTCAGAGCCGGCTCGCTCTACTCCATCCACCCTCCCTTGTAGGGACCCCGTAAGCCTCATGTCAGAAACATGAGCTTAAGGGTCTCCACAAAACTTGAACATTGGGAGTCCACAAAACACAATTCAAAAGGACTGAATAACCCAGCCCACTCACATATCACAGATGAAATAAGGACATCGGGTGATGGGGTTCCAGACACGCTACCCCAAAATATGGCACCTTGGCATCGGTGCTGAGCAAACAGGCCTTGTTGAGCTTCCCGGTTGATTACCAGTCGGCTGGACCCCTGTCATCAATCATGGGTCTCCATGACTATCAAACCTACACATAGAAATTAGTAGGTTTCCTGCAACCTCAAGAGGCTCCTGCGCCACACTTTTAAATAAGTACGTATATTTTCTACTAATGTATGTTTTGTTATATGGGCCTCAGACACAAATCTACAGATGGATAAGATAAATGTATCTCCCCTCCTCTACAGAGGCCCCAAATACTACTAATTGTTCCTGTAACACTCCACTGGATGAGTGCGTGTGGCCTGGTATTAGTGAGAGTACCCTTTGCCATAGTCTGGATCTGGAATATCTCCCAAAAGCCCATGTGTGCAGGCCTGGTCTCCAGCATGGCACTATTGGGAGGCAGTGAAAACCTTAAGAGGCAAGGCCTGTGGATGGAAGTTACATCACTGGGGGCATGCCTTTGGAGGGGATTTGGGGAAACTGGGTTTTTTTTTTTTTTCTCTTTGTTTTGTTTTGTTTTTCTGCTCTCGCGCACTCTTTCTCTCACTCACTCTCTTTCTCTTTCTCTCTCTCTCTCTCTTTTGCTTCCTAACCACCAAGAGGAGAGGATCTTGATCCACCATAAGCTCACCACCATGACATATTGCCTTCACCACAGGTCTAAAACCAATGGGGCCAATTGAACATGGACCCAAACACTCAAAACTATGAACCAAATAAACTTTTCCTCTTTTTAAGCTGATGATTTCAAGTATTTTGTTACAGTAACAGAGAGCTAACATAGCCTTATAGGAAGAAACTATAAGTGGATATTAAAGAGACTCAACTAAGCTATTTTCAGGTCTCTACCCAGCTAGAGTGACTCCAGGACCCATTTAAAGCCAATAAGACATCAGAGGATATCTGCTGGTGGTTTCTGAGAGGGCTTCTGCTTTTCTGATAAAAGGGACAAAGTGAGAACAGAGCTGCTGGCATTTCCCCTTCCTCTTTTTTCCTGTTAAGTGTGTGGGGAAATGATGCCTGGAACTACAGCAGGCATCACTGGAGACTATGAAGTACAAGCAAAAGACAAAAGGCCAGCATACTTAGGTTGGGGGAATAGGAGAGAAAGAGTCTGGGTCCTTGATGGAATCCTTTAGTTAATGAATCTTTAGCCATGATGCACTCGACTTCTGGGTAACAATTAATGTCCTCATACTAACAGACACTATCAGGTCTTTGCTACTGTATCTCACCTGGTGCAACACATAGCTCTGGATATTTCAGAATCATGATGCTACACTCTAAGTAGGACTCACATTTTTTTCCACAGGTTACCTCTAAGTTCCATTCCAAATTAAGTATCAAAAAATTTCAAAGTAAGGGGGAATAGTATAGCCACCTTGAAAAACTGTCTGGCACCTTCTTGTACAGCTAAATACAATCTTACCATACAAATGCAGCAAGTGTGCCCCTAAGTGTTTACTCAAATGAGTTGAAAATGTAAGTCTGCACAAAAACCATACCTAAATGTACCTTTATTCATAACTGCCAAAAACTGAAAGCAACCAAGATTTCCTTCAATAGGCAAAAGATTAACAAACTATGGTATAGATGTACAATGGACTACTAGCAATAAAAAAGAAATAAGTTATTAGGCCACAAAGAAACATGGATGAAACTTAAATGTGTATTTTTAAGTGAAGAAGCCAGTCCAAAAAGTACATACTGTATGATTCTACAAAAAAGAAAAATTGGAGGACAGGAGATAGATTTGGAGGACAGACAAAGGGAAGGGGACAGCCAGGTAGCCCACAGGGTTACCTGCGACAGTGAACGTATTCTATATGATGCTGTCATGGTGGATCGAGAACACTGCACAATTGGTGATACCCACTGAATATACCACACAAAAAGTCGACCTTAATGTTATTCTATGGACACGAATCAACAAAAATATATCAAAACTAGTGTACTAATTATAACAAATGTACCACAATAATGCAGGATGATAATCAGGAAAACCCTGTGGGGAAAGGGGGCATATGATTGCAACTCTCTGGACTATCAACTCAATTATTCAGTAAATCAAAAACTGTGCTGAAATCAATGTTAAAGGAGATGGTGGGGGCATTTCCTAAAATTACAATAGTTTTCTTCTCAAATCAGTTTGGAAAGTAATTCAATTTAGTGAGTTGCTGGGAGGGGTTGGGCCAGCTCGTCCACCCTTGCTGGGCCAGACCCGCCATCAGTACCTGCCCACTCATTCCTACTCCCCGCCACTCACCCAGCTTGCCAGTGCTTCCCCAGAGCTCCATGTTATTTTTACCTCTGATAATGACATCCCTGGCAAGGAAGTATCCTTTAGATGCTTCTTTATGTTTCTGGAAGTAACAACCTGGTAAATAATGAATTCCCTGGACCCTGGGGCTGTTTCCACAAAGGTTCTCATAACCAAGACATTGTTAAGCAATCCCCACCCGCAAGGCCCAGGTGCTCATCAGTACTGAGCTTTGCCTCTGCTATGCAGCTATAGCAAGGTTTGAAACCTCAGGACCAAAAGAAGGTACCACACCCCAGTTCCAAAGTTTTGCTGAAGTTTGTTTTTCCATAAATTTCTTTGGATTTTGGAAGGCTGGCTTAAAATTTAAGTTCTACATTGACTTCAGTGATAGCTGGGTAATTATTACTTGAGAAAAAAAAAGTAGTTTAAAAAAACAGCTGTTACTTGGCTGTCATCTCTTCCCCTTTTTCTTTTATTTTTTTTTCTCTTTTATATTTTCTGAATAAAATGCTAATGGCATATGCCAGGAGTCCTCACTAAAGCGTGAACTTCATGGAATTTGCCGGAAGAAGGCATTTGCTGAGCAAGCATTCCCTGGAGAGAAGTCACTGTGGCCAGATCAATGAAGCCTTGGTAATGGAGCCACCAGCTGGGCCACTGAAATGGTTTTGAGACAGCATAATTCTCAGTGATAATGAGATTTCATCTGAACAAATCATTCCCAAGAGCAGGTCATGGGTGTTTGCAATACCTGCAGTCTGTAACAGCAACAAAAATGAGTAACTCACAATTCTTCCCAAAGGTCAGCCTTTCTCACACCTCCCAGGCCTTGTGCACACCTTTCCCTCTGCCTGGATTAGCCTCCCCTCCCAGACACAACCCCGCCAGCCTCACCTCGCTCCTATCCCATGTCTGTCGCACCCACACACATTCCTCAGGATACAGCAGGGAAATTTGTCCCTGAATTTGGATGTTACATCCAAATTCTCCAAACTGGTTATTCAGCTCTTCCTTTCTGCCCCAGACTGCCTGGTACCCATCTCCTCTCACAGTGACTACAGCATCTGTCTGCAGAGAGCTCGGAGGACAGGGCCTCTCTGTGACAGTATGCTGTCTAAAGTGGGTCAACAACAGATGTCTACTCAGTACACGGATTGCAGAAGAAATGAGCACACAAATGAACTCTATACCCATTCTGCGTGTGGTGGCTTTACCAAGCCTGTATGTGAAGTCTTTTTCGGCAAGAAATATTTTTCAGTCTGACAAAACATTAACATGCTTCATGTGTCTCATTTAGCACAAAAATAAGCCCACAAAGTTTAACTCTCGGGAATGCTTGCTTATCTGTAGTTATTCTTCCAAATCACAGAGAAACACAAAAGAAACGCAGGTCTTTTAAGTAAAACAAATACACTTGCAGGTTGCTTTAACTGACACAAAAAATACCTGTGATGAGATAAAACGCACAGAATCACAAATGCTAGCCTGGCAGGCAACACGCTCCTTCATTTCACCTCCTTTTACAACCACAGAGCAGTTAAACTTGCAGGTATGCACCGGGCACTGAAATCCAGTGGGGCAGGTTTACTGGGACACAGGACATCAGGCTCTTTAATGGGAATTAGAGAGGCAGGAAGATAGGTTTATTGGTGTTGTGTCACTTAAGATGCTGTCTGGCTGAATCAGAGCCCAGCCAATCCTCTTCAAATACTCCAGAAGCTTTACAAAAGAAACCAAGTGTCCTTCTAGTCTCTGAGGACACAGCACATACTGCTCCACCCAAGAGGGTCAACCCAGCTGGCCCCAACAGCTGGCCTCTGGGAGGCTGGCCTCATGAGAGCTGACCTCAGGAGCATCAGCCAAATAAAATGGGGAACCCAACCTAAAAAGGAAAATGTCAACACTTCCTTTCCTTATCAGTAATTCCCAGTCCACTGAAGCTACAGGCTGAACCGGGAAATGAGGCTCAAGCTGCAGAGATGAGATACCAGTTGGCTTTAGGGGTATTTTCAAATTTCACTGAGAATGCCACCTTTCACTCATTGCATCTTAGGGTTCATTTCATCATTCATGCAAACCCTTGAGTGTCCTCCCCAGTTCAGGCCCTGTGTCAAACATAATCCATTTACGAGAATGGTGAACAGCCATCTTTGTGGGGATGCTGGTGAAAAGCAGTGGTGAAAGAGGAGAGGTCTTTCATCACTTTTCTCTACTTGTAATTTCCCATGTGACAAAGAAAGGTTTCCATTTGATGAGATACTGAATTCAATATGACAAAACCACCAAAGACATACAAGATTAAAAATAATATTCTTAGGAAAAAAATAAAAGTTATAAGGAAGTAAAAAAAAATAGCCTTGTTTTTTGCATCTTTAAAATGTATTGTTGACTAGAAGATTTTAAGGGTCACTCCAAGTTGAGAACTTGAAGACTCACTCACAAGAAAATGTAAATTAAAATAATAAAATACCACATTCACCCTTTGGATGTGCAAAGATTAAATAATTTAACAATGTCAAGCTTTAATAATAATGTAGAGTAAATAGGATCATATATACTATGGAATATAAATGAACATAGCCTTATGAAGAACAATTTGGTGATTTATAATAAAGTTAAATTCCATGGGACTTTTTTTCAGTGTCCAGAATAATCACATACCTGCTCGGGGTTACTTGCACAAAAACATTCACTAATGAAGGATTTTTATAGTAAAATTAGAAACAACTTACATGTCTATTTCATTTATAAAATTGAATTGACCTAGTCGTAAGGGGACCCAATGCACTCACCAGCATTTCATTAGTGTAACCAGTACCTGAGACAAATCAACTTTTAAAGACAAAGGATTTGTTTTGTCTCACCATTTTAGAGATTTCAGTCCATGGTCAGTTGGTCTACGGCTTTGGGGACATGGCAAGGCAGAACGTCATGGCAGAAACACGTGGCAGAGTAGCCGCTCACTTCATAGCAACCAGGAAGCCAGAGACAGAGGAAGAGGAGGACCAGGGTTCTAATGTTCCTTTTGGAGGGCATGCTCACAATTACCTAACTTCCTTCCATTAGGCCCCACCTCCTTCAGGTTCCTGGAGCTCCCAATAGTACCACAGACTAAAGATAAAGTCTTCAATGCATGGGCCTCTTCGGACATTCCAGATCCAAACTATCATGCCAAATAAGTATCAGTTAAAGGAATAAACTCTACTATAAACGTTGACTCTCAAAACATAATAATGAATAGACAAAGCAAGATGTAGTACAACTAATTAGAACAAAAAAATAAAAATTAAAAATAAAAAGATGTAGAAGAATATCTAAGTACCAGATTCTTAAATAAATTAAAAAAATAAACTATATACTATTGTTCATGGATGTGGATGAGAAGCCGGGGGAATGTGTATGTATGAAATCCATGGTTCCTGAACAGGGGTGATTCACTTGCCCACTTATGGGACATTTGGGAATGTCTGAAGGTACTTTTCTTTGTCACCACTCAGGCAGGGGGTGCTAGTGGAAAAGTGGGTACAGGCCAGGGATGCTGATAATCATCCAACAGTGCAAAATACAATCTGTCACCAACAAAGAATTCTCTCATGCAAAGTATCAGCAGTACTGAGGTTAAGACACCCTGCTCTAGAACTCTGGAATAAAGTTGTTTTTACATTTTGATTATTTAACTGAAATCTCCTGGCACAAACTTACCCTTCCCAGTGCGTACAAATCTCTTACCTGGCTGGAGTCTGGATGAGCCAATCCCAAACACAAAAGGCCATGTCTCTTCTTCTTATCAAAAAAGGTACATTGGCTACTGATGTACACTATTATCCCCTTGGAGACTTTAGAGATTAAAATGTTCCCAAAATTTTAATGAAAGTCTTTTGTGAGCAACAGCACTATGGTCAAACATCCTTCACCATTGCCAAAACTCACAATGATGCCTTCATATCCCCAATTACACCTTCCCGCACCCATCTGCATTTGTCTCTCCCCATCATTCCCTGGTTTTTAAAAGTGGCATCATTTCCTGGTTAGTGAATACAAATTGATGTTCCTTTTGGAAAATTGTTTGTATATTACGTTTTCGTAAACTGAACCATGTTTTAAACAAACTAAACTAGGTCATTCCTTAAAGGAAATTGCTAATGAACCTTGTGTGAAGCTTTCTATCATATACTAATCTTAGCCTAATTTATCCACTGCATTAAGCACTACTGATCATACATCAGGATCTGCAGAAAACAAACATATTAAAATTTCTTTCTACCCAACTCGTAAGAAGAAATTGCTCTAGAGATGCATGTGCTCATTTTAAGCAACCTGATCAGACACACAAATGGGAAAAGTCAAAAGGAAGAACAAACAGTAACAACCCTCAGATGTACCAAAGTAGAGACAAAATGGACCAATAACACTGGAGATGTGTTTCTAAACAATATTCAGACCAGCAGTCAACAGAGGCCAGGGTTGGGATTGAGCCAGGATGGGACTAAAATGGGGTAGCTTCAGGGAACTTCGTGTTGGTGGAACAGTTTTTATCTTTGATTGTGGTCATGGTTCTAAGAATCTACACATGCAACAAAATTTCAAAGTACTATAAACACATTCAAACACAGAATGAATGCATGTTAAAACTGCTGCAAAGTATAGAGTCTGGTTTGCTGTACTGTGAAGATGTCAATTTTCCTGGTCTGGTCTGGATCATGTCCTAGTCACTTAAGTTGACACCACTGGGGAAAGTTGGGTTAAGGGACCTTTTTACACTTTTTTCAAATGAGTTCAAAATTTAAGTTTTTTTAAATAACTGAAAATTGAAAAATAAGTCTCATGAAAAAAAATGTTCAGCATCACACGTCATTAGTGAACTGAAAATTCCATTTTAGACCTATTAGAATAGCTAAAATATAAAACACTGACAACAGAAAGACTAATGAGGGTATGGGGCCACAGGGACTCCTCTTCATTGGTAATGAGAATGAAAAATGGTACCCCTACTTTGAAAACAGTTCAGCAGAGTTTTACAAAACTGAACATACTCTTATCATAGGATCTAACAGTCATACTCCCTGGTATCTACCCAAATGAGTTTTAAATTCTGTTGAAAAAACTACTTGAAAACTCTTCTGGATGTCAGCATAACGGTGGATACATGACCTAGGTATTTGCCTAAACTTATAGAACTGTACAAAACGGTGAACACTAATGTCAACTGTGAACTATTGTAAATAATAATGCACCAGGAGTGGTTCCTCAGTTGTAGCAAATGTACCACAGAAATGCAAGATGTTAATAAGAGAAAACTGCAAGAGGGGAAATATGTCGACCCTATGTCCCATTTGTCTGTAAACATAAAATTACTCTAATTTAAAAACATTTATTAATTTAAAAAACTGTGTCAAGTCTATTTGTGAGCAAAGCCCACTCTGGTAAAGAACAGGGAATACCGGTTCAGTACAGATAGCTGCAACAGCTGACAGTCACTCCATGACTGTACCCTCCTGTTCCCCATCAGGCGGCAGGGGTAAAACAAAGTAACGCTTGTGAAACTGCTCTGAAAGCCATGTAAAGCCCTACAAATACAGGCTTAACTCTAATACTATCCAGATTATACAAGGGATATATGTAATAAATTGAAACACCCAGAAAAAATCTACACAGAGGCTCCCTGATAATGTGTCACTAAGATATGCAGGAAAAAAGATGGCAACGAACCTAGAAAAGCCCCTGCCTCTCTCCCCATTGCATTTCAGAGATTCTGTAACTGGTAGATGGTGGAAAAAATAATAGCAGAGCAATATCTGCCCACCCATGTTAATTGCAGAATTATTCACAATAGCTTAGAGGTAGAAGAAAGTTAAATGTCCATCCATAAATTAATGGCTAAAGAAACTATAGCATATACACACAGTGGGATATTATACAGCCTTGTAAAGAGAAGGATATCCCGGGCTGGGGATGTAGCTCAGTGGTAGAGTGCTTACCTAGCAGGTGCAAGACCCTGGGTTCAATTCCCAACTCCACCAAAAAAAAAAAAAAAAAAGAACAAGAACTCCTCCTGTCTTATGCTGTAATAAGGACAAACCTGTAGGACATTATATTGACTGCAGTGAGTCAGTCACATAAAGATGAATACTGTTTGATTATCCTTTTATGGGGAATCTAAAGTAGTCATAATCTAAGAAACAGAAAATAGAACAGTAGTTTCCAGGGGATGAGGGTGAGGATAATGGGGAGTTGTTCAATGGGTAGAGTTTCCATCATCCAAGATGAGAAACTTCTAGAGAACTGTAACACAAAAATATGCATACAATTAACACTATTCTGTACATTTAAAATGCTTAAGGTAGCAAGTTTTGCATTATGTTTTCTATAGCAATAAGATTTTTAAAATAAAATAACAGCAGAAGCATGATTTTTGTCACACAATCGTGAAGTTTAAACGCTTTTACAGTGTGGTCATGACACTGAAGCCTAAGACAGACACTGATCGACCTGAAGGCAGAAAGCTCAGCACAACTCAGTCTAACACTAGCAGAAAGGAACTCCAGGAAGCTGACGCACAACTGTTTTTGCTAATGAAAAATGAAAAGTGAACAAAATGAGTTCCCTTAAACATACTGGAAACCAGAAGTTCATGGATAGCACTTTAGGTTGTGAACACACTTGCACTAATTTTGATTTCCATTAAATATCTTCTTTTTTTTTTCCTTCCATTTAATATTCAAAATAGATCTGTGGAGTAGGAATTTCACAAAAGAAATAATCTTTAAAAGATTTTCCTTTGCCGGGGACTATGAAACTAAGTGTCAGAGTTACCTGTACACAGGTCTCTCTGATGCACCAAAGAAAACTTAATCATTGCATTCTACTATTTTTCTTTCTTTTTTCTTTTCTGTTTATTCTAATTAGTTATATCTGACAATAAACTGCATTTTAACACATCATACATAAAATGAGTATAACTTCTCATTCATCTGGCTGTACATGATGTAGAGTTATACAGGTCGTGTAATCATATATGCACATAGGGTAATAATATCTAATTCATTCTACTATCATTCCTACCCCCATTCCCCTCCCCTCCCTTAATTCTCCTCTGTCTAATCCAAAGTAACTCTATTCTTCCCTAACCCCCACCCCCATCCCTTATCGTGAATTAGCACCTGCATATCAGAGAAAACATTCAGCCTTTAGTTCTTTTGGGATTGGCTTATTTCACTTAGCATGATATTAAATATCTTCTCTTAACCAGTAACAATAACAAAGAAAGCCATCCATCATTAGTGGAGAACTTGTTCTGGACTGGTTTATATGTATCATTTCACTGACTCTTCTTAGTGACTTTCATGGCAATTGTCATGGTTATTTACTGGTGTGTAAAAACAATCCTAAAATCCATAGGCTTCAAACAACAACAATCATTTTATTTCACTCATGAAACCCAAAGTCAGGCAGGATGGTCAGGGATAGCTTGTCTACGCTCATGTAAGTTGACCAGGCCATTGAACTGGGCTGGCTGGAGGATTCTCTTTCAAGATGGTCATTCCTATGGCTGGTGAGTTGGTGCTAGCTGTCAGCTGGAAACTCAGCCAGGCCTGTGGGCGAGAGGCCTGGTTTCTCCCACTTGGGCCTCTTCATGGGCTTCCCAACTTCCTCACAGCATGGCAGCAGGGTGCCAAGGGCAACACTGCAGAGCAAGATGGAGGTGCCCAGCACTCTTAACACAGCCTTGCAAATCACACAGTATCACTTCTGCTAGAAGGCACTGGTGAAAGTCACCACAATGTTTCACTCAAGATCAAAAAAAAGAGACATAAACCCAATTGGATGGAAGGGATACCAAGGGTATACTGTAAGAATATGTGATAAGAGATACTGGTAAAGCCATCTTTGGAAATCACAATCTGCCATCATATTATTGACATCATCCCCATTTTGTAGATGGGGAAACTGAATCTTGGAGAGGTCATTAAGTCCTTCATGCCCCCAAAGTCACATAGCTGTGAAGTCATGGACCAAGATCCAAACCCAGATATATCCGACTCACAAGTCAGATAGATCCCTTAACTGTTATGACTATCCTGTTTCCCACTTCTCTACAATTTTCTAATTACTCTAGAGCAAATGGTATCTATTTTCTTTGTATAGGAAGGGCTTATTTCATGTAACTGACATGAAAATAAACTAGAATTTCCCAGTCCTACGCAGCTTAATGATTGACAACATAGAAAGCTGTCTTATTTTTTTCTAAAATGGATATGTGTCTTCTCTCCTCTAAGTATGAACTCCTTGAAAGAAAGCAAAAAGTTCAGTAAGACCTGCTATCCACAAGAAATTTGATCCTGTTCTTTGAACAAACACAACAGGAGTTCAATAAACACTTATTCAAAATGCACCTACTTGTTTATATGCCTGTCTCTTCAACTCCCCAGCACACTATGGCTACTAAAAGGCAAAGACAGAGGGCTGAAGGTCTGGATTCCAGGAACTGCCCTGCCCCAGACCTACCAATCCTTCAACACACCTAGCCCTTCAAGGAGGCCTTCAACAAATGCATGCCCTGAAAATGAATGAATAAATGAATGAAAAATATAGGTGGAAACAGGATGAGTGGCATTCCAGGTTTATAATCACTTTCTTCATTCAAAGAAGCAAAAGCTAATAAAAGGAGTGAACAAGATCCCATTCTTGGGCCTGCTGATCCAAGCCTAAAGGAAGGTGACCTGACATTCAAGTGGAGAAATAATAAAAAAACAGTAGGTCTGATGTTGAGAGAAACAGATAAAGGCCCAAAGCAAAGAAAACATGAGTGGAAGAGTTTTTATTCAAATGAAGAAAAGGAAGCAATTTATAAGCCCATTCATTGACTCTGACACATTCTGTCACCTTCTCTACTTGGGTTCTGGGGTCAAGTGCAGAACACACAAGGAGAAGAGAAGAGGAAGGGAATTAATGTTTACTGATGTCTACTCCTTGCCAAGCACTCTGCTAAGTAGGAGCTGGGGCTTTTACTCCCACTTAAACATTTTCATAATAAAACCTGGGGCAGCTAGAACAGGAAGCAGGAACAAGAAGTAGTGGGGCATTTTACTAGCTTTTAGGAAACCATTTAAAGAAATAATTACAGAGGTGCAGCAACTAATTCTACTTCACCAATATTCTAAATGGGAAATCCCACAGGTACACTGGATTGTTAATGGATGAATTCAAAGAGCAATATTCTCCTTTCCTACACACATCTTGGTAAATGAAGTTCCCTTTCTTTCATTTCCCACCCAGCCAGTAGTTTCTTTTAGGCTTTCTACGTCTACCACACACTTTTTCATTTTAAAAAGAAATCACTGCATGAAGCTATGTGCTCTTTCTTTTCCAGGAAAAAGTGGGCACAATGAATTGTATCGGTGATTAAAGTGGAAAGTATAGTGGAAAAAATTAGTATGCTTGTGCTTTGCATCCTCAAAATTCTTTAAATAAATTTTGGGAATAAATAAATTCTTTACATTTAATTTTGCTGACTCTTGCCCTTGAAGTGTGCTAAGTTAGAGAGCGGTAATGTCCTCTGCTTTTCCAATTTCTCTATTTTATTAAGGAGTCTCTTCTCATGTACAGTCTACAGAAAAGTTTGGGGGAAGTGGGCAGCAGACCTCAGAAATGTATTATTATGTTGAGAAAACCAATATTCATATCATGGGCATATTTTTCCTCATCTGATCCATAAAAATTTCCTGTGCCTTCTGGTAATTTCCAAAGCCATTTATGCAAAAGCATACACTCTCCACATTTCTCTGAAAACCACCTTCTGCTCCAGCAGTAGTACCATGGTGGTATGAGATGACATGGTCACGGATGGCTTTAATTTTTCTATCACTGAGAATGGTGGCTCATGTCTTTCTCTGCTGTCACCCAGCACTTCATGATTCAGTCCCCAGTACAGTCATGAGCAGCATAATGACGTTTCAGTCAATGACTGACAACATATAAAAGAGTGATCCCTAAAGATTAGAAAAGAGGTGATAAATTCCTACCACCCAGTGATGTTATCGCCGTTACAGAGTAATGTGGGACTCCCGTGTTTGTGGTGATGCTGGTGTAAACAAACTTGCTGCGCTGCCAGTCATATAAAAGCACACCAGGTACAATTATGTAAGTATGTAATACTTGATAATGATAATACATGACATTACTGGCTTATTATTTACTATGCTATACTCTTCATCCTTATTTTAGAGTGTACTCTTTCTACTGTTAAACAGCACCCTGTCACCCCAGCAGCAGCCTCAGACACCTCGTGTTTGCTGACTGCATCAAGAGACTTGATTGCATCAAGAGGCCTCCTCCAGAGATTGACCTAGACTATCTAGGTTCCTGAAAGTACACACGCAGATGTTTGCATAAGAGAATCAACCTAAGGACTGACTGGTATGAACTCGTCTCGGTTGTTAAGTGATACAAGACTATGTATTTGATGTGTGTGTCACAGAGGAGAAAATTCTGTTCAAATTAAAGCCCCCTTTCCCCACTCTCAGCTACCTCTCACCTCCACCCACAAAACAAAGCTTCTGGAAGAAACAATACTAACTATCATTCAGATTCAGAGCTCAACTCAGTATATAAAATACAGAAAATAATTCTTAGGATGACTATACATTCTGCAAAGCAATGTTTTTGACATCCTCCAACAGAGAAAAATTCCTCAAAAGAATAAACTGAATTTCAAAAGGAAAGCACAAGAAAGAACGGATGGATGGAATGGCTTCCCCACAGCTCTATTCTCAGGGTTGGAGGTACGGGTAGGGCCCTCATGCCTGCCACAGGGTGGTAGGGCCCCTCCAACTCCACCTCAGCCTCAGCTACTTACTTCTGCTTTAAGGCATCTTTTGAATAAATTATCAACTTTTATTTTAAATAAGTGGTTTCCTAGACGAAGGATGCCATATTTTACCAGTCAAAAAAACCACAGCATTCCAACCACGTGCAGAAGTGACACCCTGAGGAAAAGCCAATGCAATTACGGCTTTCACTTCTGTTACATTTTTCAAGAATGGTATTAGTTTTAAAATGTGTCCATATTCTTAGACATTTCTTCCTTTAAAAGATGAGTCTTAATCCATTCTGCCCATAGCCTCACCTCAGTGACCACTACAGTTTGGATCTGGATTGTTTCCCAAAGTCCCATGCATGGAAGGCTTGGTCCCCAGCCTGGGGGCTACTGTGCAGTGGTGGAACCTTTAGGATGTGGGGGGACCCAGTAGAAGGAAGTTAGGTCACTGGGGGTATGTGACTAAAGGGATACTGGAATCCTGGGCTCCCTTTTTCTTTTACTTCCCAGCCTCCAAGAGCTGAGCAGCTTCGCTCTATCACACTCTCTATTATATGCTGCCTCATCACAAGCCCAAAAGCAATGGGGCCAATTCACCAAGAACCAAAACCTCTGAAACTGTGAGCTAAAATAAACCTGTCCTCTTTTTAAGTTGATTGTCTCAGGTAGTCACAGTGACGGAATGCTGACTGACACATAACTCCTTCCTAACACCCAGAATGTGTGGTAAGGGTTGCTTGGTGATTTACAAGGCTATTTGAGAAAAGGATACAGCTAACTATTTCTACCTTGAACTTGTGCTGTGGAGGAGACCAGCTGCCATGTCAAGAGGACACTCAAGCAGCCCTGAGAAACGTCCCCAGCCAGCATGGGTTTGCCAGGTGCACACACATGCCACCTTGGAGCAAATCCTGCAGCCCTGGTCCAGCCTTCAGATGACTGCAGCCCCACCAGAGACCCTGAGCCAGAACACCAGACTCAGCTACCTCCATTCCTGACCTGCTAGAACTGAACTGTAAAAGAGAATAAATGCTTATTGTTGGGTCAAACCACAAGTCTTGGGGGCAACTGGCTATGAACCAATAAATCACTAATAAAGGAAATAATTTAAATGATTTCTTTTCTGTTTCAACTGCATTACAATATTTAGGCTTCAACCAAACAAGGGAGTCCTCCTCTGAACACTCCCACTGTCTGAAATCCACCCCCTTCTCCCTTCCCTGCCATACATGGCTGCTCCTCACAAGCATCTTTCCTTCCCTCCTCTCGGCCCTCTAGACCTGTTTCTTGCTTTGCACTTGATCCTTTGTCTTTCAATTTGAGTGTGCTTGTCTACTCCCCCTGATCAAAATGAAAGCCCAGGAAGACAGTATTTCTAAAGAGGTCTCCTCCAACTTTGAAACCACACAAAATACCTTGCATACAGTGGGCATTCAGTTGATTTCCCGAGCAAAAGAGATAAATACCAGTTGGTGCTACATGGCAAAGAGGGCAACCACCACATAAGCCAAGTTATCTAAAGACATTTTCACTTCTCAGAAGAAATCCCCGAGGCCAAAAGCACGTGTCCACTTGACATGCAAACTAGACCTTACTTCTCTATTCCTTACTGTCTAAATCTCCATTCTGGGCTATACTACAACACCCTTTAGCACTTTTCTGAGATCTGAGGGAAACTGCAAACAGGAAAGTGAAAGGTAATGGAGAAAAGTCAATTTATATCCACTGGGATGCTTTAACATCAAAATAACAGTAAGTGTAAATATAAGTCACACAGCAATGAATCATTACAACATTCATTTTGCTAAGAAAATAAAATTTACTTTGATGTTAGCACAGCCAATGCTAATATCTTATCAGGTCTATGGGGTTGCTAATGGAAAACTGAAAAATGAAAAATTGTACCTCTTAACATTGTACTGGAAAATGTTTCTATGTTTAGAGGGAACTATAGAAATATTCGCCTAAAATATATGAGGAGTGGGGAAGCTCTCCCTACACTCCATGTAGACATTTTTTAAAATTATTTTTTGGTGGTGCTCTTCATGCCAGGCAAGTGCTCTACCACTGAGCCACATCCCTAGCCCCTATGTATAAAATATTAGCACATGCCTGGTGGAAAAGAAAGGGAACTGACATCTTCAATAATCTAGATAATGTGTATCCATGTCACTGGCCACAGTGGACCCTTGTTGGCTGCCTCTAGCATCCATGTGCTGTTCACTTTTGCTAAAAATTATCAGATTTTTGTTCTGGCATTTTCTGATCACCATCCTGTTTGTTGACTGGGAAATCTGCCCCACAGCAAGCTCCAAAGAATGAAAGACAAAAGAAATCAAACCTTAAATGACCAGAGAGTAGCTGAGTCAAACTAATTTTATAGCTCATCAGACCTTTAACCTTTTCAGTTACGTAGGTTTTTCCTGTCTGAGCAAGTCAACATTGGGTTTTCTGTTATAGATCATCAGAATTATCCTATTGCTATACTGGAAAATTATAAAACAACACATCCTTGAGAGTGTCCATTATGATGATGAACCTCACCCTTCTTAAAAAAAAGAAAACACAAAAACAAACAGAAGAAATAAACAAGCAAACACTTGTCAGAATTATTTCAAAAATGCTAATATTCCTTTTTTCTCTCTCTCTTGGAGATTTCAATGCATATAGCTTATATTGAAAACCTTGGGAAAACTATAAAACCTATTTAACTTTGAAAACCACACCCTAAGTTGATTGGATCTTGGTATTGTTTTATTATACAAAACCAAGTAGCAACCTACATTCTGAAATATACTGTGGGCCACAGTACTTGTTTTGACAGCAATCGGGTCAATTCACAGTGATCTGTGTATGAAGCCTCTGCACCTTCTTCCTCTTGCAAACTAGAGCCCTGACAGACTATCTTCCACTGCTTTCAGCTACTGCATAGCTTAATGAGCATGATCTCAACAAATTCAGCAAAATGAATCTACTGCCCAAAATTCATGTCACATGAAAATGCAGAGGCCTTTAGCATCATTTAAAAATTACAGATTGCATCTTAAATGCAAAGATGTGCCTATATCTGAAGTACCAAAAGTGCAGGGGTTATGCTGAGTATGGTGGTACATGCCTGTAATCCCAACACCTCTGGAGGCTGAGAGAGAAGGATCACAAGTTAGAGGCCAGCCTCAGCAACTAAGTGAGACCCTGTCTCAAAATTTTTAAAAAAGTGCAGGGGTAGCCCAGCACGGTGTCACACACCTGTAATCCCAGCGGCTCAGGAGGCTGAGGCAGGAAGATTCCAAATACAAAACCAGCCTTAGCAATGACAAGGCACTGAGCAACTCAGTGAGATCCTCTCTAAATAGAATACAAAATACGGCTGGGGATGTGGCTCAATGGTTGAGTGCCCCTGAGTTCAATCCCCAATACCAAAAAAAAAGTGCAGGGGTTAGGAACAGAGGATCTAGGATCAGACCAACTGGGTTTGAATTCTGGCTCCATCACTGATAAACATGCAACCTTGGCAAGTTCCTTCCCCCAAGCCACAGGTCATTATTATAAAATGTGAATCAAAACAGACAATGCTTAACATCTAGTATTGACATAAAAATTAAATAATAACCATAATCCATCTAAAGCAGTCAGCACAATTCTTGGCAGATAAAAAATCCACAAGAAATCTCGTTGCTGTGGTTGTTACCATTAATCCTGGAAAGTAAAATTAGTACACAAAAGGGTATATCTTCCAAAAGACACATCAGGGGTACAGGGAAAAGAAATATGAATTAAAGTAATAATAACTCTCAATATAAAGGAAATGAATCCAACTTAAAAATTAATTCTTGATGATTTGCTTTGGGAAGAAGAAAGAACGGAGTATATTAAAAATAAATAGTATCTCAACAACTCATAAACCAATAGCTACTGTACCTCTTCAAAATATCTTAGAATGTAATTCCCAGAACATCAATAGACCCACATATAAACCAAGTTAAAAATACATTTCATGATGAAATCTACAATCCTTCTACTAATCAGCACTTCAGCGTATCAGCACCACTAGATGAGCATGCAAATTCAAGACTGTTTTCAGATTTGCAGCTGATTTGTAACCAAAATAAGTGAACTAACTATAGATAATTTCTTCATTGAACTTCAATGTAAAATGAAGTTTTATTTAGGCCTTCAACTTCTAGCACCTACTTCCTAAATCAGATATGCTACAAAAAGTACTAATTTTTGGCAACTGTCAGTAAAACTGACAATATGAGCTTCACAAAGATAAAGCAGGGAGGGAAAACAGTCTGACTTGCAGTCAACTCTTAGATTTTAACTTGATGCATGATATAATACAAGCATATATTCTCCAAAGCTGTGGAAAATGCTTTAGAATCTTGGGCATCCATCCATTCCCACTGGCCAATTAAGCCAGCAGAATATGGTTCACGTTTCACACCATAATGATGCCACTCCCAACCTCACTGAAGCCCCAGAAGGACCCACAGCCACCTCACCCACCAGTGCTGGCCAGGCTCATGCACATGGGTCAACATTTGAATGGTGTCTCTGGAACTGAGCAGTGCACAATCCACAAATCTCAGAGGTCAACCCTGAAAGGAAGGACACATTTGTCCAGTCTAGCTCAATTCCTAGAATTCTGGGACCTTCCCCAGGAGGGATTCTTTGCATATGCTTTACAAAACCGCCTAAGAAATTTCAATCAAGTAAATCCTTGAGCAAAATCACTGCTTGACAACGAGTTTGTAAGCAAAATTTGTATGCACATGAGAGAAAATTTGTTTCCCAGCATCAAAAGGGTTAACATTCCGCCAGATCTCAGCATTAATTTCTGTGTGCCGCTCGTGTAAGTCCTCAATTTCTCCATGAACTAGCTTGTGAAACCAAAGGATTGGAAGTGACTAGTGATCGGAGCTAATCCCTTCTGAGCACTTTCTACGAGCCAAATACTGCCCCAGGCATGACCTCATGGAATTCTCACAACAATCCAGTAACAGAACACCATTAGTGCCTTCACTTTCCAGCCAGGGAAATGGAGCCACAAAGCAGTCTTGCTGGTGGCCTCACCAGTAAAGTGGGGACAGGGAGGCTGTTATGGGTTGTGCTGCATCCTCCAGAAAGATCTGTTGACATCTTAAGCTTCTATCTGTGAATGTGACCTTACTTGGAAACAGAGTCTTTGCAGATATAATCAAATTAAAATGAGGTCAGTAGGGTGGGCCCAATCTCACTATTACAGTTGTTCTTCTAAAAAGAGGGAAAAAGCATGCAAGGACAGAAAACACACAGGGAAAAGACAGCCTTATGAAAACAGACAAGCTGCACAAGCCAAGAAATGTCTGGAGCTTCCAGGAGGCTGGAGGAAGCAGGGTAGAAGGAGCATAGCTCTGCTCTGTGATTTTGGACTCCTAGTCTCCAGAACTGTGGCAATACAAAGTTCTGTTGTCTTAAGCTACTCTGTTTATCTCAGTTTGTTAAGGCAGCCCCAGGACACTCATCTCATGTCCCAGGCTTTCACCAGGTACCCTCTTCCCTATTGGCACTTCTCCCTTAACCTGACCTATCTGTTAAGGGACAGAGACAGAAAATTCAATTCCCCATTCCTTTCCTGGACTTGAAACTTCAAGTAGAAGGTGCAGTACATTTTGAAATGTCTTTAACAGTGTTTTTTACATTAAAGGTGAAATAAGAGTATTCTATCCCTAAATATCTTCCAGAGACACTCAGTGCTCACTGTTCCCCCGGCCTCCATCCCTCCAGCAGCCTGCAGCTGCCTTTGCACTCAATCAGTTAGCAACTTAAAAACAGATCGTCTTTTCAAATCACAGTATCTGTTGGCCTGGCCCAGTTCATCGCAATGAGGTAAGGCCCATGGGGAGATTCAGAACCTGGAATTGGAACTGTCTAGGTCCCCAGAGTGAGGTAGGCCTCTAGCAAGGAGAGAGAGCTTCGGTAGCTTGAAGGAGTGAGCTGCTCCAGTGGAACTCTATCTGGTGAATATCAACACCCTGGACACATCAGAAGCAGCTCAAGTAACCTGGCCAGCATCTGCAGGTCAGACTTGGAATAAGAAGCAGCAGGCAGGGCCAAGTGTGGAGATGGAAAATCCAGGAACACACCATGTTCTCAGTTACAGGCAGGCTGTCAGAATGCAGGTATTATAAGGAGGGGTCAGTCGCCAGAATGGGGGTAGGAGGCAAACTTCAGTTTCTACAGTAAAGGGTGAGTAAGACAGGGAAGGCGACTGGTAAAAGCCAAGAGCCAGCTCAGGCTGGGATTCTGGCACTTAGACCAAGACTAAGCTAGGTACAGAATACCAGTCACCTGGGAGAAACAAACAGAATAAACGGGATCTCTCTGGTGTTGGTCCCCCACATTCTAGAGATTCCACTGAAACTACTCCCCACCCTCAGGGCTGAGACTTCAGGGAAGAATATGGCAGAATAGAAAAAGGTACTCAGAAAGTGGCAGCCTCGACCCAGTGTGGACTTCTAAAACATTCTGGTAGAACACTGCTAGCATTTGGCATTAGTCAGCTTTTTGTAACTATAAAATACCTGAGGCAGGCTACATTATAGAGAAAAGCAGTTTATTTAGCTCATAATTCTGGAGGCTGTAAGTCTAATCAGCACTAGAAAGGTTTGGTGAGGGCCCCATTGGCGGTATCACATCACGGCAGGAACATATGTGGATCTTTCTGTCTCTTGGACTCTCTCCCTCTTCCTGTACAGCTACCAGAATCCCATTATAGGAGCTTTACCCTAATGACCCTGTATAATCAAATCACTTCCCAAAGGCTTTACCTCTAAACAGCATAGTCGAATTAAGTTTCCACCCTCTTGGTACCATTAGCATGTGACTTTGGGGATTCAACTCCCACAAAAGTTTAGAGGGAAAAAACATATAAGCTGCAGCAGGGTCCAAGTTCTACTGTAGAATGTCCACGACAAAATAACCCAAACAAGTGCTGTTAAAATATTTGTAATTAAAAATGGAAATAGAAGAACTATTAATACTAATTGAGAGTGGTGTTATTACCTTTGTTCGAGTGAGTGCTTGGTGAATAGCAGAATATTTAGGAGAATATGAGGAAGAAGAGCGAGATTTCTGTGACCCTCCTACTGGAAATATCAATAAATTCAAGATATTTCATGGTTGAATGGGTTTGCTTTGTTTTGCTTCCTGTGAAAAATGTAAGGTGGGTTTTTTATTTTCTTTGTGGTTCTCTTGATGTTGTTTTCAATATGAAAAATAATAATATGTGATAACACTTTGGAAACAAGAAAATATTAGGCAAATTTAGACAGCAATATCAGTAGTATTGGTATGAAAGGGTCATTACTCTCATTATTTAGGTAACTATATATAATTTGCTAGATGCAGAAAAGTATAAAAATGAGGACAGAGTCTGCCTCCATGTCTAGGATTTAGAGATGACCAATCCTGATGTTTTCATATAATTTATCTCAGGGTTTTAAATTCACTCATTATTTACACAATTGAGATCATATTATCTCATATGATATTCTTTTCTCTTATATGTATATTCTCCCTTGCACAAAATGTTTTATCATTATTTGTGATTGCTGTAATATCTCATTGCATGGAAACAGAATTCAACCTCTCACCTGTCACTGGACAATTTTGATTTCTTTCATTTTTTTATGGATGACTAATGCAGAACATCTTTAAACACAAATCTCTGCCGAGAACAGATGATAACAAAAGATAGGCAACATAAACTCTTCCTAACGTGTAGGTGCTATGCTAGATAGTTCCTCTCCCTTATCCCAAATAATCTTGATATAAACACTGAGGTATGTGCTCTGTGCCCATTTTACAAAGGTGGGAGGGGGTGTGGTTCGGAGAGGTTAAGGAGTAAATCATGGCTGGGTTCACGGCACCCTAGAATCTGTCCTGCACCCATTCCCTGGAGCCACTGCAGGTCCTGAAAGGCTGGGGTGAGACCAGAGTCAAGCACACAGAGTCACGAGCTCTCAGCGCATACAGCCAAATTGCTTCCCAGAAAAGCTGGAGCAATTTTATTCTGAAGGGCAGTGTGAGAGGAGCTGTCCTGGCACACCCTCACCAACACTAAGTGCTCCACAGGGGCACTGAGCAAGGACAGTTTTATTAGGTTGCTGGTCGGAGACAAACACATTTCATATTTGGACGACTAGGAACAGAGAAGCATTAACCATGCAGCTAAGAAAACTTTCATGTGATTGAGACCAGCCCATTCGAATTGTGAACACATTTTCACTTCTGTACCTAATTTGTGTTCTTTTCTTTCATAAAGTGAGCTTCACAAAACCCATATGGACCCCTGTCTAGGAAGAACATTCTGGGCTGTGACAGGAGGCAATGATATATGTTCCATATGCCACTGGCATTTTCCATAAGCACAATGCTAAACTACATTTCACAGACTCTCCCAGTCACAACTGTGATTGAGTCCTGGCTAAAGGAACACAGGTGAAAGGTGGGCTGGATGCTACCTAGATGGGGATAATCATGGAGATGCTTGGCTAGCACTGGACTTAAAAGTGATCAAAAAAAAAAAAATCACACTTTATCAAGTCACTGCTATTTAGAGTCATCAGTACTGAATGATATTGGTAGGAGGCCCTAGATTGGAACAAGGGTCCTGAATTGGGCCCAACAGATCAAACCAATATGATGTCACTCATGCTAAATAAACTAATTAACACAGGAACACCCTCTTGTGAATGGCTGGGTTTGGTCAGTCATGGAAGCTAAGCTTCAGTTAATTGCAGAAGGCCAGTTGATTTGAATAATGCAAAATGTCAAGCCATAACTAATTAACCAATTAAACTGTAACCAATTAGACTCTCTTTACAACTCACTTCTGCTTTCTATCTATAAATGTTGCCTGATCATGTAGGTCTGAGTTCTCTGAACCTGTTTTGCATCTGGGGGCTAACCAATTCACCAATCATTTTGCTTTGCTTTGCTTTGCTTTGCTTTTAATCGCTCTTCTCAAATAAACTGTTGAATTTAATTAGTCTGAGGGGTTTTTCCCCCCCCTTTAAATATTTGTCAGAGCACTTAGCATTAACTAGGTGACTAAAGAAAGCCAAGGCACGACTCACGCCCTGCCCATTTTGATGGCTCTCTTTGTATGTCTATGTCACAATTACCATGCTAACTTGGCATGTTTCATTCTTCTTTCAATTAAGTCATCAAGTGTGCACACTACAATCTGCCTGTCTTGGACTTCATTACTGGAAACTAGCATATGCCACGTAGTGTAGGGAAGTCAAGTCCAGCACCCAAAGTCATGTCTTTCTTATACAAGCATGCTCTGAGCAGCAGAGGTTTACATCTCTAATGAGAAGGCAGAGTGAGTGGCAGAATTATACAATTTCCACCAAACACTTTAAATCCCGAGTTTTCTGCAAAGGAGCACAGATGTTCATATCTCTGACAAGAGCCAGAAGCTTCTGCCAACACATCAGCCTATTTCAAGAGAAAAACAGACACAAATACCAAATATATGCCAAGTTCTCTCTCGAATAGCTTTTCCCCCTATTTTCCTATTCCATCCAACTTGACTCTCTTTCTACCTTGTCCACTAACATATTTTCTGATCTCCCAGTACAAACACATTTGGAATCATCAGCCAGGAGGGCTCAAAATTGCTGCACCCTTTAGAAACATACTCTGTTCTACATCCAACAACCTTATCAAAATATCATGGTTCATTTGGGTCACACTTCATGTTCTCACCCCAGATGCCATAAATCTTTCCCTGTGAGGATAGTCTTCCAGATATCAAAGCTAAGAACACTCAAGCCTGAAGATTCTCGAGTATAATCAAGACTTTTGAACTCCAGGTTGTTTTGAAGCTATCACCTCAATTCAACCCTGGCTTCTTGGGGTTTGAATATGAAGCAAATGGATGAAAGGGGTGGAAAATTAAAGTCTTTATCAAAACTGGGGACTGTGATGTTTTTTTTTTAAATGTTCTCCCAACAAGCAGGGATAAAAAACAGCCATGCATCATTAAATGCAGTAGGATAGGGCTAGCCGGATGGATTAACCACTTTTATTGGTCAAAATTTGTAAATGTTTGCAGTTTACAAAGAGTGGGATTTAACCACAAGAAGCTGAAGCCAAAAATGATGAAGAGTGGCTTTTCAGACCTGAGTGGGACCAGAAAGCCAACCTATCCTCCCAAAATGCAAACAAGGGGTGCCTCTGTCCCCAAACAAATGATGACCTTTAAAGAATGTAGTTTGCAATCCAATTGCATTGTGCAACTGAGATATTTGTGGCCGTGTGTGACTGGTAAGCTCTAATGCTTAGAACATCTGGCTAACAAGATTAAAGCCAATCCCAGCACAAGAAAATTAGCTTTCCTATATTTCAACACCACAGACCCATCCTCATCCCAACTTGATTCACAAAACAAGCAAATGATATTTATTGATTACTGATTACATACATAGCATCCAGAGAAATACAGGCAAAGAGGAAAAAAGGAGTCTATATTTATCAAAGTCTTTTGCAACCCTGAACAAGTCTTATTTTTGTGAGTTTAGACAAAGAATTTACATCTCTCTAGCCAAGAGGCTGGATATTATTGGCTTAATTCATCAGGTTTTTTTACCCCCAAAATCTGTGCTTTGCTTTGGCCTAAGGGACCTGGTACAAGTCACAACACATCAGTGGCATTAATAGAGAAGCTCATGTGGCTTTCCTGCTTCTTTTAGAGGATTCAGCTGTTGGCAGGAACAGATAATGCTTTTAGGGAATTTTGTTTAGTCATGGAGCAATTGGCTTTCATCATTTTAAATGTTTTGAAAGATTTTAAAATGCTTAAACAGGTGTAGGAACAGACAGAGGAGCAGGCCACACTCACCTTGGTATTTTGGAAAAGGGTTTTAGAATTCATTAGTTGACTATAAAACCTCCAAAATGTCTGCTAGTAATGGCATGCCCTAAGGCCTCTTTGGAAATCAAAAAACCTCACACTAGCATGATGTCACGTTGAAGTTATGAAGTGTGAAGACACCTCTGAAGGGCATCTAGAAACTCCTTTCTGGGCTTGGTGGGGAATCACTGAGATACTTTCTATTTATAATTCATAGTAAAAGTGACAATTTATTGAATACTCTCCCCATATGCCAAGCCTGTTAAACACTGCACAGCAACATCTACAGGTCTGATTATTAGCCCCATTTCACAGATGAGGAAACTTGAGATTCTAAAACACTACATAGGCATGTTTAAATCTCTAGTAAACAGACATTCAAGCTGACGTCTCCCAGCTCCAGAGTCCCTGCTCTTTGCCCTGCACCAATATCTTCCCCAGTACAGGTTATTTCCTAAGACTATGTAAGGGAAGAAAAGACAACATCTTCTGTCAGTAACATATGCCATCACTTTATCAGACATTCAGCTTATAACCCACAGTAAACTCCAATTATGAGATAGCCTGTCTCTTTAGCTAACCTCTAAAAGTTTGCTTTTACTTCTGAAGCTAAAGGAAACTCATAACCTTTCATTTTATTTTACTTTTTTCAAACATCAATTTCTTAATTCCAACTTTTCTATGTATTTATTTCTTTGCACAAATGTTTGATTTTACTATAATCCACAAAGCCATGCAGAGTGAAACAATTCCTTCTCAAGGAAATTCCTTCTTGAGGAAACCTAGATTTCCAAAAAAACCTAGAAATAAATTTGACAGATGGTGTCAGATTCATTTCCCTTTCTCTTTTAATGATGAGTGCCCTCTACCAGAGAGGTTGCACTTGTAATTACTAAAATACCACTCTCTGGAATTGATGATACTTTTCCCCTAAACTAAATGATCTGCTCTCCATGAAGTGTTAGGCAAGGACTTCCTGAAACCTTTGGTGGTAGGGGAGTTGCGGGGGGTGGTGTTGCATGGACCTCATGGGTAGGGTTCCCTCTGGAGCAGGGAGACCCTGGGGAATGCACATCAAGTCTGGTGAAGCACATTCCCCCTTCCCACCACAAGCCAAACCATCAAAGGCCATGAGCACGCCAGCATCAGATCATCATTTCCTCCATAACAGAATGGTCTTCTTCTTCAGTCATGAGTTTCTTAGAGCAAACCATATGTAAGTGGAAAAACCATTTGCTTCGTCAACTTTCTCTACTTTTCCTGCCAGCAGAACCATCTAGGCAGCCCAGAATCTCTTATCCAGTGGACTCATAGACCCCTCACACTTTGCTAACACTGGCTGTTTTTCTTAGGCTTGAATTATATAATGCAAAGGAAGCTATGCATTCTTCTATCAGTTCTTCTTGGTATCCATGGGCAGAAAATTTGAATGTCACAGTGTGTGTGGCAGAAAATTGCTGGAAAATTTCCAGCTGGACAGATTACTTCGTACTCTCTAATTCAGGCCATGTAGGACTGACCACCCTAAAATATTCTAGATTTTACCTCTGTTATCTGAATAAATTATATACTCCCCAAGAACATGTTGATATTAACAACCTGGGCATCAGAATCTAGATATTCTGATACTCTAGTAACCTGGCCAAAGACTCTAGGAATTTAAAAAAAAATAATAATAATCTCAACATTCTAGTCAATGATGTCATTTTAGCAATGCTGAAAAACCTAGAGATGATTCTCATAAACAGTCTGTTCTCTAATGAATGCCTAAGGTCAATGCTGTTCAGAAACTGGGCTTCTTAGCAAAAGTGACCAATAGGCTTCCTTCAATCTGGCAACCTCTTGGAAAATTTTGTTTTCAACTTCCCAAAGAATAATACACACTAAAACTAATAGTTACTATTATTATTAAATTGACTTTTGTTAAGGATGGGAAAGACTCCAAATCATCAACAGCCTGTTCATTTATTCAACAAATATTTATAGAAGCTATGTTGTTTCTGCCCCATGCTAGAAACTCAGAAAACAAAGATGAAAGATGAAAGATGAAAAAGGCATGCCCTCTGTCTTGAGAATACCCAGGAAACAAGAGGATTTCCAATTTCAGAGGTTTATTGTTTCCTTAGTTAATTCAAGCTGCCCAAACAAAGTACGGTAGCATGGGTGGCTTTGAACAACAGAAATTTACTTCTCTCAGCTCTACAGGCTGGAAGTCTGAGATCATGGTTATATACTCACATGGCAGGAAGGGGTGAGAGGGCTCTCTAGGGTCCCTTCTATATGGCCCTAATGCCATTCATGAGGGCTCCATCCTCATGGCCTAATGACCTCTTAAAGGTCCCACCTTCTAATACTGTCACATCAGGGGTTAGGATTTCACCATATGAACTTGGGAGAAGGGGTGGACACAAACATTCAGTCCCTTGCAGTTATTCTCTAAAATTATGTACATGTCCTCTTGTATCTTTGTCTTGTCTTATATCTTGTCTTGTTCACTTTTTCACTGTGGAACCTCCATTCCTAGAACACCCAGCACATTGAGGGGCACTGGATATACATCTGTTGAATGAATGAAGGAAGGAAGGAAGGAATGACACAGCTCTACCAACAACTAGTTCTGACTTTGGCAGAGTTCTCATGGACCTCAGACTCTCCATGTGTAAAATTAATTTTAAAAATTAGGTCAGGCCCAAATGGACATTCTACAGAATATTGATTTGGCAAAATGTAATAGGTTTATTGGAGAAAAGGGAATAGGAGGGTAAACAAGTTTGAAAACCATCAATATGCCAGAAGGAAGCAGATTTCTGACCGCAGGTTCCCAATCTTTAGCATACTAATGTACAAAGAATTTCCCTGGGGATGTCGCATGCAGAGTTTCCCACTCCCATGCAGTGACAAAACCCTCCACTCAGAAGAGTCTCCAGAACAAGCCTGGGATCCCTGGTGTCTGCAGCCCTATGGCACACTTGTTAAGCTCTCAATAAATATTTGTTCCTAAGGTCTTTTTAATCTCCTCACAGACAGAACCATTCAAGTCTTCTTTGATGTTAACTACTCTGGGTTAAGATCCACAGACTGGCAGCCCAACTTTCCACTTGGTTCTGTTTCTTCAGCAAGTTACTTACCCTCTCTAAACTCTGAGTCTTCTTATCTAAAAAACAGGAAAACTCATCATAGTTTATTCAAAGGACTGTAGTGAGAACCAAATGAGATAACATATAAATCACTTTGCATCCTTCACAGTCAACACTGTAGAGGTTAGGTGTCCTAGCTGCTAGTCACAAATGTACCAGCACTGTTTGGATTCCATTCTCAACCTCACCACAAAGAGGCTTTGGCGAGTCAGTCTCTATCTAGCTTCCATATCAGCTCAGGCAAAATCTGTGCTTTGGATTACATCAGTATTCTCCAAACTCGAGTTCTGCAAACACCATTTCCCAACCTTACAATACTTAACATTTCTCATTATTGCAGCTTAGTCTCACCCAAAGCAAGAAAATCAGTGAAATCATAGGTCTGATGTGCTTGTTATACTTTTCTTGAATACACATTAAGATCATTAAAATGAATACAGAATTATTTAAATATTTCTTAAAAGCCAGCATTAATGCCTTACTCATTTTCTTCATATTCTGGGAAACATTAACTTGGGAATCTCCATCCAAGATCCTGTCACTAAAAAAGTCTGTGCCTTCTCTTCTGAAAAATCACAAACTAACCTTTGCAAACACTCACCTGAGCCCTCTAAGGCAGTTCAGACCACTAAGGGGCCCTTTTCTAGAAACAAATTCAAACCATGCAGTATCTGAGCATCAGGGATGACAAAGGGCTTTGCTACAGGCTGGATCTTGAATGTCTCCCAAAGGACCACATGTGAGAGGCTTGGTTTACGGTCTATGGCTCTATTGGGATAGTGAAATTATAGGAGGTCACATATAAAAGAAGGAAGTTAGGTCATTGGAGACATAACCCTGAAGGGATATTGGAATCCTGGTCCCTTACTGTTTTTATCTTTTTGCCTCCTGATTGCCATGAGGTGAACAGTTTTGCTTCACCAAGTACTCCCAGACATGAGGCAACAGGGTCCAGCCACCATGAACTGAAACCTCTGGAACTGTGAGTCAAAATAAACCTTTCCTCCTTATAAACTGATTATCTCAGGTATTTTATCATAGTGATGGAAAGCTGACAAACACAGGCACAGAGTTAACTAGGGCATACAGAATTCTCCTTCAAGCTCAGATATTTCAGTCATTTCTCTCTGTCAGGCAAATTAATATATGTACTTATTTGGATCAAATTGGTTTGCCCAAATGGACAAGTTTTCTGCAGTTTGATGGAATAAAATGACACCTCTATGATGTGCTATATTAACTGAAAGGTGAGGAGGTATTTTTAAAGATATATTTTGGCCTAAGACTTTTTCAAATTCTAAAATTCACAGAAAGCACGGAACAGGCATGATGGCACCTGGCCAAGAACAAGAGTCTCTGCTTCCCCTCTAGGAACAGTTCATATTGTAGAGCCCTGGAAACTCTGGATGAAATAACCCCCCATTATCTCACCCTGGGGTGGCAGCAACCAGCACCGAAAATGTGTCCAAGCTCACTCCAACAGAATGAGGCCCTCCTTTAGATGCCTATAATACCAAAGCCACTACGAGATGAAAAAAGTAAAAACCATAAAAACATCTTAAACTAATCAGAAATAAGATGACCTATGATGATATTTTGGAAACATTTTATGGACTCGAACATTCACTCTCTCATGTGCAGCAATAAGTGGTAGTTGATAATATAGTTATCTTTGCTTTTAACTGCAATTATTCTAAAGCCCTTTTAAGAGTTGTCACTTGTTTCCAGGCTGCAGCAAATTATAGTCAAAGGAGATGGGAGCTGACAGCTCTTTTCTTCTGTGAATGGCACACTCTCCCATCGCAGCAAGGCCTCCCCTCCTCCCCAAACACACTTATGGTATGTCCACCATGAGCACAAAAATGCTACTACAAGGAACAACAAAGACAGCAGTGCCCAGGCCTGTCAGCGCAGAGGGGCTGGGCATCATTAGAGACCCCCAAGTGTGTGGGGCCTCCTTCTCCTGATCAAAAGGGGGAAATATGTTTTCCCTTAGGTACTCAAAAGGCATTTATCAACATGAAGGGTGTATGTTTGGAGAGGATATGTGTGTGTGTGTGTGTGTTGAAAGAGAACAGGAATGGTGGATTCATTTGAATTAATATTCCAGATATCATTAATATTACAAACCTCATCCTCCAAGGACATACATCCCAGGGAAAAGAGAACTGGGTCAAAGACACAAAGCAGTCCATATAAAAATAAAATATTTTAAAATTAAAATAGCACCTAATAAAAGAAAAAAAATAGAGTGATCACTTTGGCACCTAAAAA
Organism: Glaucomys volans; assembly: GCA_020662805.1. Lineage (NCBI taxonomy): Eukaryota > Metazoa > Chordata > Mammalia > Rodentia > Sciuridae > Glaucomys > Glaucomys volans. The sequence continues at coordinate 1,874,803 of JAJEJO010000163.1, forward strand.
ATAGTACAGCCTGTCCCCAAATATTAAAATTGTATGAATACAAAAATAACTCTTAAGAGGAGCTTTCAGCACTCAAGTTAATGAATTGGGTTATGGTGCTGCTTAGCCGTCTTGACTAAATGGAACACTCTAGACTAGACAGGGACTGGGCAGAACCAGCTCATAAGCCTGTGTGTACTCAGAGCCTAGTCGTTTCTGTATCACCCTAGTGATCATAAGGAAGGGAACCCCAAGATGACATTTCTTTTCATAACACTGATTGTGTTTCAAGTCAACATATAGTGGAAAGATCAAAACAATCAAATGAAAAGGCACATTGGAAAGACCCCTAGGAAATATTTTCCACCCTTTATGTTTGCAAAAATTCAAAGACTCAACAGATGAAAGAAGAGCAACACACAAATTAATCACTGCTCAGAAGATGAGCCTTTCACTTTTAATTAACATTCTGTCCTTAATCCAAAAACAGAAGTAAAACACAAGATGCACAGTGCTTACGTGCCTCTTGCTGGGAAGTGTTACCTCTCTTCCCCAGGCTTTCTCTATTCTTGGTGGAATGTGTTTAAATTTAAGATGCAGTCTCAGCACTGCGTGGAGCTGCGTGATGCAAACAGTGTGGGCTGGCGCCACCCAGAACTCCACGGGGGAGGACAACCAGGAAGTCAGCTCTCCTGCTCAGTAGGCTCCATTCAGTCCCCAGGACTTGGGCACAGATATCGTGGGTTTTTCAATGTGGTGAGGAGGAGGTGCAGGGAGGGGAATGCCAAAAAATATTTTGGAAGGATTTTCAAAACACCTGGGTTTAAACTGTGGGTGTCCAACTTCTCCTCTTCCCTACTCACTTTTCTCAGTGATTCCACATTCATTCTGGAGGGCTCCAGGGCAATGGGTGGAATGGAGTTAAGAATCACAGATTGCAAAGAAAGAGGCTGGCACAGATGAAGCATCTCAATAGGCAATCCCAAATACCATGGAGAGATTTGTTCGAAACATTTATTTTTATTTGATGATGATGATAATAATGATGATGATGATTTTTGCAGGGCTGGGGATTAAACTCAGGGCCTCACGTATGGTAGGCTAGTGCTCTACCACTGAGCTACACCCCCATCCCTGTCTGAAACATTTCTTAAATCTTCCCTACAGGTGCTGCTATGGTCTGGGTATGTTTTAAACATGTTCCCCTAAAGTTCATGTGTTGGGGGCTTGGACTCCAGTGTGGTGATATTAAGAGGTAGTGAGATCTTTGAGAGTGGAGCTTAGGTGGGAGGTCTTTAGCTCATTGGGGTCATTGATCTTGGAGGGGACTGATCATGTTCTCATGGGATCCCAGCTGTGCTTTGACTTCCCGTCTTGTCATGTGATCTCTTCCACTACATATTCCTGCCATTGTGAGGCTCTCTACCATGAGGCCTTCACCAGAGCTGAGCCCATACCAGCACCATGCTCTTGAACTTCCAGAAATGTAAGTTTAAAAAGTCTCTTTCCTTATAAGGAAAACGGGCACAGATGACATCAACACGAACAGCTTAACAGATATTAGGAGGGGGAGAAAAGGGCTGATGTTCAGTTTCACCACTCTCCGATCCAGCCATCTTTGAAAATTGCCTGGTGGGCATATTCTCTGTGCCAGGCAGTGGGCTGTGCCCAGCAGATGAAAATATGACTGCTCACCATTAGGTTGATATGCTTCTGGGTCAGCGGGGAAGATGGAGCAGTGTACAAGCACAAAATGATGAGTTTTCTTTGTTTTTCTGGTTGTTTCCCTTTTCTCCAACAGAGGCATAAACGAGTCCTCTAAGGTGGGGGGCTGCTCACTTAGAGGCCCAGAAGGCTTTCTGAAGGAGACATTTAAGATGGCTGTAGGTTTTGAAGCATGAGAAATAAAGCTTTAGGAAGAAGAGAAATCAAAAGTTATTCAGCAATCTCCAAAGCAGGCTTCCTATCACAATTACCTGGAACAGGGTAGTCTTCGTATAAATGAGGATTCTAGGAACCCACAGCAGAATCAGGATTTCTGGCACTGAGAGCCCAGATTCTAAATTTCCAAGTTGCTGAGATAATCCTGAAGCAACTCATCAGTCTACAGATTTCCACTTGGAACACATGGGCCATGTCAAGTTTCTTCCCTCAACATCTATAGCTAAGAAAACTGGGGCCATAAAGGAAACACAGGTGACAGTCACTGGCAGCCCTGAAACTAGGACCCTGACCCCTCAAATCCAAATTCAGTGACTGGACCACAAGACCCCACAGAGCTCCACCTGGATCAATATCTCCCACCAAGCACATCTTAGGTCCATAGCACACAGGCCTCCTCTGAATCCTTTCCTGGGTTCTGCCTCAGGAGAGTTAGCGCTCACAATATTATAGTTGTGGTGCGAGCTGCCCCTCTGCTCCTGGAGAGGGCAAAATCACTCCTTTATCACCATTTTCCTGGCATTGCATGCTTGAAGATGAGTTAGGGAATGAAGTCCATTAATGGGACCCATGAACAGCTCTCCTTAGAGCATCAGGAAAGTTAAAAAAGCGGGGAGGGTTTACCTCTTCCAGACAGACCTTATTTTTTCCGAGCAGAGAAGAACAAGACCCAGGACACAAACTCTGGTCCTGAAAAACAGCACTTGAAATTTAAGTCATAATGCAAAGAACAGAAAATATGGTGAATTATTTTTGCAGACAAAACCTGTTCAAATGAAAATGGCATTTTTTTTTTAAATCCAAAGTTAAAAGTCAAATGAGTGTGTCAGATACTCTGAATCCTAAAAGGCTGCATAGGAGGGATTTAAGGGAGCAAGTGGGGTCAGGCCTTGCAATAAGCAAGTAATTCCTAGTGGGGAGAGTTACCACAGTAGACAGCAGTCAAGATAGTAATGAGAAAGGTCTAACTTGCACAGGCCTCATGTGTTTCTAGGAGTGACATAGATGGAAAGTTGCTATGGTTTGGGTACAGGGCTGAGAGTGTCCCCCAAGGGTTCACAGAGTGATACTTAATCCCCATTGCATAATATTAAGGTGGGGCCCTTGTGAGGTGATTAAGATTAGATAAGGTCATCAAGGTAGAATCCCCGTGATTGAGGAGGAGACAAGAAGACACACACACACACACACACTCACTCTGTCTCTTGCCATGTAATGTCCTGAGCCACCCTGGGATTCAGCAAGAAGGACATTGCCAGATGCAGGCCCTCAACCTTACACTCTAGAACTATGCACCAAGATAAGTTTCTTTTCTTCATAAACTTATCTCACCTCAGGTGCATTGTTATAGTAACAAAAACCAGACTACCACAGTAGCCTCCAAAATTGTCACTTGACCTGTACAAGCAGAAAAGTTCCAGTTTAAGTAAACAAAAGTCTAATCTGAATCATAAAAACAGAGAGCCACAGCCTCTCAAACAATTTTCAGACCTGAACCAGTTTACAGACCCCGAATGAAGGGGAAGTTGGGTTCCTTTGACAAAGAACCCTAGCATACTGACAAAAATGTAGTCTCATCTTTCTCTCATCGCTCTCCAAGTAGACTAAGACAGAGCCTCTTCCCAGAGTGACTGTACACTGGGGAAAAGGAACTAAACAGAGCCATCAGGGACTGGTGGACAATGGCTTTGAACTGACATCAATTCTAGGAGACCCAAAACAACACTGTGGTCCCGGTCAGAGGCAAGACTTATGGGGGTCAGGTGATCTAAGGAGTTTCAGCTCAGGTTCATCTCACAATGAGCCCTATGGGTCCCTGTATCCTTCCTATGGTTGTTTCTCAGCTCCAGAATGCATAATGAGAACAGACATAGTCAGCAACTGGCAGCATTCCCACATTAAAGAAGCAGGGAGTTGTTTGGTTACTCTATTGAGGGAGAAGAGGGTTGTGGAAGGCCTGAGAATGTGGTTCCAAAGGCTCAAATCTTCTCTCCTTCCAGAGTGAACTCAGAACACTTACATTTGGGGTTTACTGAGAGTGTGCTATTTGGCTTAAAAGAAATGGGCTCAGTTCAGCATTCGAACATCAGGATAAATCATCCCAGCCATGAAGAGCCAAGACACTATCAAGTTTCAATTGCTAGCTGAAACCCCTGATAGCTGCTAGAAAAATAGTGTACAATTATAGCCTAGAAACACAAATTGCCAAGGCCACGGGACTCTCAGAATGCAATAAATGAAGTGTGGGTTACCGCATGTGTGGTCAAGATCCCAGCCCCCAGTGTGTGTCACAAATGCCTGGTGACCCACAGGACCTAGGGAGAAAGGAAGAAAAAAACTCTCCAAAAATCCCACACTGGCTGCACTGTGGATAAGTGACAAAAGGGATAGAAGTTTTAGGGTTTAACTCGAGAAACACTCCCTCCATTCCTCTGAGTTTTATGGTCTTCTAATGTTTATGCCCCATAGGTCCTTTGTAACCAGGAGATAATTATAAGTAGACAGGAGAGTGCCTCTGCATACAGTTATACAATGACAGAATGTGGTTTCCTCCTCTGGAATGTTCCTTACATCTAGGGTAGACTTGAGCATAGTGGAATGATGCTAAGGCAATAACCAAGGCCTTCCCAGGATGAGGACATGCACAGCCAATGCCATGTGTCTCCCCACATCTGAAATATCCAGAATCTCAAGCACTGTGACCTTGGGTAGGGCTGGTCTTCAGCAAAATGGAGGACAAGGGAGTCGCATGCCAGGGATCACTGAATGGAATGCTTGGGGGGTCTGACTCAAGGACAGACAGGCCATTTGGAAGGCTCTCCTAAAGAGGCTGTAAAACGGATGTAGAGCTCACATGCATGGAGACCAAAGTATCTTTCTACACTCACTCACTAGGTACCTTTTAGGAACTCAGCATGACACACGCACCTTAAGTCCTCCAGTCAGGGATAAAGACAGGAACCAGAGGGTAGGACAGCACCGTCACCACCAGCACAAGGAAGCCCTGCATGTGTGCAGGGAGCAAGCATGAGGCAGCCTCTGAAGGCTCCTAGAGGACAGGACAGCCCAGTTGCCTTATCAGGACCAAGAGAAACTGATTTCCAGGTCCTTCATGTGCAAAGGAAGCAGGTCCCTCCCTCTGCTAGCCCTCCAAGCTGCCAGGTGCCTTTTGTGTGGCTTCTTTTCTGCATGATCCTTGTCCTAAATATTCATGTCCACCCAGTTCCACTTGAGGAGAAATTCTGGGCTGTGATACAGACTCCCTGGGTAACAATCTGAGCCCTTCTTCTCCCTCACCAACAGCCTTCAAGCAGAACCTGCAGACAAGCACAGGGAACAGAGAAACAAAAGGAGAGGCCTCCAAACGAAATCTCTTGGTAGCCCTGACCCTTGAAAATGTGTCTGGAAAAAAGTCCCTGTTGAGGCAGGTATGGAACAGTCTCTCCCCTCTACACTGAGCTCAGACTGCTGCTCCAGAGAACAAAGTAGACACAATCCACAGAGGGCCTGCTCCTCTCCCCACCTCCTGAGGCCATCACCTCCCAACTCCCAACCTCCCATCCAGAACTCGGAGTCCCATTAAACAGGAACAAAATGAAAAGTAAAATATCAGAGACACAGAAAGAGTGGGCCACAGAGCTGAGGAAAGAGCTGCATATGAAAGGATTAAAAATTACATTAGAAAGAACTCAAAGGATTTAGAAGTCATTTCAAGTGCACTGGAAGAAAATCCCTCCAGCCCTGGGAGAACAGGTCCAGGTTCAAACCTGAGCGCTAAAGAGGTTCCATCCTCTTCTGATGTCTAATAAGGTTTTGCCTTGAGGTTTTTCATTCTCTTATCACTCTACTACTTTCTAGGATGATGTTTCTCAGAGAGGAGACGGGGGCCACGTGCATCAGAATCACCTGAGAGACTGGTTAAAATGGAGCTTCCTGGGTCCCCAGTAATTCTGAGGCAATCTGAAGTCTGAGAAGCACAGAAGTAGGTCCTTTATCATTCCTAAGTGGTTGCAATACCCAGGCTAAATCACTCATTTAAATGGCTGCTTAAAATCTGAAGGAGACACGAGTGGCTAAATTGATTCTTTTAGAAAATTGTTAGATTCTAAAAGTAGTGATAGTGGAGTCACATTGTGACCAATTTTAAATGATTTAAAATTTACACAAGGAATTCAGGAAGAACTTTTTCAAAGCACAAATGTGACCACGCCACTCCCTTGAGTAAAACGCATCAATGTCTTCCCATTTCCCTTTTTTTCTTTCTTTTTTTTTTTTTTTTTTTTTTTTTTTGGTACTGGGGATTGAACCCAGAGTCACATCTCCAGCCCTTTTTTAACATTTTATTTAGAGACAGGGTCTTGCTGAGTTGCTTAGGGCCTCGGTAAATGAAGGAGTCTGGGTTTGAATTCACAATCCTCTCTGCCTCAGCCTCCTGAGCAGTTGGAATTATAGGCAAGTGCCACCACACCCTGTCCCATTTCCCTTTTGATAAAGGCCCACGAACTATGGTACCAATCAAAACTGACCCTCCAGCAACTGAGCAATCCATCAATCCATACTTACTCCCCAATCTCAGCAGAGATGGAATGGTCCCTGCCCCAGGCACTCTGGTCTTCTCTCTCTGCAAAAGTCAAGGTCCACCCTCTCCCTGGCTTTCACCTGCCATTCGTCTGCATGGCCATCCCTTTGTACCCCGTAAAACACTTTTGCCCTCTTTCCAGACATCCCTACTACATTCATTCTGCCACTGCAAACCCCCTTAGCATCAGTACATTTCCTCCACACCCCTTAGCCAAGTTGAAATGATATCTTCAGTTATGTGAACTTTTGATTAATACGTATTTCCTTCACTGGTGTATAAAGCAGCCTAGGAAACAGCAACAGGTTTACTTTTTCCCTAGAAAGGAGGCTCACCATGTCTCCATATAACCCAGCATACCATGTGGTACACAGTAGGTGATCAATAAATAAATAACAAGCAAATGAATTAAAATGGATTTCCAAATCAAACACTTGGGGCAAATTCAGATGCAGGCCAGGAATGAAGAATTTAAAGTACACCCTCATCCTTCTCCTGAAAGTCAGAGGTTCCAATATTTCTCAAATAGCCAAGGGCTAACATGCTGTGGTCGCTTCCTCTCCCCCACATATGGTCCTATACACCTTCTTTTGCATTTTTCAAATGGTTGGGCCCAAATCTTCCTAATACAATATCTGGATTTCAAAAGAATAAGGAAATACAACATCAAAACTGTGCATCCTAGCTGCACACATAAAAAAAGATTCAAAATGGCCCCATGCAAGTCATCAATAATTACAACCCAGTGACTACAAAAGTGGAATGATGTCTCCCTGGTTGCATAAAGGAATACACCATTAAGTTATCTCTCATCTTGCAGGCAGCTGGCCATAGCAGGGGTAATGGTTTGCTGACTTGACTGAGCTTTTTTACATGTTTCTAAAGTGGCAAAGGTCTTAACACAAATCATTCCCTATCCTTCAACAAGTATTATGACTCACTCAATGCAATGGTTTGGTGCAACATGTCCCACTGAGGCAAAAGTGAATTTTACAAAGTGATGGGACATTGGCAGTTAGAGAGTAAACCATATGTTTTCCAGCAGAAAAGAGGATCCAATTTTGAATGTATGTGATGCTGGGCAGCAAGCCTCTCTGACACCTAAATTTTCCCATCTATACAATGGGTACAAGGTGAGTTCATTAGTTTGAAGCCTTTTAAGCTGTTTTATATTTTGGCATGAATATAGTTCCCCAGTGATTGTCTATAAATCTGTATTTCAGTACACACATCTTTTCATGGGTCTTTACACATATTTAACATTGGAATCTATTTAAAGCTACACACCATCCCTGATACACTAGAAAGAGGCATCATAAAACAACTGGCCCTCCAGCAGCTGACCAATACATACTTAACACCCTACTTGGTAAAGGAAAGGGACTGAAAATTTTATACACTGAAGATAGTGTGCAATTTGTTCCAATCAACATTTGCATACAGTGCTTAGATAAGTGATTTTTCATGACAGTAGTCATGGGAGTGGGGAGTGGAAACCAAACAGCAGACTCTGAGAGCAAGAGTTTGGAGAAGTAGTTTCCATTTGGCACACTGTTCTCTCACGCCCATACTTCAATCCACAGTGCTTTAGTGTCTAGATTGAGGTTTATCTTTCTTCAGCCGACTTCATAAAAGCCATTATTAAGGGAGTCTTTAATGGACACATGAGCAGCTGCTTAAGGAGCTGGTGAGCCTGGGAGCTGGTTCCTGCCTTTCTAGAGCAGCATTAAATAGAAGAGGCACCCAACACCAACTACCACTCGCCAGAAATAATGAATAGAAATAAAAACTGGTGGCTTCTACATCATTGACCATAAAGTGAATTGCCCATCACAGGACACTCTTGAAAGGGAAAGTTGGTGCAATTAATTTTGCTGGGACAACAGAGCTATACTGGATCTGTACTATGAGGACCCTCCCCATCCTCCTTTTATTTTCCTGTTTTTATCCTCAGAGTAATTTCTAACCTGGCTAAGAGTCTGACAAACTGGCTCAGATTAAGGAAGAAAGATTAATACTTCACAATCGCCCACGTGCTAATGACTATTTAAATAGTCTCCTACTTACTGGAAGGTTCCAGATGATTCGAAAGGGATGTTTACGAAGTGTTACTGGAACCACTGAGCTTCTTTTTCACGCTATTTAATCCTATGAAACCCAGTTCAACCGAATGAAATTGCTGTCAACTGCTCCTTCACTACTATTCTACTACCAGGATTTCTTATGGGGCTCCTGTCTGCACTTGGATAAATTCAAACAGCCCCAGAGAGCCAAAATCAAGGAAAGGGAAAAAGCCCAACTCCACAAGCTCCATTCTCTCTCCTGAGAATGAAATAATAATAGAATAAAATAGTGAACCCCGGGTTAGTTTGAATTGAACTGGAGATTTACACCTACCTACAAGGGCTTTTATTCGAGGGCCCCAAACTGCCAATATGATTCATTACATCAGTTCTTTTCATTCATAATTGATTGTCATTTATCCTGACCTGTATTTTAGCAGTTTACATCTCCTGTATTCCTGAAGAAAAGCAAAGTAACAGTCTAGTTGAGATCTCAGGAGGAAGGGCCTAGGCCACTTAAAGAAAATGAAACAATAAATGTGTTCCTTTAAATGATTTTAGCAAGACACTTGAATTAAAAACCTGAATAGAAACTATTGAATTAGTAATAATAACATCAATAGGAATGGCAAATCCAATGCATCTGGGGCACCAGTACAATCATTATTACATTTAATCATCTCAGCGAGTCCAAGAGGTAGGGCCTTAGATTTGCCTTCATTTGAAAGATGCAAAAACTGAAACTGAGAAAAATAATTAACCCAAGTCACCCAACTAGTATACTCAAAAATAGACTTCAACAAGTCTGTAATTACTTAGCTTTAACAAGACTCCTTCTTTTCCTTTTTCCCCAATCCTGTCACCAAATGGTTCATCTGCTTCATCAATGACTATAGCAAACATCAGGAATGCAGTGCAAACCCTCCCACTGTCCCTTCTGCTCAAGGCTGTGGCTGGCATCCAGCTGTGAGGTCTCCAACAGGAAAGTGGGGGTGGGGCAACCTGTCTTCAAGTTGCATTTACATAGGGAGCACCCTGCTTTATTTATTTATTCATCTGACCAAGATCTTGTGTTTATTTGGGTAGACCTTGAAGGCAGAAGCCATCTTTCTTTGGTTCCTCCCTCCTGCTGTACTATCTAATCTATCCTCCAGTTTAAAGTTCTGCCTGAAATCTAATTGCATCTTTTCTTTGCCTCTTCAATCCAAACACCCAGAACTGACACAAGGCCTCTGCCAGACTTTCTTCCACCACACTGATTGCTGCATTCCCTGGGCACATCATGTGCTTTTTTTTTTTTTTTAATACTCAGCCTTCTAGCGCTTTCTCAAAAGACCATTCATGAACTCCATTCTCTATGATCTGCAACCACTCTAAATATACCTTTAGTAGACTTAGTTATTAATAACTACGTCTCAACAGGTGTCTTCTGATTCAGCCCTCTCTACCCAAGCTCCAAACATGGACAGCCTGACTATACTGCATGACAGGATGAATGAACCAATGAATGGATGGATGAATGCAGTAAGCCCAGCAAAAGTTCAACTTGAAAAAATTTATAAATATTTATAAATATTTATGTTCATTTTAATTGTAATCCCCCCTTTCTTTTCCTTCCTATTTTATTTTATTTTATTTTATTTTATTTTATTTTATTTTATTTTTGGAACCAGGGATTGAACTCAGGGACACTCGGCCACTGAGCCACATCCCCAGCCCTACTTTGTATTTTATTTAGAGACAGGGTCTCACTGAGTTGCTTAGGGCCTCGCTAAGTTGCTGAGGCTGACTTTGAACTCACGATCCACCTGACTCAGCCTCCCAACTCACTTGAATTACAGGCGTGCGCCACCATGCCCGGCTTTTTCCTTCCTTTTCTTCCTTTTCTTCCTTCCTTTCTTTCTTTTTCTTTCTTTCTTTCTTTCTTTCTTTCTTTCTTTCTTTCGTTCTTCATTAATTTTTGGTATTGAGGATTAAACCAGGGCCTTGTGCAGACTAAACATGCACCCTACAACTGAGCTACATCTCCAGTCCCCTGACATTTCTTTTCAAAATATACTACAAATAATAAATAAATGGTGCTTTATTGTGCTCCTCTCACAACCCAGACGAATATTACTTGAAAGCCCTCAATTGGAAAACAGATATGATTAAGGAAATAGTTCTAATGAGTCAAAGTCACTTGCTGGCAGTAGAGTGGGTCTAGGAATGATGGAAACATATTCATTCCTTGATAAAAGTTTTGACTGAATGTGGTTTGTGCTGGCTTACTATGAAAATAACAAGCACAGGAGAAAATAAGATTTAGCAGCTGATGGAATTGTTTCTTTGCTTCTAAAAACCTTTCATGATTAGGACATCTGTGTATGTATGTGTGTGTGTGTGTGTGTGTGTGTGTGTGTGTTACATATATACAGCATAGCACACATATTGTTTAGTATATGAACGATTGAGTCCTACTTCCCCCAAACCAAAATTTCTAAGTAATGGTTAGAGCCACAGAGTGACCCACAGTTGAAATAATTAGGGCACCAGTCCACTATAAAAATCTAGGGCATGGTGGGACAGGAGTCAAATAAAAACCAGCCTTACTAAGTGTTATTGGAATTCACTTTTCATTCGGCCAAAAATGTGCAATCTGACCAAAACCCTTACATTGGCTTTTCCACCCAAGCCACATACCTTCTGAAGGCCAAGGGCAAAGCCAGCTGTGGTTATGCATTTGGGTTAAAGAGCCCCAAAACAGAAAAAAAAAATTATTTTGAAATGCATTACACTTCAAAATTAAGGGTAATTGTGTGTAGCAGCCTGGAAAATATAGCTCATCCAGTACTACTCAGCCACTGAAGGCAGAGCACAAAACACTGGCGCTCTAAATGCAATTTCAAACTGAAAATAAAAAAGTACAAAGGGCGGAAGGAAGGGCGGGGGGTTGCTATAGAGCTGCGACTTTTGACAGGGCTGCTGCCTGGGGAAGACGTGGCCAATACACAGCTCAGCAATGGTTCTAAATTATTTAAGCCACTAGATGCTGCTCTGGACCACCACAGCAGTGAAACCAAGAAGGTAAATAAAAGATTGACACATAATGACCTAAGAAATTAATGTGGTAAGATGAAGACAGAAATCTAAAGGACAAAGTGGAAAAGGACTTTGCTTGGAGCAGTACCTTTAGGGCTTCTGCCTGACCTGCTTGCTACCAGGCCCAAGTCACACTCCTGCAGTATCATCTTCCAACTAGCCAAGCAAAGCAGGAGGCCCTTCACTCAGTTAACTAATTCCCTCAGGGATACCTCCTTGCATGCAACACGAGCCACCCAATGAGTCAGGCTGTTTGTTATCCACCTTCCTCCATTCATTTGCCTCATTCCCATTATGTAAAGGTTGAAATCAGTGCAGTAACCAGTAGTCAGAATTCAAACTCTTGTAGGAAAATGAGACATAAACTCACTAGGTACAGTTTTCTTCTGCTACAGGGGACCAGGAAGAAACAGATAAAAATGAGACTTGCAAACCATTTGGGGTAGGAAGACAAGCGCAGTGTAGGAGTGAAAGAAGCTAGGGAGAAAACTTGGAAAGAAAATAAATGAACCTAAAAGGCAAGCCCCCATCTATGAATACACCTAGGTTCCAAATAAAACTGGGGCACTTATAACTGCTGTTGAAAGTCTAGATGATCTAATGACACACAATTGGTTCAACTTGTGCACGAAAACAAAGACATGAGGTTTTCAACTGCCCCTGAGAGGACAATCTGCAAAGTGTAGAGGTATTTTTGATTGTCGCAACTGAGTGGTGCTACTGGCACCTAGTGAACAGAGACTAGGGAAGCTTGTAAACATCCCACAGTGCACAGGACAGCCTTACAAAAAAGAATTATCCAGCCTGAAATGCCAACAGCACTGAGGCAGAAACTGCCTGAAATAAACGGTCAATAAAATGGGCAACAGTCTTCAAAGTAGAAAAAGAACAAAACCAGTAAACTTAGCATCACCCAGGGAGAAACCATCCTGGTTAACAGACTGTAGTCTCTGGTTCCCTTAGTCCTATTAGTCTATGAGCAGAAGACGTAGCAAAGTCATGACAAGTTGGAGAACACTCTGTGAGGTGCATTCCCCTTCCAGCTGGTTCCCTCCCAACTGGTTCCAGGCCTTTGCCTTTGCCATGACTCATCCACACGGAAAAAAGCATTGGCTAAAAAGTATGTGTCCATGCTCCTTAGCAAATATTTTTCTCATTTTTGATTAATAAATTGCACTCTGGCTCACATGCTTCAATATCATAAGCTTGGGTGATGAACATAATGTCCCCAAGAGAAGAATCCATTAACTCAAGGCTAAGTTCAAGTTGAGAATGAGATATTCAAGGAGGAATCAACTCTGAAAACTCAAGTTCAGTGGTAGCAGAGATATATCCCTGGATGTCATGGCAACCCAGGGCACCTCCATCTGAAACAAAGGCATTTTTTTCTTTTCTTTTTCCATGATGCTAGGGATTGATCCCAGGCCCTTTACCACCGAGCTACAGCCCCAATGGAACTAAGACCATTTTTATTTTTTACATAGCATCTATGTTGCTCAGGCTGGCCTCCAACTCACAATCCTCCTGCCTCAGCATCCCAAGTAGCTAGGACTGCAGGTGCACCCCACTGTGCCCTGCTTTACAATTTAGGACATTTCTAACAGCATACAGGATTGAAGAGCCTCCCTGGATGCCACTGCAATATGGCTTACAGGCAGGTCCTGGCTTCAGAGGCTGGTTAGTCCAGGAAAACCAATGAGAGAAGGAATTAATCAGCACCAGCAGCATGGTGCAGGGGAAACAGCAACAGAAAAAGAGTCAGAAAAGTTTAAGGCTCAGATTCACTCCCAAATACCTGTGACATTTCATTCCTCCATATCACATCTATAAAACAGGATGACAATACTACACTGATCATTTTCCATCATTTCCAAAACAGCAGCATCTGGGGAGGAATGGGGTCAGCCCATGGAGGAAGAGTCACATGGATGCTATAACCCCAACCCCAGTGGGGCAATGCTTAGTAAGTGGGCTTACCAGATCATCATTCTTTCAAACCACTGCTCCTTATCCAGAAATACAATCTGCCCAACACATAGCTGCTCCAGAGTGAAGCAAGTAGTACCTTTTCTACTGAGGGAAATTTTTGTTCCCTACATTATCTATCAGAGATAAAATAGCTCAAATTGTACCTTCAATTCCTAAAACTGAGGTTCCAATAATAATCTAAGTCAGATTCTGAAAACCAGTGTTTGTGGGGGGTCCAGAATACTAAGAAGCATCTCCTGCTATTTATACATGTGACTAATTTCTCTACTCAGCATTCTGCATTCTGCCAGGTTGTTGCCGTGGTTAATTTCTTTTGATGAGCTAGCACTCCTTCACCCACACTATTCCTATCTGACACTTAACTGTTAGGCCAGTGACAAAATTCTGCTCAATTGTTAGCTGCACTTATTTTGTGAAAGGTTAGAAACCAGAGTACTAAGACAGAAGTAGTTAATTAAATCCCAGGTCATGATCTGGCTTTGCAGGCTTCAATTCCAGCTATTATAGATAAGTTGCAATTGTTAACACTCAGACAACTGAAATTATCCAGGGAATTGAGCATAGCAACCAGTGTGTGCATGGTACAAGCAGGCTGGTTTTACTGAACCCCAAAGTGCTATGCTGGCATACTGGAAAACATTTGGGAGGCTATGCATATGTCACAGGGGACATACCCTGTATAGATAGCATACTCAACCTGTACGGTTGAGTGCTGAAACTCTCAACCACTGACTCAGTCTTTGGATAGCCAGTCTCAAGCCTAGGCCAGCTGAAATCCTTGAGCTAATCATGCATTACAGCAGTGTGGTTGCCACCAGGAGAGATTACCACTGTCTTTGAAAGTAATTAAAATCACACATATGGGGAATGGTCGGCATAAAAATTAAAAGGAAAGGTCAAGAAGAGTAAATTTCAAATTTCCAAAGACCTCAAAAGTTCTGAACTAAAATGGGGAGAAAAGCATATGTGCAGTGCATTTCCTAAGGAGAGTGAAAGAGGTGAGAGAAGGTGGATCCACTGCCTCTCCCTATCACTGCAGTAAAAATATGACACTGGGTTTCCGGTCTCTCCAAGATGACAGCATCTGGGCCTACCACACCATCAAATTCTATTAACAGGAGCATTTTTAAAAGTTGTCAATGACTGACACTTTTATTGCATCTGGTTCAACATTTGGAAACAGCATCTTTCTGCAGAGGACTAAACCAACAGCATTTTGTAAAAAGGGGACAGTTCAGTACTTGTTAAAGTATGGCCCTCTGAACCATTTTCATCAAAATCCCTGATTAAGTGTTCACACAGATTCCAAGAGCCTCTAGAATTATCAAAACAGACTTTAAAAATCACCATTCATATTGAGCCATACAATCGACATTAATATTCAAAGTCCATCTTGCGAAATACCCTTTTCCTTTCTGCTGTCTTCTATTTCATGTTTTACACTGCTGGTTTGGACCTACTAAACTGGCATCATGGCCTCCTCCTGGGTTATAACCTTAATCTTAAAAAGCGCCAGCATCCTTGACTAGGAGGAAGCAGAACGGTAATTGCAAAATTAGCAGCAAACACTTCAGGCTTTGTGATAAGGATAGGGTTTAGTAATTCCCCACCTTTTCTAAATTCAATAGGATGTCTTATAAACTACCTCTATCTGCTTGGACGGCTGTAGGCATTAAAGAGTGGTTGCAGGCTTCACTTACGAACCATAATGGTACCCACTGTCTGAGATCTGGACAGGAAATGTTACCTCCATAGGAATGATCATCTCTAAACCTCCAACCTGAGGCAAGAGGTAAGGTAAGAGCCTTAGGTAAGCAAAGTGTGTGCTCAGTTGAGTTTCTTGTCACACCCCCAGCCACATCCTCTGGGCAAGGGCTTCAAAGCCCTCCCTTCCTTCACCTCTCCCCGCCCATTCGTACAAAACACCCAAAGGAGGTAAATTACAGGAAAACATTCAAGCACTAGCTTTTCTTCAATACTATAATTTCATAAATTTTTATGACGGAGCAGCACTCCAAGAAGCCCCCATCTGCTTTCTGTCTTTCATTTTTCTTCTAGGCACTTGTTTCTCTTCTCCCCTGCATGTTACCCAGCTTCTTCCGCATCCCTCACA
Organism: Glaucomys volans; assembly: GCA_020662805.1. Lineage (NCBI taxonomy): Eukaryota > Metazoa > Chordata > Mammalia > Rodentia > Sciuridae > Glaucomys > Glaucomys volans. The sequence goes on from JAJEJO010000163.1 coordinate 1,890,548, forward strand.
GTCTCCTCTCCTGTGTCCTCACTTGCATTTTCTGGGAGAGTGGAATGGGACTTCACATCATTTACAATGCTCCTCCTAGAGGAGTTTTCCTTGGCTAAAGCAACACAGACTTTGAAAAGATTTTCCCCAAGAAGAGGAACAAAATACCAGCTCAGGAGTGGGGATGTATTTTTAATAAAGGAATAGTTTTCCAAGAAACCACCCCTTTGCTTCTTTTCTTCAGTGTGAAATTTGAAGGGAGGAGGTACCCAAGTCAGAAAGAGATCTGAAAGGAGAGTGGCTAAACATGGAGAAGACGCTGAGGAAACATGAAACCCTGGGCTTTTCACTTGCCACTGATGCAGGCCTTAGCAAGCCTCGCCCAACATGAGCATTTCTCATTCATTCAATGAACAGTTACTGAGCACCTACTATGTGCTAGGAATCAATCTAGATATTGAAGTTGTCAACAAGAGAAAAACAACAATCAAATAAACAAAAATATGATCTAATGGGTAAAAAATACTAGGAAAAATAAGTGAGAAACATAAGAGGATCAAGGAGGGCTTGGTTGCTATTGTACATGGAGTAGTCAGTAGTTAGGTAAGCTGACAACTGGGCAGAGACCTGAAGGAAGCAAGGGAGTGAGTCATCTGGACCTGCAGGAGAAGTTCTGTGTTAAAAAAAAAAAAAAAAAAAAAGGGGTGCACAAAGGCACTGGGGACAGAACTCTGAAAAAGAAGAATGTAAGGCCCTCAGAATGGCTGCAGTCAACAAGGACATTGTGTGTGTTCTGAGGGACATGGCCATCCATCAGAAGGACCACCCATTCGGTGACTCAATGACTGCTCCAGGTCCTGAGTTTCCTTGGAGTCATGTCTGGGTCTACCTCCCCCTCTGCCTCTTCCTGACACATAACAAGCTTCCTGCTCCCCAGTTCCCTTCCCTTCTGACACCTCTCCCACACCAGTTCTAACACTTTGAGTTATTCCCTCACAATTTACTAGTACAACTAATTGAACAAAAACAAACCAACAAACAAAAACCTGAGTAATAAATGTAGTAGAAAAGAAGGTCATATACATACTTAACCACAGCTTTCAATTGATAGGAAATGTACCACAGTAAAGAGCAGAGGATCAAAAGGTTAGCTGTAAAAGAGAGAAAGAGAGTAGGAGAGAGGGGAGGAGGAGAACAATTAAGTCTGGTGATATGCCTGCAGGGGATCTGACCTCCTAATTTACTAGGATCCAAGTTCTGTAAACCAGGGAACTATAATCCTTGAAACAACCTTGGGAAACAGGTATGGAGGTGAGACATATGAAAACCCATAACCAGAGGAAACCTTAATAATAAATGCTGCCAGCCTTTGAATCTAAAACTGTGTGTGGACAGGTCTCTGTGGTACCGAAGGTGCTCTCAAATTTTTGGAATTTAAACGCAAGTTATTCATTAATTTTATTTTATATAAGTTAAAAAAAATTCAAGAATTCTTACAGAGTCCCACCTACCATACCCCCAAGTCACTGGTGGCTCCAGACTGGGCGCCTTTGGCCTAGGGACACAAACTCATCTTAGGTTCTCCAAAATCTTAGCTATGATCAGTTGGTCCACATCGGCCCTGGCCAGTAGTGGGAGGCCCAGAGCGCAGGAACTCACGAAATGTGTTCAGCGCGCCTCGGGAGCTGTCCAGAGGCCCTTGGAGCTACCCTACTCCGGGGACAGGTGGGGGGCGGGGCGGACTAAACCCTGTAGCTTTAAATCAAAGCCCGTCCAGTCTCCAACAACCCCTCCCCAGCTGCCAACTTCAAATGGCCCCCAGATGGAAAAGGCCAGTGAAGTCGAATCCCGGTTGCCCAGCCCTCGCAGTCGGGGACGAACACACACACACACACACACACACACACACACACACACACGCCGCCTTGCGCGCGCCCGCGGTATAACACGGACTTCCCAGTCCCAAGCACACAACACAACGCGCACCCGTGGGCCGACTGAGTTCTGTATTTCCTCTTCCTCAAAGCTACTCCGGGAAATCGTGGCTGCCCCTCCTCTCTGATTTCAGGGGTCCCGCGCTCTGCGGCCCCACTTCTCTGAAGGCGCTCCGGTGCGTCCCCTCTCCTGTGCCAAGATCTCCATCGAAACCCCTCGCCGCCTTTCCGGGTCCTCAGTTAGTCCCCGGGAAGCGAGTATTTACTAACAAACGGCCCCAGGAATCCCAGCTGCCCGAATCACCTTCCCCCGCCCCGCTGCAAGCCCCCCATCCATCTAGCCCATCACCGCTCGCTCCCAGAAGCGCGCTCGCCAGAGGATTCCCTCCCATCTGCGATGGCCGGAGAAAACCCCAGAGTCCGAGCCACCAGCCGCTGTCTCCGGCGCAGCTTCTCTGGTCTCCGGCCCCAGGAATCTTGACTCCAAGGCTCCCAACCCCACACTCTTCTGTCCCCAACATCCCCGCGCCAGCCGCCAAGCCCTCCTACACCCCCCTCTAGCAGACCCAAGTCCAAACGTCTCCGCGTTTCTTGGGGCCCGGGCCCTGCGCTCCATCCTCCCGCGCCGCACCCCCGGAGCCCTCTCCCTCTGCTTCCACTGCCACTCGGACCACCCGCTCTGCCCAGACTTCCCCAACTGCAGAGCGCCCCGACGCGCCGGCAGCCCTCACCCAGCCTAGCGCGGCGGCCACCCCCGCCCGAGCCGCGGCGCCCCCAGGGAGGAAACAAAAGTGTCTCCGCGGCTCCCGGAGTCCTCGGAGCAGGACGCCTCCTCCCCGCCCCAGTCCCAACCCCCTCCCGGGCCGAGCTGAGGTCAACGAGTCGGGGAGCTGAGCCAGCCCAGGAAACTTTACGAACCTGCCCGGGGTCGCAGGACAGCGGCGGCAGCGGCGAGAGCTCCCAGTTATCAGAGCTCTGACGACCCGCGACCATTGAAGGGGAAATCCGCGGCTCTATCGCCCAGCTCTGGGCTGCGGCGGTGTGGGTGGTTCTGCCTCTATCCCGTGCCCATCCTCGCCCGCTCCCGCTCGCCCAAACACACGCACTTACACTCTGGGTCGGCCGGCTGCTGCGCCGCCGGCTGCCGCTGCTCTCACTTCCTCTTCCTTCCTCCTGCTGGCCAGAGACACATTTTGCATCTGCAAGGCATCCCGAGAGCAGCCGCGAACTCTCCTCCCGAGCGGACGCTGCGGAGTTGCCGCCGTCGCCCCCGGCACCTGCGCCGGGACTCGAGTGGTTGGCGCGTTCTCCTCCCGCCCGCGCCCTGCTGCCTGCCCACCGCACTTTGCTTAGAAGGAGGTGCCCACGACTTTATGAAGTGCCCCTACTTCAAGAGGGAAATGTCAAACACCATGCACGCCTCATATCTGCTATAAATAATGTGTGTGCAGAGCATGACTTCTCCGATGAGCTCACACACGGCGTTTTGCAGGCACTAATTAACTCCGTCACCCTCGTAGCGCCACCTCCGGGAGGCCAAAAGCGCGTGGCAGCTTTTTATATGCTTTCATTTTTGGCAAGTAGTTTGGGATTTTAAGGGGAAACTTCGGTGGGCTGTTTTGAAGCTACTTTAAGAGGTTAGGATGTTTCATTTGCCTCTGTGTCTTGCTCTTGGGCAGGGTGGCAAAAACAACCTATGTATTTACCGACTCTAATTTTAAACAAGGTTTCTTTCAATGAAGTCAGGGATTCCCTAATTTTAAATAACTTTGCATAAACCAAGACGTCCTACCCCCATTCTGGTATTTAGGAGAAATTATTTAAGTCATGCAAACTACTTTATTTTCAAAGCAGAAATCAAATATGTTAAATCTCAGCCTTGTTGGCAGGAGGTAGCAAGTGAAACACCTGTCCTCTCCAAATTCAGAAATCTTTGTCATGGCTTCACTGGAAAAGGCAGACAGTTGCTCTGCATGCCCTTCTAACCGGCAAAGGAGAGAATTTGGGAGGCTGGGAGGCATCAGAATTTAAGGTGTAAGGCAAAGCTCCCCTTTCTCAGCGCCTTTCCAAGGAGATTAAAATTTTAACCCTATGTTGACTGTCAACATTAACAGCACATAACACTGTGATGCCTTTGAAATGTGATTAGTCTTGAGATGTTCTGTAGGTGTAAAATAGGCACAGGATTTATTTTCAAGACCCGAATGTAAAATAGCTTGATTATTTTTATAGTCATTGCACCCTCTCAATGAAAGGTGAAACTATTGTTTAGATATATAGTAAGTCAATTCGGTTACTGAATCAGTTAAGATATAAATACCTGTGTAATTCAAATTAATTTCTTTTTTTACACATTTTAAAGTGGCTACTAGAAAAGGCCAGATTACACATATGGCTCTCATCAGTGGCTCACATTATACTCCTAATGAACAGCCCTGATCCAACCCCTTATTACAGGCATAACTCTGTGAGGCAGTAATAGTAGCAGTATTGCTGGGGTCCAGATGGTTATAAGCCAGTAACTTAAAGTAACTGAACTTCTCTAGTCCCTTGTCTATAAAACAGTAATGGAATAATAATAACAGTGAACAGGGCAACTATTAAATGAGGTCATTTAATAAGCAATTACTAAGTGCAGACTTTACTAAAGATGCAATGAGATGATAAGTATGAATTTGATCTACAACTTTCTAGCAAAGGCATATTAAGACCTTAACTTTAGTGCAGGTATCTAGAGCACTCAGTATGTGTCATAACTCTCCCTTCTTTGCACAATTGGAGAATTGTAGTTCCCTATAACCTGTGGTCCCACCGCTGCCCTCTGCAGTTAATATGGAGTAGGCCACATCTTTCCTCCATGAGATAATTGTTTTTTTAAATCTTTCAAGATAGTCCCAAAATTTACATAAATTATTTCCTTCCAAGAAGTAGATATCTTTAGTTATTCTGAGTCCCTCTAAATATGAAATGATTTCAGATCTCTCTTATCTTAGCCATCTTCCCCTGAAGGACACTATTCTCTGTCCTTAAACAAATTAGTTGTGTTCTAAATTAATTACCTAATTAGCCATTAACAAACATAATACATCTGGGCTCTTGTGAATTATTTTTCAAATGTATCTTATTGTTGATCCAAGTGCAAGAGGAAAGTAGGAACTCCTTTGCCGTGTTATGTTAAGCCATATCCATTCTGTGGAGTTAGTCTTTGGGACCAAAATCCACCTGGTCCACCTTCTCTAAGTCTCTTTGGATTTGATTCAGGCATCCAGTGTCTCCCTGTAGCTACAAATGAGTTGACAATTCTAGGATGTCCTGTGGCACTCCACTAAGGACTCCCTAGGACTCCCTCTGCCATGGCATGGAATAGTATTCTTTGGTTTTCTGGTTCATTATGTTATTAATTGCCCTCTTAACATTGTAATCTCCAGAACTCACTTTCCTATTGTGTCCATGAAGACATTTTAGAGCACTGTCAAGTGTCTTAGAGGAATCTACCTTTGTTCTGGGCCTACTGGTGGTCAGCAGTGGCACAGTAAAGTGGGCAGTAGAGTGTAGTCACATACAAAACCTCCATCTCTAGATCTGGTTGTCAGGTATAAATCCCAACATTGCCATTTTCTAGCTGTGTTACCTTTGCAAGTCACTCAGATCATGGGATTGAAGCCACTCCTAACTGGTAAGATTGAGGAATGGCTAAATGAGTTAATTCATTATGAAGTTCTTAAAACAGGGCTTAGCATATAAAAATACTCAATGAATGTTAACTTAGCTATTACTGGTATCTACACAACAGTCCTCCTATCTACCCATCATGTGAACAGATTGAAAAATATAAAAGGAGCAATATCTACTCCCTCTTTCCACATAGCAGTTTCTGCCGAGGGTGAATGAAAAGTGCTCGTATCACTGAGTATCACTGACCTTTTTCAGCTCCTGGTCAGAGGTTGGATCATTCAATCATTAGGTCACACTTTAGCAAGAAGGAGGTAAATTCTATGACAGGGAACAGAATCCAAGTGCAGTCATTCATTTGCACTTCCAGTAAGGCCACCTGGGCAGGATTTTGACTTTACCAATGGGCCAGTCTCCCTGATGTCTCCAGTGGTTAGAAAGGTGAACTCAGAATCTCCTTTGTAGGACCACTCATCTCAGTCTCAGGATAAGTAGGAGAAAAGAGAGCAGGGTAGGGACAGATGGCCAGAGAAGGAAAGTCACTGAAGCACCAACCCTAAACATCACTCCCCAACCATACCTTTGTAAGAGGGCTTTACACTGTTGATGGATGGATAGGTGTTTGGGGGAGTTTCTCAGATTTAAATACCTTGATCCTGTATTTTTCAGATTTCTATTCTTCGGTATGTGTTCAGAATTCCAAGATAGGAGGGGTAAGTGGGAACTTATTAAAATGTCATCATGAAGCTTCTAAGTGCAAAATGTCCTGCTGTATTTTTAATCAATGATGACTCATGTTGATCAACTCTTTCTTTTCTAAGTGCTCACAGATATTTTTTGTAATTAAATGAATTACCCATTAAATTAAAATATTTATTAGGTTCCAAATGGGCCTGGTGTAGTTAATAATACATTTAGTAATATGCTTTGGAAGTCTGTCCCAAGTTGGCAATCAAGTTCCTTGATCTATAGCTTGACCAATCTATTCCCTTTTCCTGTGTTAGAAACTGGTTCACACTGGTGTGGCTCCAGTCCTTAACAGCTCTGGGAACAGAGAGTGGCTCCAGCGCAAGGAAGCCAAGGAAGCATCAGGGATAATGAGGTCTGGACAGCAGGCAAACACCTGTCATCCAGAACCACCAAGCTCAGTGCTGGGGCAGCAGAGAGACAGTCTGCTGTTCCTTCCTTGGGTTGTTCATTCATTGTGTGCACTGAGTATCTCAGAAGGGAAGCAGGGCGGCTCCCAGGGTGAACAAAAGAGATATGCCATGCACCCTCCCAGCACTTCCATTCTAGATAAGAAGACAGACTTAAAGGAACAACATAGTAACAACTGAGGAATGTGATCAGGGAAGGGCAAAAGATTGTGGTGCTGGGACCAGGGGTGCTGATCTCTTCTGGAAGTTAGGAAAAGCCTCCTGGGGAAGCACCACTTGGGAGACCTGAAGGGTAAGCAAAACCGGTATGAGTCTCTGAAGGAACAAAGGAAGTGGGTCAGTAATACTCAAAGTCTCCTTGTATGAAGTCTATAGAAATCACAGTGTGTAAGTAACCTTAAAAAAATCAACATGGCTGAAGTGTGAGAGGATCAAAATTAGAATATAAGAGCATTGGGCAAAAACCACAATATGGGAGCACTTGAGAGTCATTTCACAGAATTTGAGTATATTAACAATAACAGAAAGATATTGAAACTTTTTTTGGTTTGGTTTGGTTTTGTCTTTTTTTCCACTGAAATATTCTAAGCAAGAGACTCTCATGGTCCCTTTTATTTCAGAAGTCATCCTACTGAATAGAGAATGGATGACAAGGTAGACAAAACTCCGTGTGGGAGGAATGGTGTCTTCCCACTCTGTTGGCTGCCATGCCAAAATCCCATAGACTGGGTGACAAACAACAGAAACTGATTTTTTTCACAGTTCAGGAAGCTGGAAGTCAGAGATCAGAAAGCCAGCATGGTTGAGTTCTGGAGAGAGCACTCTTTCTGGCTTGCAGACTGCCACCTTCTCTCCGTGTCCTCACGTGGCACAGAAAGGAAAGAGAAGGAAAGAGAAACCATGAGGTCCCTAATAGCATGACCTCATCTAACTCTAATTACCTCCCAATGACCCCATCTCCAAATACCATCACGTTGAGTGTTAGGACTTCAATGCATAAATTTGGGAAAGTGAACACAAACATTTAGACCATAACTCACAGGAAGTCAAGGTCAAGGACCAGCACAGGAAATGAAAGGGTGGACAGACAGGACAGCACTCTTGCTTGACTCCTGATGATTTCTGTGACACCATTACCAGTTCATCTCCAGGGTGTTCCCCATTTCTTAGTCATTATATTACTGACATCTACCCCAAAACATGACATTTATTCCCTCTATTAGTTTCACTCGCTTTGTTCCAGTCATCCCACACTACTTTAAAACAAAAAATATTTTTACTGATTTCTAACTCACCTGTTAACCAAATGTGATGTCCTGTTTGGAGTTTTGTTTGGTGGGTTTATCAAGTCTTTTCAGATTTATATCCATGTATCCATTGTCTACCATCCATTATCCAAAGACCAATGACCAAAGAAGTCGCATTGATAGCAACTCCAGGAATCCTTCCAACCTTACAATAAATACTGACAAAAGGATTCACCTGCCAGTCTCATCAGAGTAAAATATGTAGAATTTTTTTAGAATTTCTTTTAGTTGTAGATGGACACAATACCTTTATTTTATTTATTTATTTGTATGTGGTGCTGAGTATCGAACCCAGTGCCTCATACATACTAGGCGAGTACTCTGTCACTGAGCTACAAACCCAGCCCAAATGTGCATAATTTTTAAATGTCTGTGTACTATAGTTTACAGATATGGGAATCTCAGCTCTTCTTCTTACAATCATGCAACCTTGGATAAATTATTGTATTTATCTCTGAGTCTCTAAAATGGGAATGTTGAGATACTGACTCCTCTTTCAAACAGTGCTTAGAATGTACTAAATGTTCAATAAATTGAGTCAATTTGAATGTTAACCCCTACGTACTCATCAGTGTTATTAATGTGTTGCATGACAGGTAAATGTCAATATTCCTTTACCTTGTCTTTTAAAATGTTTAGAGAAACACATGTTTATTGTAAAAAAAGAAAAAGATTATAAAATAGTAAATAGAAAGTGAAACTCTTCCCACATTTATCCCCAGGTCTAGTCTCTAGTAGTCAACACACTTAATCATTTTTGTTTTGAATTCTTTTGGTGATTAATGATACTGTTCTAATTGTTTATACTTTGTTTTGTCAGGTTCATATGGTATCTATTACCTCCCTTTTATATAAGATTTTTTAAACTTTTGTTTCTTACCAATTTTTCTATCAATTTTTCCCAATTCTTTTATCACTTCTTTCATTGCATCATCATATTTTTTTAATTGATGGATTTTCTGTCATGTGGGTCTTCTGATATTTTCATTTGTGTGACTTCTCTCCCATTTTTCTATCCTTAGAAAAAAATCTCCTGGTTCTTTCAGTCAGTCATTCAGTCTTCAGTTTTGTCCATTTTTTTTCTATTTATATAGTTTAGCAAGGTTCAAAAAAATTGTTTTGATGATTGTAACTTAAAATTTTCAATTCTCTTATTGGCCTTGTTCTATAGTTACCTCTAGTGGGTGTATGTGCATCACTCAGATCTCAATCTCGTCAGGTCCAAGGTACTAGCTATTCGAATCATTTTCCACCTTCACCCAAGCGGCTGAGAATATTGACTATTGGCCTATGTCTGTGTGTATGCATGTTTTCATTTCTAGCAATATTGAGAACCTCCCCTTTATCATTGGCATCGTGAATTCTTACCAGAATGGAAATGGGAGTATTTTGTCATTGTTCCAACTTGGCCCTACACAGGTCTTTTCAGTGTAGACCTTAGCCTGAGGAAACTTTTCCCCATATTGTCTTTACTTCACTCTATTTCTTTATATTATTGCTCCTGGAAGTTCTATTTAAATCATGCTAGACCTTCTGTCTCCTACTTTCCTTTCCTTTTGTGCTCTATGTTCTTCTAGAAGATGCCCTTGGCTTTACCTTCTAACCCTTGTTTTGAATTCTTTTAGTTATCAGTCCTGAAGTTTTAGTATTTCTGATAGTTCCATTTTTCCATAGCAGCCCACTCCTCTTTTAAGGATTGGTTCTTATCTCTGGCACTGAGGACTTTTACTTTATTCTTTTATAGTCTTGTGATTCTAGATCATTAGTTTATATTTCCTAACATTTTTATCCAAGAACATAGATGGTGTATGTGTTTCAGCTATTAAGAAATTCTTTTTACCCAGCAGACCTCTCAGTGCATGGGGATTGCCTGAGAACCCTATGTTTAGGGGATATGAGCAATCCTCTCTTTAAAGTATCCATACAAAACCACAAGGCCTGCTCCCAAACCCTCAGCTTACTGCCTCAGTTTCAGGGATGTCAATAGCAAACCTGGAACCCCCAGGCTTTTTAAGCAAATCTTTCAGTTTCTGCAGACAGCAGCTCTGCATTTGTAATTAAGTGGTAAACAGTGTCAATGCGAGTCACCTAATGTGGACAGGACCCAGTGGCTCAGTGCTTCTGCACCCTGTTTCTATCACTGTCTTCCTGGATGATTGCTCCATATTCCATTCTTGCCCCCAGCGCCTGCAGGCTCTGAGCTTGGAGCCTCAAGGGGCCTGATGGTGTTGTACCCAAAGAAAATAAAATCATCCAAGCTGATCACGTAAAGCCAAAAGATGCCTTTATTTTAGCTGGCCAGCGACATTTGTCCTTACTCCTAAAAGCGGGGTGCGGGGAAATTTCATGTTAATTGTGTCATTGCCAACTTTTATAGGGCTCAGGACGGGGATTAGGGCGGGGCTATAGGGCGTGGGAGGGTTTAGGGTTGGACTATAGGGAGGGGGGATTAGGGTAGGGCTGACTTTCTCTCTGGATGGCACTGGAGAATCTTTCTGGGAAGTATAACATTCCCCACTGGTGTTATCCACATTAACAAATCCTTGTTTAGGAAACTAGTGTTTTTTCAGTTTCCAACTTCCCAGATTCTGATGGGTTCCATTCCTCAGTTTGACCAGATTTTTTATTTTACACAAACTGCCTGTCCTTAATTAGGAACTTTTTAAGGAGAGGGGGCGCTGACTGCTCTTGCTGCTTCAAGCTGGAAGGGGGTGGAGTCTGGGGAAGCAGTTTGAAGTTCCTTTTAGAAATCTGGTCAATGAGGAGCAGAAGTCTGCTTGGAAGGAGCAGGTTGTAAAGTCATCTGGGGTGGGTGCTTCTGTGAGAGAGAAACAAAATGACATAAGTACCAAAATGAGATTCAATCTCTCACCGGGTGGAAGAACTGAGAAGTTGTTCCCATAATAAGGCCTATCTTTTAAATGCCCAAGAATGTCTATGGTTTGGTTTGGTTTTAACTGTTTTGCTAGGTGTTTAAGAACAAGCTGGTCAAATTGACCTGTTCCTGTCTCTTAAGAGTCAGCTGAGTTCTCACAGGGGTCACTTGTGGGGAATTTGAGAGTAGCTTCTTAGCTTTGTTCCTGTGCTTGGGTGGTGGCAGTTCCTGCATTTCAGCAGCTCCTTCATTACGAAAACTCTGAGTTCTGGCAGCAGCGAAGGCAGCAGTGTTGACCCGGAGTTGCAAAGTTAGAGAAGCTCTCTCATTCCCTGGACGCAGGCTGACTCTGAGGGCAAGAACCAAAACTGGTTTTCTTGGCCCCTTTGTTTTAATCTCAATCCTTAAGTTTGATCTTAAACATCCAGCAAGCCAGTTTTACCAGTTACTATCTCGTCTATTTCATAGGTGATGGCCTAGTATTCTTCAAAACATTAATTAGGTATCAGCTACAGAGTTCACAAGGAAAAATACAAAATAGAATTAACAATCTAATTTGAGTAATAATCATCCTAAATCCTGCCTGAGTTATATATTATATTTCCTATTTTCTATCACAGTAATTTTACAACAAAAAAACATTATTTTGAATGTAACTTTAAATGAGCTGAAAGCTGACTTATTTTGGAAACATTCTGACTTGTAGCAGGGTGGGAGACAGACCCTTATTTCAGGTAAGGCCTTTTACAATCTTAGGCAGAGTGTTCCAGGTTTGAAGTTATTTTTGCCTCCTCTGAGGACATCATTTTACACAGTTTACATGTATTGTTTCCTGAATCTATGTGAATAGTTGTTAACACAATATATTGCATTTAAAACAAATCCAGGAAAGGGTGAGAGCTTTTAACTTTCCTTTTGTGTGGCAAAGTGACCAAGTATTTTATGTTTCATGATATTAACCTTTAAACAAATCAGGCTCTCACATTTGCATTTAAAAAGTAACAAATTTACATATACCCTATTGTTCTGTTACAGAATATTAAATGATCCCCAATAAAATTTGCCATTCCCCCAGCCTGAAACTACAACACAGACAAGTCTAACCTGGAGAATAGCAGCCCAACAAATTCCTTGCTCTACAGACTTGCATACCCAGAAGACATGGACACATGAATATACAAAGAGCAACCATAGTTTTTCAAGAAAAAAACCTAGGCTCTGCATCATAGCACAATATCCTACCAGTTATTTAACCATAATAAAGAATAAAACTTAAAGAAATCCTTGTCATTGTAATATATTGATTACACTTTTGATTTATATTAGCCTATTAACATTTGACCTTAGGGGAAAACTTCAAACAGTTTCTAATTGATGGTCTCAAATACATATAACTACTTAGTTACACAAAAACTTGTTGGAATTTGCCCTTTACCTACACACAGATTTTCTTATCCAGAAATATTTTCCTTTTCCTTTTACTGAATATATTTTCATACCTAGAACTTTTCACTTTCCCTTTCCCATCTTTTGACTCCTTCCTTGTTCGTATTCTAAAACAACACCTATGAAATTTCTGAATTTAACCTTGCTCTCAGGGATGATACAAAACAATTCCAAATCCCTTTATTTACCAATCCATGAAAACACCAAAAATACTAAAGCATGTCACCCCATGGAATTTAAGGTGTAATATATTAACTCTAATTTACTTATTTTACTGTAATAACCAAGATCAGACAAGGTTTTTGAATAGTATTTGCCATCTCTTTCCTATGGAAAAGTCCTAAAAAACAATTGATATTACACATTTTAAAGACATCGACATTTTTTTAATTGACCACCTAGAGATTTGTGAGGTTATATTTTATCTTCATTTATTTACCAAATTCAAATTGAACCTTTTCAATCATGTGAATCAAATATACTTGGATCCAGTTTTTCTTTTAGCACCATGTTAACCTCTAATATCATGTACATGAATTTTGGATACAATATACACTTAAACAAAGGCCTTGTAGGTTTTTTATCTCCATTGCAATGTAACAAGATGTTCAAAAATCTAAGTTGAATACTCGACCAGCCGTTAGTTTATGAGCTCAACAAGTATTCTCAAATAAAACACTCTTTTGGGTTTTTTCCCTTGGGTTGGAAATTGGTCTCCTACTGGATTTTTTGCTTCCTCTATTATCATTTTAATATAAGTTCTACTTGAGATTTGGTTCCAGCAGAAACCTGATATCTCAGGCACTTTAACCATTTTTATCAGGGCAGGGTTTGAATGCTTAAGAGCTCTGTAATAGGCTTTTGTTATTCCTCCTGGGTGGAGGCACATGTTATTTACATATTATAAAACAATTTGCTGTGGGGGTGCTGTAACACTGGGTGGAGGTTGGACCTGGTTCCTCCTCCCCCTCTGGAGGGCGAGAGGGCGGGTGCCCCCAGCCATCTTCTCCCTCTCTCAGCCCCTGGCTTTTGGCAGAGTTACCTGAGTCTCCAGGGATTGGTAGCAGCGCGTGCTGCATTTAAGTCGGGTCTGGCCTTTGCCCTCAAACTGGTGCAGCCTCTCCTAGTTCCCGAACTAGCTGAAAGGCAATGCTTAAGCCATAATCCAAATTTGAATGTAAGGCACCCGGTCCTGGTGGTTTGGCCGCCCAATGCCCTTGAGAACAGTGGGGCACGTGGTTGACTGATTCTGTCCGTAGTAGACTGTCCTGAAGAGAGATGCTACATAGAAAGCAAAGCCAAAACACAGAAAACACACATGGCCATGAACCAGACTAACAAGACAAATACAGACAGACAGACAATGACCGGAGTAGGCCCCACAGGGAGGCCTATTAGATTAGGCCACAGACTGGCCCCAGAGGGCAGCTACCCGTCAGCCAGCCACGCCATAGCCGAGCAGCCCAAGCCCCAGGTGGCATTGGCCATGCTGGCAGCTGAGCAGACTGGCCCCAGACAGCGGCTACGCGTTAGCCACCCACGCTGCAGCTGAGTGGACCCAGCCCCAGACGGCGGCTACCCGCCAGCCACACTGCAGCCGAGCAGTAGCCCCAGACAGTGGCTAAGAGTCAGCCACCCACGCAGCAGCCGAGTGGATCCACCCCAGGCAGCGGCTACACCTAAGCCAAATGGTGGCCAAGCGGACCAGTTCCCAGGCAGCGGCTACCAGGCACCCATGCATGGCGGCTACCCATCAGCCAGCCACAAGGCAGCCCAGCAGCCCAAGCTCCAGGTGGCAGCTATGCCAGAAGCCAAGCGCCAGCCATGCAGGCAGCCAGCCACATGGCAGCCGAGCAGTCTGGCCCCAGACAGCGGCTATGCGTTAGCCACCCACGCCTCGGCTGAGCAGACCCAGCCCCAGACGGCAGCTACGCGTCAGCTACCCATGCGGCCTAGACCAGACTAACAAAGCAAATACAGACAGACAGACATCGGCCGACCAGATTAGGCCCCATTCGGCCTACCAGACTGGGCCCATGAGGGGCCCACCAGACTGGACCCCACGGGGGGTGCCCACCACAGGGGGGTTCACCAGACTAAGCCTCACAAGGAGGTCTACCAGGAGCCAGGAGCGATGTCTCGCCCTGACCTGGGACTGGTGTAAGTGGCTGCGTCCAACCTGACCAAGTCCCCCAGATACAGAAAGTCGACTCACCAGTACAGGATACCAGGTGGCTTCATCCAGAAGGGCATCCTGAAGATGGGCTGGGGTCCCCCCAAGAGTGAGGCTGAGGCTCGTCTCTCAGGAGCTCCCCTCTACTCAGGGTGGGGGCTCCCAGGCAACCATCACAGGAGGCCAATTGAGGCGTGGCGTGAGGGCTTGGAGAAATTAAATCTAGCTGGGGCCTCCAAATGTTGTACCCAAAGAAAATAAAATCACCCAAACTGATCACGTAAAGCCAAAAGAAGCCTTTATTTTAGCTGTCAGCGACAATTGCCCTTACTCCTAAAAGCGGGGTGTGGGGAAATTTCGAGTTAATTGTGTCATTGCCAACTTTTATAGGGCTCAGGACGGGATTGGGTTGGGCTATAGGGAGGGGGGATTAGGGTGGGGCTGACTCTCTCTCTGGATGGCATTGGAGAATCTTTCTGGGAAGTATAACAATGGACAAATTTGTCTGTGGCTTGATAACAGCCTTCTCTTATACCTCCACTGGCTTCCACCTCCCTCCACTCTAATAAGATCCCACCTGCTTTCTATACTCACAAGTTCATCAGGCTCTGGACTGTGATCCTTCCTTCCCATTCTCCCTGTGATTTCTGTGTAGCCCCCTTTGATATGTTTATTACTGTTTAGTGGGATTTTTGGAAGAAGATGGGAAAAGACAAGTGTTCACATTACCACTTTAATCCAAACCTCCCTTAATTGTCTGAATCTGTTCAATCTAACAGCACGCACATGCTGGATTGACTAGAGACTCAACCTTAGTTGATTTCACAAATTCATCACCCCTTCATAAGTAAATGAGTGAAGTGGAATATTTATAGGTGACTGCTCCCTCCCAGAGAAATTTCTTTGGCTTCATCATGATAGAAATTCCACTTGAGGGCAGAAAGCCCAGCTGGTGTCCCCTGCTCACTCTCAGCTACATGCGGCTATGGCAACCTCCCTCACTCGGATTTCCAAAACCCTGTCACCCAGTTCTCAGTACTATGGCTTCCTGCAGCCAATCCTCCCCTCCTTATGGGCAGAACAGTTTTCCCAGATTCTTCAAAATGTCAGTGTCATGAAAATCTTAAAAAGAAAGAAAAAAAGGCAGTAAGAAAAAGTAAAGAATCTATTGTAGCTTAAAAGAAATGAGATTAATCACACATAAAAAAAGCAATGTGTAAGTCTTGACTGCGTCCTGATTTGTGGGGGAAGAGGATTTTGTATTTATAATATACAGATGCATATATTATCAGATCAATTAGAGAAATTTAAATATTTACTGTATATTAGACAATGTTATGGAATTAGTTTTCCTTAGATGTAAAAATGGTATTGTTTCTATTAAAAATGTTCATAAACAAATATATAAATCAAAATTGGCAAAATGTGCTGGACGCGGTGGCACACGCCTGTAATCCCAGCACTTGGCAGGCTGAGGCAGGAGGATCGTGAGTTCAAAGCCAGCCTCAGCAACTTAGCGAGGCCCTAAGCAACTCAGTGAGATCCTATCTCTAAATGAAATACAAAATAGGGCTGGGGATGTGGCTCAGTGGTGGAATGCCCCTGGGTTCAATCCCCAGAACAAAAAAAAAAAAAAAAAAGGCAAAATGTAAACTTCTTGAACATAGGAGAAGGGAACACGGGCATTCGTATTTGAACTTTCTTTCAAATTTTTGTATATATGAAATTTTTGATAATAAATTTTTGGAGTCAAAGTCATGTTTATTGGAAGGACAAGTTCTGAGTTATTTTATCAAAAGCTACCTGGAACTGGAGATTTGCCTGTATCGACCAGCTGATGCAGAATACTTGGGTCAATTCCACTCAGTAAATAGATTTCTCTTACAACTCCCTGAGCCTCAGAATCTGTCTACTGGAATGAGCTGGAATCTAGCAGATTCTTATAGGGAGCTCTAAGAATACCTGAAAGGCTTTCACCTGAGACTCCATAGATAACAAAAGACCAGTTAGAAATAACTAAGCTCACAGATTGAATTAAAACAGAATAAAATATACATTTAATTATTTAGTTAACTTAAGTTTAATTATATTCTTAATTATGAGGCTCTGGTTTTCATCTCCAATGCTTTTCTCATTAAACAATTGTTCTAAGAGTCTGTCTGGAGTTTCTTCTTTAGTCATCGAGTTTCTAACTGCTCATTAACTTTATACATAGCCTCCAATATTAGAGGACGAAGTATTCCTTTATCTCAAGAACTGGATTACCAATGACTATTACCAAAAATTTGAGGGTCCAGGAATATTGTCTGATGGAACATCTGACACCCTGGATTTATCTGGTTGTGTGTATTGTGTTATTCTTTGGATTTCCATAGGAGCTAGGTCTGATGAGTTTCACATTCAACTTTCTTGGTGAGAACACTTCACGAGAGATATGCTGCTTCACACTGTGTCACATCACTGTCAGTCAGTCCTACTACTGGCGGTGTTCACCTGACCACTTGGTAATATTGTCACCATTAACTAGACCTCTCCAGTGAAAAGGTACATTTTTCCTTAACAGTTGATAAAAAAATCTGTGGAAGTATATTTTGTGCAAATATTCAATTCTAGAACAATCTCTACCCTGGTGGTTTTAGCTGCTACGGATTATTCTCCCCAATTACAATTTTATTCAGCTTGCTTCCTATTATTTTAGTTTATTTCCCAATTCTGACTTCCACTAGCCATATCTCACTTCATTCCCATCTCCAGGCACCCTGGAATTGGTACTTATTCCTATGCTTAGCTGCTTTTGGACCCCTATTCTTTTGTGTTTGTACAGATTCAACTCATATGTCTCCAGTCCTGTTGTCTTTCACAGTTTTAGCTTTGGTTTCTCATGCTGTATGACCCAGAGAAGTATATTCTCTTTCAGGGATGGAGGGAATTGGGCTTATCTAATGGAGGGAAAATGACATGTTATATTTTATCATGAAAGTATCCCAAGAAAAGGAATGGAATTGTTCTCTTTTTGTTTTCTGCAAGTAACAGTGTATTTGTCTGTTATTTGTCTACTATAATGAAAACGTGAGGCTGAGTACTTTATAAAGAAAAGAGGTTTTTATTGTTATATATATATATATAGAGAGTTATATATATATATATATTGTTTTTTATATATATATATATATATATATATATATACAGTATGGTGCTGGCTCATGTGAGCAGCTCCTGCTTCCCCACTGTGGAAGATGGCATCGCAGTGGGAGTTCACTGGAGAGAGGGAAAGATCACATGGTGAAACAGGGGGAAGTGCTGATAGTCTTTTTTTTTTTTTTTTTTTATATTTTTTAGGTTGGGAGATTGAACCCCGGGGTGCTGTACTGCTGAGCTACTCTTCCACCCCCTTTTTTTTTTTTTTGGATACGATCTCATTATATTGTACAGGCTGAACTCAAACTTGTGTTCCTCCTACATCAAACTCCTTAGAAGATGAGATTATAGGCCTATGCCACCAAACCTAACTCCTCTTGTTCTTTTATAACAACCCTTTCTTGGAAGCACAAGAACTACCTTAATCTCTTCCCCTGATGAAGCCCCAAGGGACCTAATTACCTTGTACTCCCGATGCACCTCTTAAAACTCTGCCACCTCCCATATCACTACATTGAGGACCGGGTCTCCAATGCATGAATTCTTAGGAAACATATTTATTCAAGCCATACCAGGTAATTCCATGTCTAAACAATGAAAGGAATCAGAAAATTTTCCTCTCAAAGACTATTCCTCATATCTTGATCTTCTTTCCTTTTACATTTATGGGCCAAGTTCTCCTACAGGACCTAAAGACCACATAGACTGTAGCACACAGCTATGCGAAGATAAGGGGCCAGGTAGCGGGGAATACACATAATACAAATGTGATCTCAGGCTCACTTCCCTAGTGTTATATTCTATAGTCAGCTTTCTGAACTTTGGGGTTTCATGAGTTTCTTCCAAGAGTCCTCTATTTTCCCCTTTGGGATTTATTTGTCTTCTATACTTTGATTCCTTGGGCCTCTATTGTTTTATTTTACTCCATTTTCTGTACTGAATAAACAAATCTGTTTTCCATCAATTCTTTCCCTTCTGTGAAAGTAAGATCCTTCTATTCTTTCTTTTATTTATTTTTATTGGTACATTATAATTACACATAATAGTGGGATTCACTCTGCCATATTCCTTCTATTCTATAAAACAAATCTCTCCACATTTAGGATTAAAATGTTCTCCTAAATCAGAAAAGGATTTTGTGTCTCTTTGAAGTCAATCCTGTCCTCTCCCGACACATTCACTCACCCAGTCCTAGGCAATCACTCATATAATGACACCATAGATTGATTTGACCTTTTCTAGAATCTCTGTAAATGGAATAATGTACTCTTTTATGTCTTGCCTTTTTTCACTGTCTGATATTTTTGAGATTCATCCATATTATATATATCAGAAATTCATTGCTTTTTCCTGCTGAGTGGAATTGCATCATATGGATATCTCATAATTGATTGGTTCATTTATTTCTCCATCTGTGGTTGGACATTTGGGTTGCTTCCAGTTTTTAGGTATTACCAATTAAACTCCTACAAACTACAATTCCTGTAGTTTGTATATAAGCAAACATTTTCATTTTTCATGAGTAAATGCCCAATTAATTGATTTTGGTGATGATTCCATTAGTTATCAGTTTGTCAAAACTCGTTGAAAATGTAAACTTAAAATGAGTGCATTTTGTCTTTCAGTATATCACTGAAAGACAAATCCACCCACACTGTGTATTACTACTCAGCAGTAAAAGGAATGAACTCTTGATACAACTTGGACCAATTTCCAAAGAATTGTACCAAATTAAAAAAACCCTACTCGAGAAGGTCACATGCTGTATGATTCAATTTCAATAACATCCCCCAAATGAAAAAGTGTAGAAATGGCTAGTGGGGAGAGGAAGAGTGTGTGTCTTTACGAAGGCTTCACGAGGTATCGTTGTGGTCTTGCAATTGCTCTTTATCCTGGTCATAAGGATGTCAATATCCTTGTGCCGGTGCTGTGATACTGCACCATATGTTGTGATACTGTGATCCTGGTATGATACAATTACTATTGCATCTCCATTGAGGATAAATGATACATGGACTCTTTCTCTATGATGTCTTACAACTGCACACGAACATTCAATAATCTCAAAAAGTTCAATATTTTAAAATTTCCCTTTTATCACTTGTAAATTATGCCTCATTCAAGTTGTTTTTATTAATTTATTCTTGCAGGACTCAGAATTGAACCTAGAGCCGTGCACATGGTAGGTAAGTGCTCTGCCACTGAACTACACGCCAAACGCTCAAGCTGCTTTTTTAAAAGTTCTCCTTTCAGTATGTAGAACACATACTGCAATATAGTGTCCAGAGCCACTCAAAAATTCCCTCAAATGTGTTTCTCTATTTTTCCAGGTACAGGCACAGTAATCAGATGCTGTGAGCCATATTACTCTTCCAACTTTTCTCTAACTCGCATACTCTCCAAGATCAAATCACATCTTGCAATTTCCCTGCTTGGGTCACCACATGCAATACCGGGGTCAGCATACTAACTGTGTCTCTCCAAAACCTAAGCATCTAGAGAAATTTATCTTACCTCTAATTGTACATCCACTGATTTTTAAAAAATTTAGCCCCCACATTGATGAAAGTTTACCCTCAACTCTCAAAAGATTTACCTGGACATTATTTTTAAGACCAATGTCCTAATTTTTGCAATTTTCTGTCAATATTCTATGTTGTTTACTGCCAAACACCACCTTATCTCTTCTTTATTTTTGAAAGAAAATGACTGAAAAACAAAGAAATTACCAGTGAAAAGAAAATTTAAAGATAGATAGAAATTTTACTATCAATTGCCATTCTGGAGTCTTTGGACATAAAATGATCCTTAAGTCTTGTTAGAAAAAGAAGAAAAAAATTTTGTTATATATGTGGATAAAATTTGGAGGAACAACATTAGATTTCATGTTAATAATATAGCCTTTATGACCAAGCATGCTTGCTTCTAAGCATGTGAATTTGTTCTCCTAACAAATCTAGTATTTAGGGCATGAGCTAGGAAAGGAAAGGGTAAGTAGAATTCCCTATTTCTTTGCCTGAAGGCAAAAATTTTAATAGCATTTTATACCTATGAGCAAAATGTTTTAGATTAACCTAAAGAAGGTAGGCCTTTTAGAAAAATACACTACAGATTTGAATATAAGATCAAGATAGGTTGCGTGAATAACAATTATGTTATCTTAAGTACTCATAATTGAGGTGAGATTCTCTAATTTGCATATGCATTTATGAAAATAGGAAAGTTTTGTAATACTTGGGAAAGATGATTCTGTGGTTTATTCCAAAGAGACTAATTATAAAATCAAAAGTATCTCAGCATTTTAGGGAGCGGGTTGTGGGTATGCTACTTTTTAATTAAGATAAAAATTATCTACTTTAGATACTGATTTTCTCATCTGAAATTCCAGATACAGAGAGACGAAAATTAAGTTTAAAAAGGGATTTTCTTTGTGTTCAACTTCATCACAGTCAAAAGAAATCTCTTCTTTTATTATCCCCATTTGCAAATGAAACAGAAAGTCATAGAGGTTAAGTAGCTTACCAAATTCATAGTGATCAAGTGGCAGATTTAGAATTGAAAGCAGATTTCTCAATTCACAGTCAATGATCTTTGTGCTACAACAGAAATCCACCCAGTACCTCTATACCTGATTTTATGGGGTGTGCTGAGGACTTAAATTCAAAGACTACCAGGTGATCAATTAGATCTGGGGGAAAGTATCTTTGCAGTCATATAAGTTGAGCAGAATTGAGGTATTACTGCATATTTTAGGCCTAGATGATGCTGAATCTGTACTAACTTAACATGAGGCACATAGTTGTGGAGTGCCACTTTGGAACTGAGACTATGCATAAAGAGAACCCATCCCCTGCTTGATTTTGCTACATTCTATACAGGAAGGAAAGAGAGGAATTGGATGATTTTATTTAGTGAAACTTACTGTCAATATGGTTTGCTTTAGAAACCCTCACTGTGATGACAGTCCTATAAGGATCACCTGATAAGATGATGCTGTAGTCTGGATGTTGTAGTTTAGCACCAGCTTGTGAGGCTATTGGAAGGTGGTGGAACCTTTAGAAGGTAAGGACTAGTGGAAGGAAGTTAGGTTATTAGGAGTCATTGGGGGTGTGACTTGAATCGGATGAGACCCTGGTCCCTTTCCTCTATTTTTGCTTCCCAGCCACTGTGAGATGATCAGGTTTGCTCCACCGCATGCTCCCTACCACGATGTTCTGCTTCGCCACAGGTTCAAAAGTGACAAAGCCTGCAGACGATAGATTGAAACTTCTGAGACACCTGATCCAAAATAAGCATTTCCTTCTTTAAGTTGTTTATCTCAGGCATTTTGTCACAATGTCAGTAAGCTACAATAGATGATATATATGGACTGTTTAAATATGTTGCTTTTTGTCCCTCTGCTTGCATATAGATATATTAAAAAATCATTTCAAGGTGAACAAATGCAAATTTTCATCATGATACTTAATCACTTCATAGTATTTAATGTATTCTTTTGGATATTTAGTTTTTAATTTTTTTATTGTAAATAACCATCTAGTGAACATCCTCATGCATCTATCTTTAACATTTTTTTTCTATTATTTTTAAAAAACTTTTCTAGAAGCGAGCTCGAGTTGTAGGTCATGGGTAGAGCACTTGCCTACCATGAGGCAGACCCTGGGTTCAATCCCTATCCACCTCCCCCCACCATAAAGTTCCTCATGGTAAAGTTGTTTGATCTAAAGATGAGTTCTATAAGTTCTTACGTATCACAAATTGTCTCCTGAAATTTTCCCAGAGCAATAAATTCATAAGTGGCCTTTTTGCTTCTTCTTTTCTCTCTTTTTTCCAATTCTTACTGCATGTTTGTAGGTCAAAAATCCAAATAAGCTGCTTAATTTATGCCCCAAACTTTCAAGGCTACCCATTGTCTATAGATGATTTTAAGCTTTAAGTAACACTCACTGCCTTCTAGACCTAGGCCAGCCTATTTCTAATGGTTTTATCTTTCTAGTTTTCTATATGATTTCCAGGTTTTGACTAAATAGTTTCACCAAACAGATATAAAAGAAGGATCCATATTTTTTAACACAAGTACCATACATTTTGAATTTATTGATCTTTACTCTTCTTTACCTATTTAATATCTTTCTGTGAGAAGGAGGTGTCCATTCTACTCCATTCCATATGTAATTTAAATTTAACTATTTAAATTCAACATGAGGAAAAAGTCATACAAATCAAACCTATGCGATAAGTGAGCAGACTCATTGCTTAGTCTGAGAATAGACTTCCTACTGCTAATCCACTCTCTTCCTATCATTAGATCTTGATTTCTTTCTATTGCTTTTTTCTCTCTTATTTACTTTTTTTTGTTTTGGGTTTTTTTGTTACTTTTTTTTTTTTTTTTTTTTTAAACATGCTGGCGATAAAACCCAGGACCTCTCACATGCTAGGCAGGTGCTCTGAGCTACAATTCCAGTCCAAGACCTCTATTTATAAGACATGGATGGGATTATGTCAATTTTTTAAAGCCTCCAGTAATTCATCACTGAATAGTAATAAAAGTCCAAAGTATGAACCATTCACAGTCCTTAGCACCCCACTTTTCTAGCCTCTTTTGCAGCAGCTACACACTTGTGCAGTAATTGCACACAAACTCAAACCCTCCTCAGCAAAGCCTAGTGGAAGGACTTTAGGGCACTGGAGGCATGCTCTTGAAGCTGGCTTCCTGCATCTCTGCTTTGCTTCTGTTTATCCTTTTGATAAAAACCAGAGGTACACTTCAGTGACTATTAGAAAGGGATATTTGGAAATAACGACTGCAAATATGATAATGGGTTACTGTTCTTGATATATAATGAACTCAAACACATCATTAAAACACTAAAACTCCAAAACATCAAATGAGCAATGGATGGTTATAGATAATTAATAAAGGGGGAATAGTGGATGGTTTATGGAACAGTAAAATAATGCAGATAAATAAAAAAAATCAAGTAACAATTAGATACAGTCTTGCTCATCAAATGAATGTGCATAACATATTAATATATATACCATCTATTTATATATGTATACACACACACATACACACACACACACACACACACGGTACAATTTTTCTGGTCAGGGTTTCACGAGGCAGATACACTTATGCATTCTCAGAAGTAGAAATTTCTGTAGTCTTTATTAAACGTGATTTGCCAAGAGCCATTAAAGGTTCATATTCTTTCATCCACCAGTATTGTTCACTCCTGGCCATGGGAAATAATGAAAAATGAGGACAAAGATAGTTTGCACAAAACTGTTTATCCCAGCTTACTTTATTAGCAATCAAAAATTTCATGGAATCCAAATGGCCAGGAATAAGGCCATGCTTAAATAATTCGCAATTTGTCCATATAATGGAACTAAACAGTCATGAAATTGGCACGCATACATGAAGAATTTTTAATGATGTCGGGAATTACATAATGTAGTATGAAACACAGTATATATACCATTAAATGAAAACAAGGGAAATCTATCTGTGCATTATATCTCAACAGTATAAATGTACGACGCAGGGATATCTATATGTTCTGAGTTAATCGTGTGTGTTTTATTTCTTTTCTTTGCAATTTAAACAATGGACTCATGTTTTCTTTAAAAATTGCAAGATTAGAAAATGATTTACATCTCACCTTTGTCATGAGTCCTTCATGCCATGTCACTCATCTCTTCTGTCCTTTCACTACCTTATTTTGGTGTCTATTGTTTCTATTGCACTTGGCAAATAAGCCAAGGAAATCATCGCCCTTTGAAGACCATAAACTCTTCAAAAACTTGAACTGCTTCTTTTTATTTATTTATATAATTTTTGGTACTGGGGATCGAATCAGGGGTGCTCAACCACTGAGCCACATCTCCAACCCTTTTCTGTTTGTTTGTTTTTTTAAAATATTTTTTTTAGTTGTACACAGACACAATACCTTTATTTCATGTCTATGTGGTGCTGAGGATTGAACCCATTGCCTTATGCATGCAAGGCAAACACTCTACCACTGAGCCACAACCCCAGGCCCTCTCCAATCCTTTTTTATATTTTATTTTGAGACAGGGTCTTGCTAAGTTGCTAAGGCTGGTCTTGAACTTGTGATACTCCTACCTCAGCCTCCTGAGTCACTGGGGTTACAGGTGTATGCCACCATGCTGAGCCAATGCTATGTGCTTTGTAAAAATTCAAAATAATTTGGAAAATGACTAAATGCATGGGTGATTGAATGCCGTTCAGCTTTAACCTTTTCAGAGTTGAGCTGTATCACTTTGCTCTCATAATGGAGCAGTTATTGATATAGAGAGCTGAATGGGTTTTGTCTTGAGGGGCATCCATCCTGTGCAGGACTCACACTCCATCTTCCTTGGTCTTTTCCTTATGTATACATATTTAGTGATCTCTTAGGCAAGGAATGAATCTCAGCTTTCCACTGAGAACTTGCCTTCAGCACTGATGCAATGCAGGGCTCTGCTTAGTCAAATGTTTGGGGAGCCTACGGTTTTTCTTTAAACAAGTCTAGAAGCTATTTCTGTGAGCACATTTTCATAAATTCTGTAAACTAGAATAGATACATCCTTTATGAATATCTTGGGAATATTGTCAGAGACCTTATTTAGAACATTTAATCTTAAATATTCCAGATTTAATGGTGGTTGATGGCATTTCCTCAGGCCCTTTCCCGCTTGCATTAAAAAAAAAAAATTACATGTAGGGCCTCCACTCATTTATTCCCAGCTACCAGCAAAATTACCTAAATTAATGATGAAGATTATTCAACAAAGACATTCATCTTATTACCAAAATTATTAGTGAATTGAGAAAGACCATTTCTTTACATGAGGGTGGATAAGAATCTAGTTTTTATTCCATGATTTCATACAGTCTTTCTTACCTTTAGGTCTTATTCTACAAAGGATGTGAAAATGGACTCAGAAGTTGGAACTGGGATGCGAATCCTGCTTCCACCAATGGGTACTAGCTGTGTGGTCTAGTGCAATCTCTTAACTCTTCAAGACTTGGATTCCTCGTCTATCACATGAGATAGACTATTTGCCTCCCAGGGCAATTTCAAATATAAAATAAAATAATATATTTTAATTGGAAAATTTTCAATGCTAACAAAGTGTCAGCTATTATTAATTCATTTATGTAGGATAATACAGAATTAACAAAAGTAATGTGATTAACAGAATGTTTCTCTCACACTCATTCCCTTTATTAGAAGTATTGCTATTGATCAATTGATTAAAAAGAATCAATTGATCTTAATTGGGCTTGAAAAAGAAATATTACAGTGTGTTTAAAATCTTGGATCTTGTAGGTATGTGGAAATGGGCAGAAAGTGATTTCTCTGTTCTCCCTCACAATAAATCTTTGTCAAGCGCCAACCTTCCCTTTGTTACACCTGGTCCTCTCTACAATCCTTTCACTCTGAGTCTTGTTCCCATCTGTTATGGTTTAGACATTAGGTGTCCCCTAAAAGTTCATGTGTGAGACAAAGCAATAAAGTTTAGAGGTGAAATGATTAGGTTTTGAGAACCTAACTCAAATCAATGCATTGATCTCCTGATAGGGATTAACTGGGTGGTGACTGGAGGCCCACAGAGTGTGGCTGGAGGAGGGTGGGTCCTTGAAGGTGTGCCTTTGGAGTATATATATTTCTCTGGAGAGTGGAGTCTCTCTCTCTCTGCTTCCTGGTACCATGTTCTCAGCTGCTTTCCTCCACCACACCCTGCCCTAGTAATGGAGTCAGGCATATATGGACTGAGACCTCTGAAACTGTGAGTCCCCAAATAAACTTTTCTTCCTAAAATTGTTCTTGTCTTTTGATGGCAGCAATGAAAAAGCTGACTAAGACACCATCACTCCATTGCAACTGCTCAAAAAGCCACCAACACATTTACCGACTCAAAAGGACACCTGCTTATCCTCATTTACTCACTTTCCCAGCTTGCTCTTTCTAAAATATTCTTCTTTTGTTTTCCTTTAAGCCATACTCCTTCACCTTACTTGTTCCTCCTTTTGGGGCTTCTTTGCTGGTTTTCCCTCTTCCATCTAACCTATAAATGTTTGGGCGCCATAGGACTTGGACTTGGTCCTACTTCTTTGAGGTCATTTCTTCCTATTCATAGCCTTAGATACCAGCACTTGTGAGTATCTCCCAACTTAAATCACTGATCCAGATCTTTCCCATGAACTCATAAATCTGCCTGCCTACTTGATTCTTCCATGTTCAGATAAACCACGTCTAAACACCAACCCTCTGCAAACCCCATGCTCAATCTTCTTCCCCATCTCAGTAAATGGCACCACTGGTATATCAAAATGCCAATCCACTTTCACATTATAGCCTTTAAAGAACAGAAATGAGGTAAACAACTTCCTTATTTAAAATTCTTGAGTGAGAACCCATGGCTAATCCTACTACAAATCCTCCACCAACTACAGGGCTAGAGGTATCTGCATCCCTCTGCCTAACTGATTCAACTGGGTACTCTTCTCTCTTTTTGAGGACTCTTGCCCTTTGTTCCAGTCACACTGATCTTCTCTTTCCTTTGAGCAGAGTAAACTCATGCCTACCCCAGAGCCTTTGCACACATCCTTGTATTTGCTTGGAATGACTTTCTGCATGCTTCAGACTGTGCCCTTAATTTTCCCTCAGGAGGCCTGCCTTGACCACCTTATCCCAAGTAGACCATCTTACACTCCATGTATATAATTCCATTTATTTTGAGTACAGCTCTTTCAAAATGAATTATTTATTAAATAAGCTTGGGAACTCCATGAAGACAGTACCATATTTACCTGTTCATTCTATGTCCTGGGAGACTGAGAGAGGGCCTGTACCCAGTCAGCTTTCAGTAAATATTGCTTTATTGAATGCATGCTTTTCCTAGTGTCCAAGTGAAGGGGCTGAGTCCAAAGGAGATACAGACCTTGTCCTACTTGATAAGCATTGTCACAATAACTGCATAATGTGCAGTGGAATTCATAGGTGATGAAGAAACTCCAATGAAGAGGTAACATCTGCATTAGAATGAATGTAAATATGCTGGGGCAGGGGAGGAGGTTTGGGCCAAGAACAGCCTGAACAAAGGCCTGGAAGTGGGAAGAAGCTTGCTGTGTTTCAGTTGTAAGCTTGAATAAATTTTCCAAAGAAAATAAAATCATTGAAGAGCCATAAAACTTGGGGGTGAAAGTCAAGACCTAAATAAAATCAGATGATGAAAAAAGTAGAAAATGCAATTTCACAACTATGGCTCATTTAAGCTACTGGTAATTAAAGGCATATATAGTAACAAACACCACCTGGGTTTTGCAGGTGTGAATAAACTTTAAAAAATATGCAGCAAGAAATAGTTTGAAATGGCTCAACATACAACTAGAGGAACACAAGACTGTAAGTTGAATGCTTTTTAGCCACTCATGACAATGACTATTCTAATAGCAACAATCATCTGGCAGGATAATTTCGTTAATATTGATTCATTTCACATCAATTTGACAAACATATAGCGAGGCTCTGGGCTAGGTAGTGTATGTAGTTGGAATAACAAAGAAATCTTGGACCTTCAAGAGACCATGGTCTAATAAAAAACGCAGGTACATGAAAGACTCATTCTAGGATTTTTCTTTTTGTAATAAAAAGAACACTCTAAAACCTCAGTAAATGTGCAAAAAAAATGGTTGAAGGCAATGCACATTATTTTTTTCAAAAACTCTGACAAGTTTGCACTAAATCGATTTTATTATGGGATGTTTAATTGGGTTTGCACGTAAGAAGGACATTTCTGATGGTGAATTTCAGAAAGCAAATGTCAGTGACTGGTAATTGACAGTAGAATTGGTTTTATGTACCTCTTTTCATTTGTGTAGGCATAATTATTTTTGTATTTAAACAATGTATGCTTATTTTCAAAAGCACTGAAAATTAAGAATAAAATAAGCAAATATTTCCATGTGTTGCATACAGATTTTAATAAACATTTAGAAACTAAAATTAGAATAATGTCATGATGTGTTTGCATTTATTTCACTAATTTAAAGCTTATATACTGTATATTTTATTTTATCATTGATTAACTTTGTTTTTCTTAAATGCAAAGCTATAATCATCTTACATCACTATTAAGAATGAAAAGCTCTGGCCCGGCACGGTGGTGCACGCCTGTAATCCCAGCACTTGGGAGGCTGAGGCAGGAGGATTGCGAGTTCAAAGGCAGACTCAACAATTTAACGAGGCCCTAAGCAACTCAGTGAGACCCTGTCTCTAAATAAAATACAAAAGAGGCCTGGGGATGGGGCTCAGTGGTGAAGTGCCCCTGGTTTCAATCACTGGTACCAAAAAAATAAATAAAAATAAAAGAAGGAAAAGCTCTGGACGTGGTGGCACACCTGGGTAATCCTACCAGCTGGGGAGGCTGACGCAGGAGGATCAAAAGTTCAAAGCCAGTCTCAGCAACTTAGCAAGGCCCTAAGCAACTCAATGAAACCTTGTCTCAAAATAAAAGATTAAAAAAAAAAAAAAGTGCCAGGAATGTGGCTTAGTGGTTAAGTACCTCTGGGGTCAATCCCTGTACCACAAACAAACAACAAAAACAACAACAAAACAATGAAAAACAGTTGTTTGAATCCTCCGTCTTTTTTATATGAAATATGACATTTGAAAATACTTTTTCTATCACAATATCACAATCCCCCTAATGCCTGAGTTTTGCAACACAATTCTAAGTTTTTGACTAAGATTTGGATAAATTGTTTTTTGTGTATACGCCTTTTAAAAAAATATTTGAGGTTTGCTTTTGGTGTTGCAAGTCGATTTTTTAGTTGCTTGAACTGTAAAACAGTTCTTAGAGGCTGACTCTGACACCAAAAATTCTACATTCCTATTTTTACTTCAGTGTTTCATTCAGATGGAATATACCTCTTCAAATAAGGGTAAAAGGCTAAAGTATTTTCAGAATCCTTACAAATCTGGATCTATTTTTATGTTGATTTCACACTGCAAGAGGACCATCTTGCATGTGATAAAATTCTTATGTTACAATTTTACTCTTCAAAATGCTGCCAATATTTTGTAAGTTTTAGCATTTAGTGTCACTGAGGAAATGATTGAGGCCTGCCTGATTTTTTATCCTTTGCCTGTAACCCACTTTTCTACTTATAGGTTCCCCCCACTTCTTTGCAGTTCTTGTAAATCAAGTATTTGTCAGAATCTAATCTAATTGTTGCAGGAATGTGGTGAAACTTATTGAGTTGCATTTCCTAATATATATATTTTTAAATCTAGGAAAGAATGTTTATTTATGTTTGAGTCTTGATTTTGTCCCATTGTTCCATTTTCTTCACCTGGTATCCTGAACAATTTTTTAGTGGATTCTCTATTCTCTCTCCTACACAATTATCATCTTCATTCTTATCATTTTTTATTCCTTAATGCCCTTTCTCTGTGTTCCTGACAGTTTTTTAATCTTGTCC
The DNA here is from genome assembly GCA_020662805.1 of Glaucomys volans. NCBI lineage: Eukaryota > Metazoa > Chordata > Mammalia > Rodentia > Sciuridae > Glaucomys > Glaucomys volans. The sequence continues at coordinate 1,920,728 of JAJEJO010000163.1, forward strand.
TACCGATCACTGGTTTGATTTTCTGATTTTGGTTTTCCCCTATCAGTGCTGTTATTTTGGCTTCTACTATTACATTTTTAGCTTTTCCTGAATGCCTTTCTTATCTTACCCAATTCCCTTTCCATCTCAGACATCCTTTCTCTATTTTTCCTGCTTCATTTTTCCCCGGCATCCTGTTGAGATTGGCAGTTTGTACCATCCCCCATTACTAGATGGTTTTTATAGGCATGTTTAGTTTCTGCTCTCTGCTGCTTCCCTATCCATCCCCAGGGAAGAGAGGTCTGGATGACTCCAGAGTTGGGGTTTTGGCAGCCAGGGCAGAAGCAGATCAAGATGAAGGTGATCTCTTTTCATCTCATGGCAAACTGTTATCCACTGGACAACACAATTTCCCAATCCAATCCCATCAGCTGTAGCGTTCTAGAAGATTCTTTCTAAACTTCAATATTAGGGAAGTAAAAAATTTGTTTTTTGATGTGGTTGAACATTCCTCACTTCCTCTCACATTTTCATCTGTATTTTATTTTTGTAAGTTAGAAAGAACCACTTCGGGACCAATCACCTGATTCCATTTTTATTCTCCTCCATGAAAATAACTCCCTGCAGACTCATTTCTTTAAGGCTCTGAAGTTTTATTGAGTGATAAGACCTTCTCCTATGACCCAATGGGTTGGATTTTCACCATCAGATATCAAGAGCTTCCTGCTGTCATCAGCAGTCCTAAGCCACCTTTTTCCATCTTGTGACAATGCTTAGAAATAAAGCTTAATACCTGCTTCCCCAGATGTATTTTCCCCAGTGCTCAGAGAGGGCAAAACCCCAAGTCATGATAAAAATGGTTCTGAGGTCACAGAAGCGGTTTGCTCACATTCAGTTTGGGATCTCTTTTCTTGGTTTTTGAGTTTACATGTAGCCTGGCAACCCCAAATTGGAATCCCTGCTGTGATCGAGACCCCAAGTGGAGCAGTCACTTTACTAATCTGGTGAGCTGAACCTATGCAAGTGCTTTAAGTGAGGGAATTAAAACTATTTTAGTCTATCACCTCATGGTTATCTTTCAGAGCTGAGGAAGGGATGAAAAAAAGCAATTTAGATAGAGGGATTATGGGAGTTGGGTGCAGGGAGAAAAGAGAAATTTAAACTTCGTGGGCATTTATGTCTCCAATTAGTACTCGTGATTTCAATGCCTGTTCCTAAAACAAGTGATTTCCTACCTCCAGAATCAGCACCTGGAGGTTCGTGAGCAGTCCCTGTGTTGTATGGACAGAGGGCCTCATTCCCATGGCAGTGTAGGGTAGACCCCCTCTTGGGTTCAATTCACCATCTTTCCACATGCTTCATTTTGTTGACCAAATTTTCATGTCCAAATCCCCTAACCTGATATCAAACATTACTGCTTTTGCTCCCATTTTATTCTTTATTTTTTACTAATTGAATTTCTCCAAGTGCACAAATTAATGCATAACTTTAAAAAGTAATTATTTCTCCTTGCTTGCAGTGTCAATGGCATTAACAGCACTCTGTCCTGACAAATGACCCAGCTAGTAAGGGCTCGCTTCAGTCCTGGTCATGGAGAGAGAGGATAAGGAGATGAGTTCTGAAGGTCACCAGTCAACAAAGGAAACTTTTGTTTTTTTTTGCTGTTAAAGGGACTATTCCTTCTCCCAATAAGCTCTTGCTTTTATTCCTCTAAACTTTTGATGAATTTCATGATAAATTTTGAATGAAATTACTTATTTAGCAATTATTAAAAGCACTGCACCTAAATTCCCTTTAAAAATCAAATTGCAAGTGTGATTAGCAGCCAGTTGTGGTCCCATTGATTTTTAAGAACTAATTATATACAAACATTTAAACACTGAATATTAATTGTCTACCACATGCCAGGCACTATTCCAGGTCCTAGATATGGGCCAGCGAATAAAATAGATGTTCTCCTATTTATAATTTAAATCTAAGATTATTTTTGCCTTAATTTTGGCCCATATAAAAGTAATACTGCCTAAAATATAGAGATAATAATATAAATATTTAATCTTTTCTACCTAGTTTTCATCCAAAGCAAAGTTCCTTCCTTCCCTCCCTCCCTCCCTTGCTCCCACCTACTTCCTTCCTTCCCTCCCTCCCTCCCTCCTTCTCCCTCCCTCCCTTTCTTTCTTTCTTTCTTTCTTTCTTTCTTTCTTTCTTTCTTTCTTTCTTTCTTTCTTTCTTTCTTTCCCTTGCTAAACTCAAATTCTGTCACTGCTCTACTCTGCCAGCCAAGGTTACTTTCTTCTAACGCTTTGGTCCCCCAGAATGGATAAGGCAGAGGAACACTTGTCCAAATTATGGCTAGAAAAGGAAAGATGCAGGCCCTGATCCTGGGTGGGAGGGATAGAATTTTTTCAATCACAAAATGTAATGGTTCCTCCACATCTGGTTCCAGCTTTACAAATACTGAACTCCACTGATAAGCTAATGGCACTGCCATGCATGTCCTGGTATTAGATGGACCATCTCTGTGATGGACCCTTTCCTCTGAGTCTTCACGGGAAGTTGGGTGAAGACAACGCAGAACCTGCTATTGAGATGCCACATGAAACCAGTGATGGCTTGTTCTGAGAGCCTGATTTTCAAAAGCCTGTTTATTCTGCAAACAGGCAATATACCATTAATTGTTTTTTTAAAACCTGTAATATATAAATATGTGGCAAAAATGTAACTTTTATCTTTGATCTAGGACAGTACATATTTTTTTAATAGAAAAATAGTCTGTGTTGCAAGGATTAGGGGAAATTTTTCCTTCCGGCAAGGTATTGAAGGATATTTAAAACTAAAAACAAACAAAAACAACTGGTCAAAAATGACAGGTAAGATGCTCTGTCCCTTGTGATCATAAGTGGTGATCTTATTGACAAAAATGAAGGTCAAGGGTAAAGGCAGGGCAGGAACTTCTTGCCGGGAGGCCTGGTGGACACCTACATTGTACCATGCTTGTGGAATGAATGCAGGATGACTTGTCCTTGAGCTTATGCAAAAGTGCTCAAGGGCACTCCAGGGTACTTCCACAAATATTTGGGGTGGGTGTGGGATCTTATAGGGGGCAGATCTCCTGGGAGCTGGTGAATTTTCCTCTGTGTATGAAATTCAGCCCTTTACTGTAACCCATTTTTTTTCCCCCAAAATCCTTATGAGGCTGGAACAACTCAAGATATTTCTGTGAATTAAAATGATCTAGAGCCATAGGTTTCAACACTTGTTTTAGCTGCAGTATTCCTTCTGTAAGAGGAAACTGCATATTTAAAATAGGTAGATATGGGGTGTCTCTAGTGGAGGCAGAGGTGGAGGACTTGGAGCACATCCTACTAAGCTCCCTCTCCTCCCAGGAGTCCTCACAGGGCACAATCTAAAAAAAAAAAAAAAAAAAAAAAAATTACTGGTTTATGGATCCATGCTGGGCTAATTATCTGTATCATGCAAGCATGTTGAGATATATTTCATTTTTGCCCTATGCCTGATTCCAGTGTTAAAATTTGATCATTTCATCTCATTCTCATGATCCACTAATTACCTAATCAAATTCTGGAAGATCTCTCAACCTATGTTCCTGGCTTTATACAGAAGAGAAAAACTATCAATTTAAGCTCAGAAGACAAGTGCCATTTATAGTCTGTCATTTGCCACCAACTTCACTTTGGGGCTTTGATTTTTCAAGGTAAATGTGTAGAAGTTCAAAGTTCTATCTGAGATGAGTAGGTCCTAGGGAATCTATGTTTATTGTTAATAGTACTGTGGAGTATACTTTATTGACAACAGGGTAGATCTTAGGTTAAATGGTCTTATGAAGCTGGGTGCGGTAGCACATGCCTATAATCCCAGGGGCTTGGGAGGCTGAGGCAGGAGGATTGCGAGTTCAAAGCTAGCCTCAGCAATGCCCAGGCACTAAGCAACTCAGTGAGATCCTGTGTCTAAATAAAATACAAAATAGGGTTGGGGATGTGACTCAGTCATTGAGGACCCCTGAATTCAATCCTCAGTACCAACACCCCAAAAAATAAGTACTATGAAGATAGCACAGGAAAAACCTTTTGGTTTTTATGGATTTGATTATGGTGATGGTTTCATAGGTGTTACTTATCTTTAAACTCATTAAATTATATACATAAAATATATGCAGAGTTTTACATACCCATAAAGTAAGTTCTTCAGGAAAAACCACTCATGTATGATTCACCATTAAAATATCATATCATGGGGGAATGAAACTTATGGAATAGAGACTGGAATAGAAGTTTCTTTTGTAGAAATAGAAGCTTAATTTTGATAATTTTTGTTTCATTTCTTTCAAAGTAATTATTTCATTAATGATGTCATTTGATAAATAGCTTGGGCTTTCTAACAAAGTCCAAGATGCTGGCAAATAGCTTCCATTTTTATTTTCTCTCTCTCTCCTTTTATCTTTTGCATCAACTTTTTATTGATGCATATTAATTATACAGAACAGCGGTGTCATTGTGTCATGTTCTAATATTCATATAAATGTAGTTTGATCAATTTAACTCCCCAATACCTCTCTTACCCTTCCCTCTTCCTCCCTGCATCTCCTTCCTCTACCCCAATCATGATTTTCCTACTTTCATGGTATTCCTTTTTTAAATTCCTGTTTTTTTTCCCCACTAGCTTCCACATATGAAACCAAACATGTGATACTTTTTTTCCTGAGTCTGACTTGTCTTTCTCAAACTTATGGTCCCTGATTTCTCACATTTCCCTGGAAATGACATAATTTCCTTCCTTTTTATGGCTGACTAAAACTCCATTGTGTATATATACCACATTTTCTTTATCTATTCGTTTGTTGATAGACATCTAGTCTAGTTCCATATCTTGATTATTGTGAATTGTGCTGTGATAAACATGGGCATGCATGTATCTCCAAAGTATGCTGACTTTAATTCTTTTGGATAAATACCAAGAGCTGGTATAGCTGGATCATATGGTAGTTCTATTTTTAGCTTTTAGAAGAACCCCATACTGATTTCCATCCTGGCTGTACTAATTCATGTTCCCACCAATAGTGTCTAAGAATTCCTTTTGCCCTGCATCCTTGCCAGCATTTATTGCTATTTGTATTCTTGATGACTGCCATTCTAACTGGAGTGAGATGGAATCTCAATGCAGCTTTGATTTGCATTTCCCTGATGCTAAAGATGTTGAAAATTTTTTCACATAGTTATTGACCATTTCTCCTCCTCCTCTTTTTCTCCTTCTTTTGAGGAATATCTCTTCAGGTCATATGCCTACTTACTGATTGGGTGATTTAGTTTTTCTTAACTTTGAGTTTTTGAGTTCTCTATACATTCTGTGTATTAATGCTCTGCTGGAAGATTAACTGGCAACGGTTTTCTCTCATTCTGTTGGCAGTCTCTTTACTCTGTTGTTTCCTTTGTGTGCACAAACTTTTAAACTTGATGCCATTGCATTTATTGATTCTTACTCTTATTCTCTGAGCTCTAGGGGTCCTACTAAGAAAGTCTTTGCTTGTGCCTATATATTAAAGTGTCTTCTCTACTTTTTCTTCTAACAGTTTCTGTTCTTAGGTCTTTGATCCATTTTAAGTTGGCTTTTGTATAGTGTGAGAGATAGGGAACCAATTTCATTCTTCTGTATGGATATCTGGCTTTCCTGGCACTATTTGTTAAAGAGGTTTTTTTTTTTTTTTCTGATTTATGTTTTTGGCTCCTTTGTCAAGAATCAGATGACTTTAGCTGTGGGGGTTTGTGTCTTCTATTTTGTTCCATCAGTCTGTGTGTTTCTTTTTTGGTAACAGCTTTATCGAGATACAATTTGCCCTCTTACAGTACTGTGTATGGTTTAGTAGTTTTTAGTGCATTCACAGAGTTGTGCAGTTATCACCACGTTCAACTCTAGACACTTTCATCACTTCTAAAGAAATCCCCTCCCCTTTAGCTATTGTCTTTTTATAACTTACACAGCCCAAAGTAACCATTCATCTACTTTATGTCACTATAGATTTACCTATCCCTCTTATTAAATTTTAATAATAGGTAAATGCGGTGCTGGAGATGGAACCCAGGGCCTTGTGCTTTTGAGGCAGGCACTCTACCAACTGAGCTACATCCCCAGCCCTAGATTTACCTATTATTAACATTTCATATTAAAGGCATACTGTGGCCTATCCATATTCCTTCACTTAGCATAAATTTTCAAGTTTTATCCTTGTAGTAGTATGTCTCCATTTCTTCCCTTTAGTTGGCCAAACAATAATTCAGAGTACGAATAAATCACATTTTATTTATCCTGATGGATACTGAATGTCTGGATTGTTTTTACCTTTTGACTATTATAAATAATGCTGTATCTATTTGTGTGCAGTTTTGTCATATGGACTCCCCCCCCCCCCCCCATTTCTCTTAGATATATACCTGGGAGCAGAATTGCTATGTCAAACATTAATTCTTATTTTTAATCATTTGAGGAATTTCCATCCCCACCAGTAAAGTATGAGACTTCCAATCTCTCTACTCCTCACCAACAATTTTTATTATTATTTTTCATCAGAGACATTCTAGTAGGTGTGACAATGTATCACAGTGTGGTTTTAATTTGCAGTCTTTAAGGTCTACGATATTGAGGATGTACTATTGTCCATTTGTATACCTTCTGTAGAGAAATGTTTATTCAGATTCTTGGTTCATTTTTAAATTGGATTATTTTGGTGTTTTATACATTTTAGATACAATGTCTCTATCCGATATATGATTCGCAAATATTTTCTCCATTCTGTGTGTTGTTTTCATTTTCTTGTTACTGCGCTTTGAAACATAAGTTTCTAATTTTGAAAAAGTCCTACTTATATGTATTTAATGTATTTTTCTGTTGTTGCTCATGCCTTTAGTGTCATTTAGTAAAAAATCCATTGCCAGATCCAAGGTCATATAAGAGGCTTATGGATAGAGCTCTTACATTTAGGCTTTTGATTCATTTGAAGTTAATATTTTTGTGTGTATGGTTCTTACTTTTGTTATTTTGTTCTTCAGTGTGTAGGTCTCAAGAGATGACAGATTGAAATTTGTTTAGACAAATTGGCTGAACAACATGTGGAACTATTAATAAACTGGCTATTGATGTGTTGAAGAAGGGGGAAATGTAGACAGTAAGATTAGCTAATTTTGTGTTTTTATGACATGTTATGTGATCCACATAATGCCTCCTGGATAATATTGTGGTCAAACAATATTCAGAATTTTATCTCTACTTCCTCCTTGCAAATGAACACTTCTTCCCTCTTACTTATGAATATTCATACCTTGTTTCCGCTCTTGCTATACAAGCCTTTTCAGTGTTGCTTACATAACCCAGCTTTTGTTCCCCATATTTTAATAAAATCTGCTTCCTCTACAGGCACACAGTTACACACATACATACGCATGCGTGCACACACACACACACACACACACACACACAGCTACGTCTTCCCAATATGCTCATGTGTTTGCTGGCACAGATGTTCCTGCAATTCACCTTTTCTTGTCATCTACCTTTCAAGTGTTTCTCATCTGAGGTTTTTCACTTATTCTTACAGGCACATTCCAGCATGAGGGCAGGCAATCTGGATAATAAAAAATCACAGTGGAAAGGAAAGGCAAGATAACACACTATTTAGTCATTCCTTTGTGTTTTAGTATAAAAATGTAAGATTTAGCCACAGAGTAAGCATAATGCATAATTATCACATTGGGATGCTAAACACAGACACTGCATTCACTCTGTGCATAGAGAGATCTGGTTCTCTCTAAAAATGCAGGTTTTGCATTTTTTTCCCAGCAAAATAAGTGAGTGGGTGTGGAAGGAGACTGGCATTCTGATGATTATTTCAGAATACTAATGCTTACCCGGGGCAGTGGCAATGTTGCATTGACCAGTCTCCTGTGCTTCTTGTTGCAAGGAAGGTTTCTGCTCCCCCTTTAGATGGTAGCAGCCCAACAGGTCTTAGTGATTAACCAACAAGTAATTCTTTTGCACTTGGGAAAGAAAACATTATCCAAGTGCTCAGGGAGAATCTGACCTGGAAAACCAAAGCCATACTCATGTAATAATCGTAGAGCAGATCGTGTGACCCTGAATATAAAGACTTTAGGACTGCAGAGGAGGGAGGTCAGTGTGCCTTGGTGGGGTAGAAGGGTGCTGAGAAACCTTTATGGGGCATGTGGGCTGGGATTGGATTCCCGAGAATGAAAGCAATTTTAAAAAGGAAGAAAAGGGAGGGCACACCAAGTGAGAGGAAGGAAGGACAGAAGCTGAGTCTAACATACCAGTTACAGTGGACCAGGCACTGATCTACCTAGGTCTTATTATGATCTAATTTTGAGCGTTTTACAATTCTGAGAGGGGGATATAATTATCCCTTTGAAGAGTTTTGCAGTTCACTCATGGTTTCATAGCTTCTAAGCAGTAACATAGTGTTTGGGTTGAAAGTTTCTGCAGCAACACACCCTAAATATGCTCTCCTGCAGCACAGACACTGAAGTTATTATCAATTCTCGATGCATCAGCTCTAATCCCACCTTCCTGTTCCCTCTCTGACCTACCAGGAAACACTATGATTGAGAATGACTACATCAGATCAGTGAATTCCAGATTTGCTGATCCTTAGCATCATCTCATGAATGAAAAAAAAAAAAAATTAACCTGCTTCTAACCTCCATGCCAGACCTAATGAAATTGTGTGCCTAGAGACAAGGTGCTTTGATCATTTCTGATTGTCCTCCAGCACCTCACAAACTACCTTGGATAAAGTAGGCATCAATACATATTTGTCAAAAAAAATAAACAATAATACATTATCTAAATAACTTTTCAACCACTGGTATGACAATCGAGTTCCTTGTTTTGATTTATTTCTTTTGTCTTTTGTGCTGCAGCATGAGTATCCTTGTGTGAAAAATGGAAGAGAGGACCTAGGAACTTTCCCAACCAGAAGCTTCTGTGAACCAACCCAAAGAGCACTTGACCAGGACTTGCAGAAAGGCAACATGTGTGTCCAGGCATAACCCTGGGATAACAACTTGCCCCTCCTGGCAAACCTGGCTCTCTTTTATCCTGAATCTAAAACATTTTGGAAAGACCAGGCTTGGCTGTTTCTCTCTTCCTGAAATTACACACTGTTGCTTTTTATACTCTTTGTGATTGTTTTCCTATGGAACAAAAAAGTGATGGATAGACCCTAGGTGACTTTCCAAAAGTGGTCCAAATCAACACTAGCTGCTGAGTGGAGTGGGAGTGGAAGATGGAGGTAGGCAAGTAAATTTACTCAGTTATAATTAATTCCATTTGTAATCTGATTTAATGTCAAGTTGTAGATGTGCTTGGGGTGGGTGGTATGCATCAGGATGATTTAAAACATTGCTTGATTTGGTTCCAAATTGAAGTGCTTGATAAAGTGGTTCGTGATTTTTCTATCCCTTTCTTTCTTTATCCATCTACTTCTTCAGCCTGCTGCCAAAGGATCATCTGATCTCATGGATAGATAGGTGATTGGAGCTTTGTGACAATATCATTAGAAATACTGGAATTCTCCAAATTTTAAGAGTGCTTCAGTCACAGACATAATTATTAGTGTAATGAAAACAGGAAAAATGTAGTTGAGATTCACCTTCCTTCAGCATCCAGGGGATTTGAGATGGTATTTCAGCCTTAGTTCATTTTTCGATTCATTTATTATTCCATTATTATAAAATGTCACTTTGCCTATAAAATATTTTGCCTTGCTGTCAAGTTTTATTTGGTTCAGCTTTTAAGTCAGGAGAGTTTGGCTGAACATTCCTGTGTATGCCAAAGGAATTTTCCAAACTGTAGCAATTTGTTATTTTCGTAAATCCACAAATTGCTTTTAAGGTGGTTTGAGAACAAATACTCACCAAAAAGCAAAACAAACAAGCAAACAACAACAACAACAATAGTGAAACAATGAATCCCCCAAAGCCATAATATGCAAAAGATGCAAACACAATTTAACTCAAGTCTATTGGGGACATTCTTTATGATACAAAATGAAAGTTTAAAATTGTCATTAGGATTGATTTGGGCAGAAGGAAAAAATGGCAGACCATCCGGAAAGTTAGTCACTGTAGAAAATAGAAAACTGTTTGAAGTTCAAGGAAAAAGTTTCTTAAAAGCTTTGACATGCATGAGATGATTCAGTTTTGCCACACTATCCCAGCCTGCTCCACATCCCCACCCACCCTTTCAATTTCCCTGACCTTTTCCTTATCATTCATCTTTCAGAACTGTCATCCACCTTTTAAGCTGCTTCTCTAACTGTGAAACACCAGCAATCCTGGTGGAAGCTCCAATTGTTGTCTTTTCCTCCTACAGCTTCTTTCTAAATAGAAACTGTTCGTTAAATTAATTCTCCCCATATAGTTTGATGAGCAGAAGCCAGTTGCCAGGAGCACATCCTGTCCCTTAGTCTTTAAAAGGGGAACAAAATAAAACACTGACTGTCTTGAGACAGCAGCAGGTTTTATAGACACAGTCCAGTAAGAGCCCTGGTTAATGGATGCTTTCAAAGTTCTTGCTTACCAAATATTTGTATGACCACACAAATTTAGTGTTCTTACTATAATCTACCAGAACGTTTTTAACCATAAAATAAGACTTCTTTATTGCTGATATTTACCGTGCATCCCCTATACGTATAAGAATAGGCATGAATTATTTTTTTAAAAAAGCCAACACATCTTACATAAATTCAGTTTTCAAGAGTCTGTTAGTAGACAGTGTGGTTTGCCATTGCTGCCAAGGACAGAAATGCTTCTGATAAAAGTGTAATAAGTTAACAGATTTTGCTTACTTTCATGGAAGAGGTTTCTTTTCTTCCCCATTTTTTTTATTAGTGCATTATAGTTGTACTTACTGATGGGATTTATTGTTACATATTTGTACATGCACACAATATGCAATATGACAATATAATTTGTCCAATATCATTCCCCAGCACTTCCGCTTCCCTCACCTTCTCCTACTCTTTGGGCCCTTTCCTCTACTTTGATTTTCTTGAAATCTTCCCATCTTATTTTTTTCTTTTTCCTCTCTAGCTTCCACATATGAGAGCAAGTATACAGCCCTTAATATTTTGAGTTTTGACTAATTTCCCTTAACATAATGGTCTCTAGTTCTATCCATTTTCCTACAAATCATGGAAGATGAGACTTTGACTTTGCCTAACCCATCATGGTTCAATTCCTACCTTTATCAAAATTCTGGGCCTGGTACTTGGACCACCCATTAAAAATGTCTCACAATGACCACTGTCAGCTTTCAATAAAGACAACAGATGAGGATCAGTGATTTATGGAGAGAGTCACGCTGATCTGCATGTAGTTAATGGATACTCTGTGTTTCAGACTTCCTGCCTGTCAACACTCTTGCTTCCAGTGGTATTAAAGATGTCTCTTTATGTTTAATTAATGGCAATTTATTTTTCAATATTCTTTCACCATGAGACAGGTGCACAAGAAAAAGAGTCACCATCCTGCAGGAATTGACCATGATCTTGGTCCAACCTAGGGTGGAACCCTAACCCTAATCCTAACCCTAACCCTATCCCTAACCATATATGAATGAAGGTTAATGCAAAGGAAGGAACCAGTGGGGAAGGAGAAATCAGTTTGGGAATTTCTACAGCTTTGGTCAACTTACAATAAAATTTTGATGCATTGTCAGTCAATGTCTAACTGAAAAGCCCTAAGATGTGAGGATTTGAGCTTAGAAAGCATTTTAATCAGTTATTACTAATACCCAGAGTTCATCCTTTGGTTTATAGAGTGGCAACTGATAAATATCAGAGGAAAAAAGTACAGAAATGTGATGCCCAATGAAGAAAGGGAAAGAAGCTGAGAGGATTTTAATGACATGGAAAATAGGTCACGTGCAAAATAATGGGCATACACTATCGCTCAATGAGCCTGCTCCTCTACTCACGTCATCCTCTCATATGCAAGCCTTTGAGACATGGAAGGAAGTGGAGGAAAAGGGATTCTGCCTTTTGCAGATGATTGCAACCAGGAGAAAATACGGTAGGTCTACAGATGAGTTCAATCACCAACAGGCAGCAGACATCCCCAGCTCAGTCAGCCTCCTTAATGGCAATTTGCGAAGGTGGTTTTTGTACCCGTTCCAATTGTCCTGATAAATAATGGAACTGGTGAAAACCTCCTGGCAAGGAACTTACAGTAATTGAATAGATCTCCAGGCTGAATGCCATCTGGGAATACAGCCCCAGATGCTTGCTTGGCAGGGTCACCGGGCTGCTCACCCTGTCAGCAGGGACCCTGCTCTCTGAACTGAAGGAGGTACTTACTTTGAAGGAGTCTCATTTCTCCATTTCCCCAGAACAATTGCATTTAGCCTTCAGTGTTCCTGTGAATCCATGGAGCTGGCTCACTCCAGTTCTCCCATGCATCAGATAGACTCTGATTTAACTTGGATTTTCCTTTCTGTCTCAACAGAATGGGTTTCCTGCATGAATCACCTTGATTGTGGTTTTATCCCAGGTCACTTAGCTTTGTTATAAACGATCTTTATAGGCAGGAGATAAATTTTCTGTCTCTTTGCTTCACCATTCTACAAAATCAAAAAAGCTTAGGCTTATTTAGCTATCTATTTGCAGTGTTGCCAACAGGGCTTTTGGTAGGGTGACAGCAGAAGATGAATGGGTGGATTCAGGGCAGTGTTTGAAATGGCTTGTGCAAGAGTTCCTTGTATTTCTCATACCTTCATTTTTCTTCACAAATTCCGTTAACAGATCTTCCACCTCCAAATTGCCCTGTGTGTGGCTCTATCTTTTCAAAGCTTACCTTTCTCACAATATTACCTGTAACAGATTCCTCTGAGTGAAGACTAGGGAGAAGCATCCTTTATTTGATATAGCATTTCCGGTCAGTTTGGACTGAAGCGAGTTCCAAGAACTTCCAAGATCAGCCTCATTAATGAGGCAAAGTGATTGAATCCTTTGAGTTTCCCTGCACACCCTGAGGAGTAAACAAATGCAAAGATTGCATTCCAGGTAGATGTCTTCAGAAAAAAAAATCTTTTAAATTTTTCTTTGCATCAGTGCTTCAAATGAGTTTCTCATTTTGTAAATAGTCCCTAGGTGCTCAAGATATTTTATAGAAAGTAGATTCCTTGGGCAACCATGTGAACATTCTGCTTGATGACAAAGCACCTGTACACTCTTAGGGCTCTGTTCTTACACAGCTTTGATTTCTCTTTACTGCATGCTTCCTTCCTGGAACCCAGCATTCTTGTGATCTGTCCCTGTCAGGATTTGGCACTGACGCCTATCAGTTAGTATCCACAGCAGCAGCCAGATAAGGAGCACAGTCAATTCTTTCCCAAATGCTGAAGATCTCATCCTGCTACTGGGCGAGTTCATCTTTTTCAGGAGATTTAGCACCATCAGATGCATTTGGGATTCTTCAACAGGTTGACTTTCAGTTTTTAATGAGGCTTCTCTGAGGCAGCCTCACATAGATTCCTGGAGGAAGGCAAGGGGTGGAACCTCTGACACTGGTTTATGGATGTGGTCCATTGTTCCCTTGCATAATAGCAAATAGTACCCCCATCACAGATGAATACTTCTTCAAATTGATGGTTAATTACCCAAGAGGAAACTTGATTGGTTGTAAGTTAACAAATGGAAAACTTAGACGTTTGTCTTTCTTGGCAAGATGAAATTTTACTATAGTTTAAGCTGAAAATTGGCAACATTTTTGTGGCAAGGGAAAATAGGCATCAAATTGCCAGATGTGTACTTAGGATTTGGAATTATGGTCTGCTAGTTGCTTAAAAAAAAGGTTATAAATGAAGCATACACCCTCCATGCTCTCTGAAAAGAAAGGGTCCCAGAAAGCCATTCCAGGTCTTGTCGAACTCTACTCTCACACAGCAAAAAGATTTTTGCAAAAGGTGGTGAGTTATTCAGGAAGTGGGGGGGACTTCTAAAAATAAGGCACCTTCAAACAATCTTTGTTACCTAAAATAGGTGTTCATGGCTAATGGAGACATTGCAGGCATCTTTTTGTAGAACCCAATCCCCTAGATATTTTGAACATTATTTTAACTAACTAAAAGCTTAGAATGAATTGAAAAGCTAGCATTATTAATACCTATGTACCTAGGTTTGTTAGCAAAATGTGGGTGATATTTATTTATCCCATAGGAGTTAAGAGCTTGGCTCCTGATTTCCCAAAGGTCAAGTTTAAGTCCCTGCCTCCCCTTGCCAAAATGTTGACTTTGACCAATTTGCTTGACCACTGCAAGGCTAATTTCTTGTCTATAATATGGGACAGCAATAGCATCTGAGAGATAAATATCAATTATTAACTTGAGTTTGTATAGCAAGTGGATAATAAATATTAGTAATTGTTATAAATAATTATCTATGATTCAGAGCATTCTGGAAAACAATTGCTACTCAATTCAGTTTCTTGGATGTATTTTTCATGCTGGTTCAGAAAATTTTTGAAATATCTTCTAACCTTGTGGTATGAAAAGTAATAGGAAAAGAATGAATGCTCGTTATATTTGGAATATTATTTTGACTTTCATTATAGTAACTAGTTTAAAATACCAGTTGCTCAATATACCATAATAACATTATAAATCATTGTGTAACTTCCTGATTATTAATTGTTTGTTGATAAATTACTTGTAACAAAAAACAGTCTAAAATTGGATCAAAAAGAGTGGTAGGATTTAAAAGTGTAAAGTTAATAAAACCTAGGCTCATATAATCAGTCTTATGTTAATATAAATAATTTCATCATTACCTGGACATTGATTTCTTAAAAATATTAACATTGGACTATCTGTAACAAACAGCTGAACATATACGTTTAAAGAACATTAATTGTTTTTGGAAGATTTTTATTTGTTGTAAAAAGTGAATCCGTTACCATGGTTGCTTGTGTCTCACTTTTAATTGTAGGTTGTCCTTTTCTAGCAATTGAAGACTAGTTGAGTAATCAATGTCAAATCAACCCTTTTCAGCATCAGTCCTACTTTAGCTGATGGTTCATTAATAAATCATTGAACATTGCATGTCAATAACTTCAAACTTAGAATTTAGAGTGGCTGGAGAAGCTTTGCATGGTCTCCTTAAAACATTCTCATGCTTCTTTTTAAACAGAATATTACACTCCCAATTATGATGGTGCAAATTGGTGGAATGAGAAAAATACAGTTTATGTCAAAGATTTTATGTGAAGAGTTATCAGCAAGAACATTCACAAAATGAAAGGAGTCACAATGGAGGCATTTGGGAGGTTTTGTTGCCAAATAATCAGATAATATAAAGTTTTGTAAAAAGTTTTGTGATCCAGCACAAAAGGCAGATATCTCTGTTTTGAAGCACTTCCTTTTAGGGTTTAGATTTCAAAGGCAACACTTCATGAATGACTCTTTTGATTTCTTATACTGAGCCCTGAACCCAGTTGATTGCTAGTTTTTGGTTGCTGCTGTTCATTGGAAGGAATAATATCTAAGATCAAAAAGTAAAAGCAAGACTTTCTAATATGTCTGAGACATTGGTAGTGTCTCAGTCTATACTGAGACCCAACCCAGGTGAATTGCAGTGCCAGGAGAAGGGATTTGTGTTGGGGACACCAAAGCAGAACTTCAGGACTCAAATCCATTCCTCTGGATCCAGTTGTCATTAAAATGTGGACCTATGCTTTCTTTGTTTTTCCTTTTTGTTAGGGGCTTAATGGGGCAGGGCAAAGTTGCTGCTTTGAAATTTCCATAAATCGTGTTTTCACAGAAATGTCAGACAGTGTTTGTTTCCACTTTGATTATTATAATATGTTCTCAAATAGAAGAAATCCATGGCCAGCAGCCAGATTTTCTGGGTAAAGCAGACTAGCTCATCATCAGGGAAGCACATAGTTTTTAGAAGAAAATTTAAGTTAATATTGATTTGATCTCGGGATATGAAATGGCTTTTTGAGCATGAAGTGATGGAAGGGGATGAGAAGGAGAAACATCAATATATATGACTGCATAGGAATGAAGAACTCTCATACCTTCAAAACATATATACAGTTAAATGCCAGATAGCAACAATATTTAGCCACTAATAGGTATGTAGGATGAATGCTTTTAGTATTTAACAAATTCATGTAGTAAGAGTCATTAAATAGCAAGTGAGAGAAATAGAGATTTCTCATTGGAAGAAATGAAACAAGCTCCTGTGTCAGGAAAGCACACAGAGTAGCTAATAGAAAAATAATGAACTTGAAAACAATGATTAGATACCATTTTTCTATTCTCAAAATAGCAAAAAATTAAAATACTGAATGTGTCATTATCTTTCAATGCTGGCAAAGGCTGCTGCAGTACAAAGAGGACTCAGGCCCTGAAAGTATATCATCTAGGTCCACATCCTGGTTGTATCAGCTTGGGTGAAAGTTAGGTAATTTGTCTGGCCTCAGTTTCTCATCTGTAAAATGAGTATTGTTTTGGATAAAGTTAAATGACATAACATATAAAACATTTAGTGTTGATGCCTAGCATATAATACATCAAAAAACAAACAAACAAAAAAGGTAGCTGCTACTAATACAGACTCACACACTGCTGGTATAACCATAATCTACAAACCATAGTAAAACTAGAAGGTAATATAACAATATTAATCAAAAGCCTTAAAAGTTAAGTCTATTTCCAGGACATTATTTTGAAAGAGTCACGAACATTATATTATACCCAGCAAAAATAAGATCATCCAAGCCATTCACGTAAAGCCAAAAGAAGCCTTTATTTTAGCTGGCCAGCTAGGAACATCCATACACCTAAAAGCAGTGTGCCTGAACGCAAGTTAATTCTTTGTTGCCAGCATTTATAGGAGGGGAAAGGGATTAGGGCAGAGCTATAGGAAGGGAAGGGATTAGGGTGGGGCTGACTCTCTCCCCTGATGGCACTCAAGAATCTTTTTTTGGGGGGAGTATAACATTCCCCACTGGTCTTATCCACACTAAGAAATCCTTGTTTAGGAAACTAGTGGTTTTTCAGTCTCCAACTTCCCAGACTCTGATGGCTGCCATTCCTCAATTTGACCAGATTTCTTATTTACACTAACTGCCTGTCCTCAATTAGGAACTTTTCACTGCTGTAAGGAGAGGAGGCGACGACCGCTCTGGCAGCTTTGAGCTGGAAGGGGGCGGAGTGGGGGAAGCAGTTTGAGGTTCCTTTTAGAAATCTGGTCAATGAGGGGTCCAGGGTAGAAGTCTGCTTGGGAAGAGCAGGTTGTAAAGTCATCTGGGGTGGGTGCTTCTATGAGAGAGAAACAAAAAGACATGAGTACCGAAATGAGATTAATATAGAGTAAATGTTACAGCATCTGGAACTTATCAATGAATATCATGAACATGATAGAAGTCAATCTCTCACCAGTTGGAAGAACTGACAAGTTGTTCCCATAACAAGGCCTATCAAAGGCTGGAGAGGTTGAGGCCTTTATCTGGGAACTTTAGAACAGTGGGGCACGTGGTTGACTGATTCTGTCCCATAGTAGACTGTCCTGGAGAGAGATGCGACACAGAAAGCAAAGCAAAAACACAGAAAACACAAAGGGCCATGAACCAGACTGACAAGACAAATACAAACAGACAGGCAACCACTGGATTAGGCCCCACAGGGAGGCCTACCAGGTTAGGTCCCACAAGGAGGCCTACCGGACTAGGTCCCACACAGAGGCCCAGTGGACCAGGCCCCACACGGAGGTCTAGTGGACCAGGCCCAGGCCCCACACGGAGGCCTAGCAGACTAGCTTCTTTTGGCTTTACATGAACGGCTTGGATGATCTTATTTCTGTCGGGTATAACAATTATGTGCACCAACATGATGCATGATGATGGTAATGAAGATAAAATATTTCAAATAATTTTTCAACAACAAAGAGTTTCAATTAATTACAGGGCACATCTATGATAGAACAATTTGGCTATTAAAATTATATTTTTTAAAGATGTCTTATTAACATGGAATATATGTAAGAAATAGTATTAAATTTAGAAAGCAGAATATGATGAGCTGGGCGCAATGGCACTTGCCTGCAATTCTAGCAACTCAGGAGACTGAAGCAGGAGGATGACAAGTTTGAGGTCAGCTTCAGTAACTTCAGTTAAGCAACTTTGTGAGATCCTGTCTCAAAATAAAGAAAAAAAAAAAAGAGTTGGGATGTGTCTCAGTGGTTAAGCACCCCTGGGTTCAGTCTTTGTATCAAAAACAAAACAAAACAAAACACCAAAAAACCCAAGCAGAATATGAAATTATATGTATATCCCAATTAGGTGGACATAGACATAAACTGAAGATATTAAACAGAAAACTATGAAGGAAACAGCAGATATTTCAGTAGCTGTTACTTCTGGGCAGTGAGATTATAGGTATTTAAAAATGTATTTTTCTGCACTGGCATTTTCAATAGTGAACCTGTCTTACTTTTCTATGATGAAGATGAAACTTGAATTCAGGAAAGATTGGAGAAGCACGCTGTAATGTGTCATTTACTCCTCATAAAATTTAAAACATGTTTCAAAGATACATGAGAGGGAGCAGGAGTAGGGAAATCTGTAGAAGACACAAATAAAAATATATTTATATCTTCATCTGACATCCTTGTACGTGCTAAACTTAATCTTCACCCACAAGTGAGTTTCTGTTTGTGGCTGGTTCCTCTGTTGATCAGCAAAGCTTAGTGTAGGTCTACTTGTACCAGATGTAAGGCTAACCTAGGAGGACCCCCACTGAGTTCTATTCAGAAGAGTGTTTAGTAATCCCAGACAAAACTGGTTCAAGGAACTCATGTCCCCATGTATTTAGAAATTTATGAATCTACTAGAGTCATTCTCCAACTAAAATATATAAAATGCTTTCTTTTTATTCTTGTCCATTGGAATGAATGATTTTTTAAGATCAAAAATGTGAGATGTTGGCATTGTAGACTTGGCTGGAGGAAATGTTTAGCATGGGTCTTAGGGAGGGAGTTGATGTTTGAGAAGCCAGTGTGGCCAGCTGTGCTGCAGGTCACAGAGAAGGCCATTGTCTGTTCTTGGAAACTGTTGCTTTTGTTCACCACTCCTCCACCCTGTCCCAGAGAGCACACAAACAGTTACAGTGCAGGGGTACTGTTTCTTTGCAAAATATCATCATTCCTTTTCTGTTGGCATCTCTACCATTTAATGACCCTGATAAAAATAATTAAGCAATAAAAATAACTCAAGAACAGATTCAAATATGGGAAAGCCTTTTCCCAAAATGGAAGAATGATCCCTTTCCTCATTCAGCCCCATATTAAAAAAGACATTCACATATGTACATTAGTACATGCACGCACATAAACACGTGCACGCACGCGCGCGCACACACACACACATGCACACAGTAACCTCCCCTATCCATGGTTTCACTTTTCAAATTTCAGGTACCTGCAGTCACTGTGGTCTTAAAATATTAAGTGGAAAATTCCAGCAATAAGCAATTTGTAAGCTCTAAATAACTTTTTATTACAGTTTCTTGTTATAATTTGTCCATTTCATTATTTGTTAATGTTGTTAATCTCTTGCTGGGCCCAATTTATAAATTAAACTCTATCATAGGTATGTGTGGGTAGTAAAGAACATAGCGTTTGCAGGGTTTGGTATCATCCCTAGTGTCAGGCATCCACTGGGAGTCTTGGAATATATCCCCTGTGTGTAAGGAAGGACTACTGTATACACAGACACACGAACACAAACACAAACATGTATCACAATACAGATCTGCTTTCTTATAAGTAAATTCTCTGAAACACATTTTATAAATTTTTTTAAGAAGGAAAATACGCTATATTATTAGTGCATGAACAATAAAATACTTAAGAAGATTTATATAACTTGAGGGGTCCTCAAAGCTTTTCTATAAGTGTTATGATTATAACCCCAAGTTAGATTAGAAAGATTTGTTTGAAATAACATTTCAACTACCCACGAGTCAACCACCTGCAGTTTTACCTTTTGGGAAAATAATCAAGAGTGAGAAAGTAATTAAAAAGCAAAGCTAGGCAGGGGCATCATAAAGTACCTGCCACTGGGCTCATGGAGCAGCCCTTGTCCCAGTTTTCTTTCTTGTTTTCTCTTCCCTCCTCTACCCCTCCCCTCCCCACCCTCTCCCCTCTTTCCTTCCCTCCCTCCCTCCCTTCCTTCCTTCCTTCCTTCCTTCCTTCCTTCCTTCCTTCCTTCCTTCCTTCCTTTGTTCTTCCTTTTTTTCTGGTATAGGGATTGAACCCAGGGCT
Source organism: Glaucomys volans (assembly GCA_020662805.1). NCBI lineage: Eukaryota > Metazoa > Chordata > Mammalia > Rodentia > Sciuridae > Glaucomys > Glaucomys volans. Next base: position 1,941,063 of record JAJEJO010000163.1, read on the forward strand.
CTTCACCACTGAGGCTCTACACTCCTTTCTAACAGACATGTGACCATCAACCTTCCAAGGCCTCTGCAAATCAGAAATAAAGGGACCCTTCAGACTGCTTTGTGTGTTGACAGCAAACTGAAATAACAGGACAAAGTAAAAAAGAGAAAAAGAAAAGAAGGAAGGAAGAAAGGAAGGAACATTGAAAACCATAAAACATAGGTGTGACAATTCAAAGAGCAGAATTGCCTGGGTCCATGTGCTGTCAGTGAGTCATTTAGCACCTCTTCGGGTCTGGAAGACATGGCTGCCTTCAAACACTGGGTGGGAATACCTTCTCACACTGACTGTACCAAGTCTTCATAAAATGGTCAGATTTCTTCTTTACTCAGTTGAAGTCAGAGTGTGAGAAATATGTTTTAGAAAACTACCCACTAAAACTATTGTTTTAAAAAGGAAATTTAAAGATGCAGAGTAGAGTTTTTGACTCTCTAAAAAAATCAGGTTAAAAATATAGATATTGGTCTGGGGATATAAGTCGGTTGGTAGAGTGCTTGCCTCGCATACAGAAGGCCATGGGTTCAATCCCCAGCACACACACACACACAAAATATAGATATTAATTTCAGGGGATTTTAGAGCATGCACACACACTCACACACACATACATATACACACACATGCACATATGCACACGCCTATATGCCTGTATGATAATTAGCTGCACTTCAGAAAGATAGTTTCCTTTGTGGATTAAACTAGGGGGAAAAAACTGTTTTGGTTTAAAAAATGAACTTCTTGAAAACATCCACAGGGAATGAGCAATACATTTTAAAACTCCACAGATCAATGTAATTACTTCAAAAGACAGATCAATGTGGTTCAGCTTTTGAATATCTAACATAAATACCCCTCATTTCTCCCCAAAGAGATTCATTTTCATCACATTCTATAAAAAACATTCTCCCCATTCTGCAAGCTGAAACCACTTTCCGAACCTTTTAATACATACAGGGCTGAAACCGATACTTTGAATTTTCTTGGATTGATAATAATTTAGCGAAAAATTCATTAGGAGATATTGACAGTGAAATCTGTGAACTCTGACTTTTTTAAAAAATATTTTTTTTTTTTAGATTTTGATAGACCTTCATTTTATTCATTAATTTATGTGTGGAGATGAGAATTGAACCCAGTGCCTCACACATGCTAGGCACGTGCTCTACCACTGAGCCACAACCCCAGCCCCTGACCTTTTTAAGATACAAGTTGCAATAAGCTGGAAAATTTGACATTAGGAATTTATCCACCAACTGGAATTTAGAGTAATAGATTTAGAGTAATTAAGTTCTCTGAGTTTTGCATAAAAATCAAGTTGAGTACATGTTAGAAAAACAGATTGGGCTCCCCATTCCATCCCCACCTTTCTGGCATATTCTGGAGCCTGTGTGGGGCAGTGTATCCTAATGTTCATTGCCACTCTTGATTGGTGGGTGAATGACTCTTTAAGAAACTCCGGCTATTTGAACAAGGGTTTCCTTCTCTTGACGTCTCTCAGTCTATTTTATTTATCAAACATGCTGGAATCCTCATATAAAATAGTTACCATTTTTCATGTTTAAAATTATGCTTTCCTGTTCTTTTGACCTTGTGGAAATGAGTGTATTCATCTATTTTATAATACACCACCTAGCGTGAAGAGAGGTAACTGCAGGTTCTTTTGAAAGTGCCAAATGATTTGAATGCTTCTATCAATTCTAGGGAGTTTTGGCAATCAGACTTTTTTGTTTGACAATTAAGGAGATCTATAATCTCTTCAAAGCTCCTTTAATTCCTAACCATTTAGAAAAATATACTTAATCAAAGCTTTAAAAATATTTGTTGTTGCTGGAACAAATAGTTTGTTCAGGGTAAAATTTCTTGAACATGGAGGCTGGCATTTCATTCTTTTTGGTATGTGTATGTTTTATAGTTCAGTGGGTACCCTTGTATAGATGGTATGTTCAACATCTACCATTTTAGGTATAATATAGTTAGTTGTGTTTATTTTATGGGACTTGAGATAGAATGTTGATGTTCTGGATTTTGCGTTTGGTCAGAGAGACGGTTTACTCCTTCCTTGGTCAATATTATAACTTCTGACTCTCTGTTCCTTCTTTTTAGTGACAACTAGTTTGGTAACGCAGCACACTGTGGTTTTAAAGATAGACCGTCTTTGCAAGGGACTTGGGGAAATGATTGCTTTAAAAGCTTACTTGACAAATGACACCAGGTTTAAAAAAAAAAAAAACAACCCAAAAAGCCTTAATTTTATGCCGAACATGAAGCCACAAACATAAATGGATGGTGCAGCGTTTCCTATGCTCAGATTTCATGAATAAAATAGGAGAAGTCAAACTCTGTCCTTGTTCCACCAAAACTGTAAATTAGGAGTGCATTTTGATACACACTTAAAATTGTGTCCTAATTTTTTAAAAACCTGCTTCATTGGAATAAGTGAGCAAGATGATACTATAATACATACATATGACACATATAATACTATAAGTCTATTTGATTCTATATAGAGAGGGAAGACCCCTTTTCTTGCTTCTTATTCTTGAGACATTATCATCTTTATTTCAAGTTGTCTTAATTAACTGCTGCCCATAAGCATGACTGTTGTCACAGATGGGTGCTATTCAAAACAGCCAGCATTTCATTTATTCATGTCCCAAAAGGAGAAAACATTATTCATTGAATTAAAAGGACTGCCTGTGACAGCAGAGTGCTTTGAGGTGGAAAAGAAGATGGATGATGCCCTGTAGAGTACTCAGAATGTGTCTGCTGCCTCTGGTTGTGGCACAGCAAGAAAATGGCCCATTGCAACAGGAAGTGCCCTTCACCACGCTATGGTGTCTAAGTGTGACTGGTTTGCCACCTTGGCAAAAGGGCTGTCTACAATACATCAGGCATCATTTCTCAAAATGTGTTTCCACAGATCTCCTATTCTGAACACTGGTAGGTGAAGTTGACAAAATCATGTCATGGTCACGTAATTCCCAGAACTGTTGTGTTCAACAATATCAGCAATACTCCTAGCAAAGGGTATCTCAGATTCTTTAATTTTGCTACTCTTAGAGGGACCCTTTCTCTCTCTCTCTTTTCCTTTCTGCTGTGTGAGTGTTTGAGTCCAGGGCCTTGTGCATGTTGGGCAAACACTCTGCCACTGAGCTACATCCCGCAGTACACTGAATCACCTTTTCACTGAGTAGGTCCTTTTCCCTGAGTAGATCCACAAAATAGTGTTTCTGAGAACTTGCTTCAGAAAATGTTGGCTCCATGGGGTGTTTTATATTCTGTGCACATGCACATGTGTGATGCGCATGGAAAAAAGCAAACCAGTGCTATCTGTGATCTGTAATTTACTACATACTTTCCTGTTAATTTGAGAAATATATACATAAAACTACCCATTAAAAAATTGAAATATTCATTTCATGGTGAATATTTCAACATCATGAGTTATACTGAAGTTTGTCTTCGCCTGTTTTATTCATTTCAATGTAATGTGGGGAAGACAGTTTGGAGCTACTGCTATAGAATGCCCTGGGAGACTGAAAGAAGAGAAATTTACTTTTCTGACACATGAAGCTTTTCATTTGTTGGACATCCGTCATTTGATGGACAGTGGATCTTGGAGGAGATGCATTTGAGCTGAGGACTGAAGAATAAATAGGGGTTAGTAATCAGACCATGGAGTGAGGTGGAGCTTGTGTTCCAGGGAAAGGAATGACCTTAGGCAGGGAAGAGCATGTCACCTAACAGGAGGGAAGTTGTGTTATATTAGGAAGAAAAAGGGGAAAATATGACTGAAAGATAGGGAGGAGCCAGGTCATGGAAAATGTTGGGACACAATCGTTTCCAAATATGACACAGTAGAATCAACCAGAACTGTGATTCAATGGAACCAGGTTGACTCAAGAAGATCTGTGTTTTTGAGAAGCTCTTCAGTGATTTGATCTTGCCAGTCAGCATAAAGGCATTTAAGAACCATTTCTCTAGGATCATTGAATGGTTTTAAGTGAGTGAGTGGATCACCTTGCACCTTAAAAAGCAATAATGTATTAGTTTTAAAATATTGGGATGATTAATACATGATCATTTCAGGGAAGAGAAAATGCACAAAAAAATTAAAAGAGGATATAATTCTATAATTTATCCTTCAAATCCACTTCTCAAAGGAAACCATTCTTAATTGTTTTATGGAAACAAGCATGTGTATAATCTGTACACAGGCATGCAAATGGAACTAAACCAAAGTAATACTAGGTAGGACCATGTGCCTAGCACCATTCTAATTATATTACATATGGTAATGTCACTAATTTTCACAATATCATGGTAAGAAGTATTATGATTGCTAATTAACAGATAGGGACATGGTGGCATAGAGAGGTAAGTTTCCTAAGGTTACCAAGTGGTGGGTCACATCCCTGCTGTCCACTTCCAATTCTTTCTAACTGCCTCTCATATTATAATGCACTTAATTCCTTTGCTTAAAAACTATTCTTTGAATCTTTAATAGGTTAAACATAGAATTCCACAATGCAAAAATTCTACTCTGTCTATTCCCGCAAAGAGTTGGAAGCAAATATGTGAACAACTCTACCTACTGCATTTCCGTAGCAGCTCTATTTACAATATGAAAAAAGCAGAAAGAACCAAAACGCCCATCAGAAGATGAGTGGATTAGCCAACTGTGGCCTGCCATGTGATATATTGTTCAGCTGTAACATGTAAAGAAGTACTGATTCCCTGCTACCCATGATTTGCTCTTTCATTCATTATTGAATGAAAGAAACAAAACACAAAAGACCATCTCATATGATTCAACTTATATGAAATTTCTAGAAAGACAAATAGAAACAAAAAGCAGATTAGTGGTTTTCAGGGGCTGGTGGAAAGAGGAGTGAAGAATGACAGTTTAGTGAGTAGGGGGTTTCCTTTTGGGGTAATGAATGTTCTAGAACTAGATAGCAGTGAAGATTTGTATAACAGTTTGAATGTGTTAAATGTCACTGAACTCTGAACTTTAAAATGGTTAAAGTGGTTAATTCTCTGCGATGACTATTTTAGCAGCTATTGCCATTTTAAAGTGCAGAATTCGATGACATTTAGTATACTTCTATGCTATCAAAGCCTGGAATATGTTTATAATAAAGAAAAAATATTTTTATGATTTGATGATTTTAAAAGAAGTTTGTGTTCATTAAAAATATTCAGAAATGTTTTAGTTGTCAAAATTGTATGAAGACAATAGCTAACAGATTGTTTTTTTGATTCCAGACACTTTACCAAGGTTCTGTTAATATTAATACATTTTATCCTCAAAACAGCTCTATGAAATGGGTTGATGCTTATTCCTAATATACAGATGATACAGAAGAGGACCAGAAAGATTAAGTAATTTGTCTAACATCACACAGTTCATAAATGGCAAAGCCAGGAATATAAACCACGGAACTTGTCTCTACATTGCTCATATAACCAAGTGTCACCTTGTCCCATGACATCAGAAGTCCTTTCTTGCTCCTACTTGGGAGGTGGTGGAGATGGCCTCCTATTCACCTCTTAGTCCTCCACTTGAGCTGAGCTCATCTGTGGTGCCTGTTCCACACCACCTTTTGTGACTTCTAGACCTGGTCTGGAATGCACTGCTGGTGTGATCCTTTCTTCCCAGGTCCCTAACTGTGGGCAGATGAGCTGGGAGTTGAGAGTGGTGACCTCACACAAAATTGTCCAAAGGGTCAGCAGAATTAAAGGGTTGTACCATACAAGGAAACCAAACACTCGAACTTCAGTGTGAGCATTTCTTGAGTCTGTGACATAAACACTCCCGTAGGCCTCTTGGTTTCATGGGAACCCTGAGCTCGCAGCTGCCTCCCATATTCACAGTTCTCTGAAGCTGTGACATCTGCCTGTGGGTATTAGGAGGCGAATTATTCTTCCATTTTTAGCCCTTAATTCCACTGCTGTTGATATTTGGCATATATCATTCACATTTTTTTTTTAAACACAAAAACACATATGAAGACATGCAAGGGAACAAATCCAGTATAACTGATGGTAATACTGTGGTTTTAAGTTTAATGTGTGCCATGAGCACTTACTAATGTCGAACACTGACCTCCATCACTCCTGCTCTGTAGAGCTCCTCTGTGTGGTTGAAACATCATAGGTGAGGATTCCATCTTGACGGATGAAGAGGTTATTGTCCTCTGTTGTCTCTTGAACACTCATCCTTGACACACTTTCTTCAAGCGCCTGACTTATTAATACTTTAGGATTCCTTAGAAGTGGAAGAGCTGTGTGTGAAGGAAGATGGTCAAGAAGGCTAATATTGTCTAAAGAAATCTTCCATTTAGGAAGCGGCTCTTGCAAACATCTGGGGCTGCTGGAGGGCACGTTGTGAGATTTTGGGCACTTTTACCCTTCCACTGAAGGCATCTGGAAGGACCAGATAATTACATGGTGTCCAGGAACTCAAAATGTGTGTTGAGGTGTTATTTGACTCTTGTTTCATGGACATTTTTACTATGCATATACTTTCTTTTCTTCATCTTCCATCAGTCATGGAGCCCCCCGGGACCTCCTGCATTCTTTTCCAACAGGAGTTTCTCTTTAAATGACATTAATTATCTTGCAATGATTTCAGAGCTTTCTGCCTACATATGCAATTTCTTTTTCTGTCTCCTTTGGAATACTCTTTCAGTGCCATGTCAGTCAGTGCATGTCAGTTTGTGACTCCTGGATGGCAATTCCTAAGACCCCAAATGAGTGCTTTTACTTTACAGTCTCAGAGCTTGAATTGATTGACAAGTATCAAAAGGGCTCACAACCAGTATTTTCATACATTTTTGTTTAATTGACCTCCAGACAATTTTTAATTGATACCTTATACTTTTACCAACACTGGATATTTAAAAATCTGATACATGAAGAAATAACAGTTCAACTTGAATTTTGAAAGAATTTATTACTTTTAAAAAGATATTTTTTTCCTTTATTTTATTCATTTATTTACATGTGGTGGTGAGGATAGAACCCAGGGCCTCACACAAGCTAGGCAAGAGCTCTACCACTGAGTCATAACCCCAGTGCCCAAACTTTCCTCCCAAAGTTTCTTGATCCTACCTTCAAAAAAAAAAATTTTTTTTTTTGTGTTTTCATTATCATTTATGCTTGCCCTAATATTACATTGATGAATGATGTTATTTAACAAAGGTTTTAAGAAAGGGCAATTCTATAGCCTACATCCCTTTAACTTGATATTTTTTAAAGTTCATAAGCCACGGGCATCTTTTCCTGTCAATAGATGCAGATATGCCACATTCTGAATTTGCAAAAGATTCTACAGTGTGGCAATAATACTTTAGTTACCCAATTCACTCTTGATATGTTTAGATAATTTCTTTAAAAATTTTTTTAAACTATGAAAAATGAATAGAAATGTTAAAAGCAAGCACTCTGTTATAGTTTTGATACGTGGTTCTCCCCCATAGCTCATGTGTGAGACAATTCAAGAATATTCAGAGGTGAAATAATTAGATTATGGAGTTTTACCTCATAATCCAGTGATAGGGATAGGCAGGTAGGGTATAGCAGGAGGTGGTAGGTCACTGGGGGCATGCCTTTGGGGTTGACATTTTTCCCCTGGTGAGGAGAGCTCTCTCTCTCTCTGTTTCCTGGCTGTCATGAACTGAGTGGGTTTTCTCTGCCCTGCCCTTCCACCCTAAAGTTCTACCTCACCTTAGGCACAGAACTATGCAGTCAGCCAATTATGGACTGAACCCCTGAAACCTTGAGTCAAAATAAACTTCTCCTCCTCCAAGTTGATCTTGTTGGGTCTTTTGTTCACAGTGACAAAAAGCTCACTAAAACATACATGTATGTAATTTTGTGTTGGTGTGTGTTTGTGGGGTGTGCGTACACATACACATTAAAGACCGAACATTTCATATTGAAAAGGGGGTGAAGACAATGAACTGGTTAATAAATGGAGTTGAAAATTTGATGGATATTTGTCACCCAGTAGCATACAATTTACTTAAAAATATATTCCAAGCCAGGCGCCGTGGCACACGCCTGTAATCCCAGCGACTTGGGAGGCTGAGGCAGGAGGATCGTGAGTTCAAAGCCAGCCTCAGCAACTTAGCGAGGTCCTAAGCAACTCAGTGAGACCCTGTCTCTAAATAAAATACAAAATAGGGCTGGGGATGTGGCTCAGTGGCTGAGCGCCCCTGACTTTAATCCCCCCTTCCAAAAAAAACCAAAACAACAGCAACAAAATATATACATATATATTCCAGGTGCAATATAAAGAATAGTAGATATAAAACATTTTAAAACTTCTGTAATTTTAAAGAACTGTAAATGAAAGTAAAAGACAAAGAATACACTCAGGAAACATTTTCAATTTCCATTAAAAAGAAATTTTATATTTAATATGTTAGAATGACTATTAATGAAGATGAACAAGAGCCTAATGGAAACCTGTGATAAGGATATGAAGAGGCATTTCAGAAAGGAAAAGTACAGTCTGCAAGCATGTACAGATTCAAGGGGTGATGCAGGCAAAAATAGCAGCAGGATTCCATTTTTTTCTACAAAATTAATAAAATAATATCACCTGCATTTGTGAAGGTGTTGGGTTGTTGGAAGGTTGACTCTTTCAATTGTTTCTGGTAGGAATAGAAATTGAACAATGTCTGTGAAGAGTTAGTAACCAAATCTTTCTTACCTGGGTGTATTTTTTAGCACAGGAAACTACATAAAGCTATACATTGAGCTGTCCCTCTATTCCACTGAAGACATTGTCATCATCACCCCCAACCCCTCTTGTCACCACCACGTCTACTCTCTTTCATTCCCTAAAAGTTGTATATCTTCGGCATTCTTCAGCATTTCTTTACATTATTCTTTTTTGCTTTTTTTTGGTACTGGGGATTGAACCCAGGAGTGCTTAACCACTGAGCCACATCTCCAACTCCAGCCCCTTTTATTTATATTTTATTTAGAAACAGGGTTTTGTTGAGTTGCTTAGGACCTCACTATGTTGCTGAGGCTGGCTTTGAACTTGCGATCCTCCTGCCTCAGCCTCCCCAGCCCCTGGGATTACAGGTGTGTGCCACTATGCTTAGCTATCATCATCATCATCATCATCATCATCATCATCATCATCATTATTTTTGGAACCGGGGAATTGAACTCAGCATCACTTGACCACTGAGCCACATCCCCAGCCCTATTTTGTATTTTAGAGACAGGGTCTCACTGAGTTGCTTAGTGCCGTGCCTGTGCTGAGGCTGGCTTTGAACTCAGGATCCTCCTGCCTCAGCCTCCTGAGCCACTGGGATTACAGGTGTGAGCCACCACACCCAGCCATTATTTTTAATACATGTAAATTATTAATACAATCCTGTAAGAGAATATAGTTGTATCTCCATTTTTTTCCCTTGCAGAGAAGTGAAATTTGCCCACAGTAATAAAGCAAGCAAGATTTGGACTCAAGTACTCTAACATTCTAGTGAAGCTGACAGAGTACTACAATGATTTTTTACTGGTTCCTTCAATAAAGGGTTTTAGGAAATTGTGATTTCAGTATTCAAGATATTTCCTTCTCCTATCTGCATTATTTTTTCATTATTTTCACCCCATTTATTCTGCCTGAAATGAAGAGTGTCCTGGTGGTTGTGAATATTAAACATTTAACATAATTATTTAAGTTCTACGCTGTATGTTGAATGCACAGTGCCCTGTTCCATATCTAAATGGTTCTTCCTCACATTTTATATAGTTTCATGGCATACTTCTTAGACTTTGATGGGTTTTCAGTAAGGACATTTCTGCTGGCTTGAGATTCCCTGATACTCCGAGCAATTGGAGAAAATTGAAATCCACAGATGTCATGTCATCTGTGGAGGCCCTCTGCCCTTGTTTCAAGTACTTCAGTGCATGTGACTCTCGAGATGCAAAGAACTCAAGTTGTTATAGATGTTGCAATTTCTGACTCGATGTTGTTCTTTAACAACAACCCCATTTTACAATAGGCACCCTGGGAAATGACTAATAATATTCTGGTGACGTAAAACCTCCATGAAAGCATTAGAAGCACCATTGAATGAAAGAGTCTGAATCAGGAGGTGGAAGCTGGAAAATATGCAGCACCTACCCATATTTTACAACGGAAGTGTCCATATTATCAGAGGAAAAGCACCCGTTAGTGAGCTATCTGTTATTTTTGTCAACTGGTTGACTTCGGAGTTAGAGTTGGAAGAAATTCTCCCAGATTCTGACAAGCATATATTTTTTGAAAAATTGTATTATAACTGTCATTAAAAATTTTTAATGTGTAATTTATTGGGAAGTAAGAGAGCCTATATCAGGAATTGCTATCCAGAAGGGATTTTTAACCAATTATTTAAAAAATTTGTGATATGTAATGAAATCCTGTAGCTATTTATCTCCATAGGAATGAGCACAGCTAGTTACTTGACAATTTCCACAGGAAAAGCTTCATTTTTAGAAACCTGTTATAAAAGAATTTCTGTGCACAGAATACTTTATTCCAACGTTTATATTCACTTGGACCTTGTTAAAACAATTTTGAAGTGAGTAGTTACATTGATGGATTGCTTTAATCTTTTTTCTTATGTAGGGCTGTAAGGTTGGGGACAACTCTTTATTAAGAAATCTTGGTTAAATTAGCAGATAAATGTCATGTCTAACTGAGTATTACCTGACCCCAAATTAATCCATTGTCAGTCCATAAACATGATGGGGGTTCTGAGATGGTCAAAGAAGTTGACATTTCTGGTTTGAGCTATGGAAATAACAAGGCCAAAATTTTGAGCACATAATGTTCTTTAGCAACAACCCCATTTTACAAGGTCACCATGCTTAGGGACATCTTTAATAGCTATTGTTTATTTCAGTAAGCTCTCTGGCTTTTATTTGGCTCCAGTTTCTCAAAACAGGATTGTCACTAAAGGACAGTATTGATGCAAGCTGCAGCCATTAGTATGACTAAGGATGAATGTCAGCTTAGCATTCCCTGGAGGTAAGTTCATATGTACTTTTTCCCCCTAAGTTTTCAAGTTTAATCATCATCTCTTTCTCTTGATTTACATCAATAAAATGAGAATTTATTTATAAGATCGTATTCATACTGTTTTAACATGATTTAATCTAACATAAACTTTTGCAAACTAAACAATTTTCTAACCCACATGGATGTTATTCAGTTTAGGAAACATGCAAATTAGACATCCTTATTACTTAAAGGGGAGGAAACCTAAGGACTAGCTGGTCTCTGTCCTTGGGTAGGGGAAAATAGCAGACAAACATTGTTTCTGTGATGTGTGATATGGCTGGAGAGGTCTTTGGGCTCCAAGTATGGGGCTTCTTCCACCATAACAATCGTCTCTGAATTTAAAGTGTGCTATAACTTTCTTCCCTTGAATTAAAAAAGGCTTCCTTTGTCTCAGTTTATATGACAATAGCTTAGAATATAGCACTTTATCTTAAAACTTCATAAAATTTGACTAACAGTATTTCAACAGGTATGTTTACTACACAGGGGGAAAAGGGATTTTAATGTCACTACCCCAAATCAAATTCTTATCATTTTTATTGCACGAAAAACACATGAGATAAGTTAGATTTTTGTCTATCCAAATCTAGTCCTTTGTAGGCATATTTCATGGGATTTGTAATAAGTTCAAACTTCTTTCATAGGTATTTATTCTTTTTTAAAATTTTTTTGATGTTGCATGGACAAAATGCCTTTATTTTATTTGTTTAGTTTTATGTGGTGCTAAGGATGGAATCCAGTGCCTCACAAGTGCTAGGCAAGAGCTCTGCCACTGAGCCCCCGCCTCCTTAGGTAATTATTCTATTAGATATAATTTATTGATCACTACTCAGTGTTAGTAACTGGGTTAAGTTGTTTTGTATTTAACCCATTTAGTTTTTTTGAACTTTTAAGGTAAATGTCAGTTTTTTGTATTCTGCAAGTTTGAAACTGGAAATTTAGAATGGCTACCTGGCTTGCCAAATTTAACATAGCTAATCACCAAAGTGAGTCTGGAAGTCTTGCTTTCCTTCAAAATTACCAATTTAAATGTCAATACACATTTCAAACAAGGATATAGTACATCCACACATACATTTCTTGGTCCCCTAGTTTCCTTCCAGGTTTTTACTGTAACAAATATCAGATTTGGGAAGTGTTTTTTTTAAAAAATACTTTTTTAGTCGTCAATGGATATTTTGTTTTATTTATTCATATGTGGTGCTTAGTATTGAACCCAGGGCCTTGCACATGCCAGGCAAGCACGCTACCACTGAGTCACAACTCCAGCCCTTGGGAAGAGTTTTGAATATAGCTTTTCCTATTGTTTTATTTTCTTCCTTAGGATAGAGCCTTAGAATACAATTCTTGTGTTAGTCAGCATCCCATTAGTATTACAAAATACCTACGGTAATTAGCTTATAAAGAAAAAAATATTTATTTTGGCTTACAATTCACCCATTGCTTTGGGTATCTGGCAAGGTCAGCACATCACTTGGTCAGGGGCTGGGAGCTGAAGCAAACCATTTACCTCATGAGTCCAGAGGCAGAGAAGAGCCTGGGGTCCCATAATCCTCATGTCCAAAGGACTTCCCATGAAACTCATCTCTTAAAAGTCTCCCTTCTCCCTAATAGTGCCACCCTGGGGGCCTTCAGGAGGCATTCAACATCCAAACTCTAGCACTTCTTTTTCTTTTCTCATTGTACTGGGGGTAGAACTCAGGGGTGCTTCACCTCTAAGCCACATTCCTAGCCCTTTTCATTTTATTTTTTTGTTGTAGGTTCTTGCTAAGTTGCCTAGGGCCTTGCTAAGTTACTGAGGCTGACCTTGAACTTGTGGTCTTCTTGCCTCAACCTCTAGGGCTGCTGAGATTACAGGCATATGCTATCATGTCCAGCAATATAGCAGTTCCTAAACATTACAGATAGTTTTATTGTTCTTGATATATATTTGTAAAGTGGTTTTTCAATTTGTGCTACAGTCACCATTGAATCTATGCTTGCATGTGTTTTGCTTATGGCCTACCTTCCTCCTAGAGCCTTTTTTGAGAGTTATGGCTTAAAAACACAGTGGATCTGTGGAGGAGTTTGAAAAACTACTTCATATATAACTCCCTAATGGCACAGGACCAGTGAAGGATAGAATGCACAGTTATCCCTCAGGATAGCAGGCTTGCACTTGTATATATCTAAAGACAGATATGTTGTGTACCTGTCATGTATTTAAAGATAGAAATGATGCTGACTGCATGTAATAAGATAGTGCAATTCTCCCATTTATCCCTCACCATCAAGGTTCACATTGGGCTTTCTATGTCTGGACAAAAATTAGAAAATTTTTCAGAGGAGAATTTTCAGTATAGAATCAGAAAATAAAGCTCATGAGTCAAGATTCAAAGAAATAAAAATGATTCAACTGGGAAGAATCCTTGGAGAGGTAGAGGACCAGCTCTTTTGAAAGTAGGGAAAAAAAATTAAAAGGGCACAAGTTTCAAATAAGAGCAAGTTCAACTTGCTCAAATCTGTGACCTACTCACTATGTGATTGTGAGCAAACACCCATCTCCCTGAATCTCAGTTTCCTAATCCGTAACATGGGGATAATATCCATCCCAAATTTGTTAGAAGAACTAAATGGAATAATGTGGATAAGTAGTCCTCTGAGGATGATATTCACCAAATGCAGGATGGTAGGAGGGAAGCAGGAGAATGGGATTGAGGAGGATAGCAATGGCAGCTTGAATTTTAACTGGGATATTTTGCATCTTTTATTCAAGCTCACAAAGATCTGAAGCAAGCATAAACAAAATGTTGACATTTATTAACTTTGAGACAGTGTCTGTTACGTGATTTCCTGTACTTTTTTTTTGCTTTGGGTTTTTGTTTTTTATTTTTTTAATTAAAAGGGGTCCTGTTTGGCACGCACAGAACACAATACAGACTCAGATACTTTTCCATGCTCCTCATCACAAACTGAAGGTCACAGTCTCCCTTATGATGAATTCATGTGTGACCCAAGGAAGGAAGAACTAGTCGGCAGCTTGAGACCAGAAGAATGTGCCTTGAGGGCGGGGATGTGGGGCATGGGTGTAGGGGGAGGAGCTGCGCATGGGCCCTCGGTGATGGTGCTTAACACGCACCAGTTGAAGTTCGGTGCTCTTTGTGCAGGGATGAGCACGTGTGTCCCGGCACAAAGTCTGCTTTGGCTTCACTGCGCGGTCCAGAGACCGATTGTTGTGTGACCTATTCTCTACAGCCGGATTCCATTTTCTCTGTGAGATTTTCTATCAAAGAAGGTTGTTTATATTTTAGTTTACTGTGGCGCGCAACTCCTGCCAATGCATGTGGCACCGTGATTTCCACGTTGGAGCCCTCCCTTCCCCGCAAGGATGTTTATTTAGTCTATACAGTTTGTTTAGAGTCTTCAAATGGAAATTTTGGATTTAGGGTTATGGAAGTAACTCTCACAGAGTTCCTAAATGTGGTGAACATGAAAGCGTAACTTGTCGTAATGAATCACCATGCACAGGAGGACAGCTGAGCTTACAGATGACATCGACCTATTTTTACGTTGTAGCAAATATTCACATAATGCGTAACACATGGTTCATTAACTCAGAAGGTTTTCAGATGCTGAAACCACAGGACTGTTTAGCTGTTGAGTTGTCCTTTTTTGATCTTCTGTCTTCCCATCCCTCCTCCCTCCCTCTCTCTCTACCTTGACTCAGTATGGAAAAGGGAGCATTTTTGGAGAAAGGAATTAAATGAATGAAGCCCATCCTAGTATGCAAATTACAGGATCCTCCATCATTTCTATAGAAAAAGGCTTATTGTTCATACATGCTGCCTTTGAGAGCAGTATTCTTCCACTGCCAGACTAAGAGAAAAATAGTCTCCAGCTTTTTTTTTTTTCCTGGTATTGATGCAGGAAACACAGCACTATCAACTCACTCAGCAATATGCACAGAGGGATTTCAGAATGTTTTCACCGTTGTAAAATTGCATGTTAACAGCAGACCTAGGTATTTAGGGAAATTAAACAGTCTTTCAAATCATTTATCAGAGTGCTTGCCCTTCCCACTTTAAGGCAGGTGAAATAATAATGGCTATTTGAGACTTGAATCATATTCAATGCATGAAAGAGAAAGGCTATCTGCATCCAAATTATTGGAATAAATGGAAGAACCAGATTTGCCTGGGCAGAGACTGCTGTGGCTGCTACGATTGCCATTTAAACTCGACACTGAGCAGCAGTCAAGGGAGAAGGCGAAGAGAGCTAATACTCATTGCCATTAAACGAAACCTTCCACGCGAATCCTCATGCTACCTGTGTGGCTCACAGACTGTTTAGAATGAGAGTCATAAAATAATCCCCAGCTTTAAATGAGACGGGGAAGGGTTGGCTTCCTTTGAGAGAGTAAGCCCCTGTCACTAAAATGCTGCTCCCCTCATTGTATATGACTCCCTTGGAGTTATAAAATGATAATATTCTTTTAAACCAAGAAGCAGTGGCCTTGGAGTCATTATGGTGCATTGAGGCCAACTCGAAAATATGTTTTAGGAAACCAAGGTAGAGAACAAATCAAGAGAAGGAAAAGATGTTTTCTCATTTAACCATGATGCAAATGGTGGCCCTTTTGTGACATTTGGTTATGGAAATATTGCTCAACTGGAAGGAAGGACACCTAAAAATCTGAGTCCTGTTAATTTTGCTGTAGTGTTTCAACAGGTTTTCTACTGAGACTAAACATGATTCTTAGTGTCCATTTGTGGGAACACCAGTAAAATTATTTGTGGTGTACCTTGCAAAATGATTTGAGCAAATGATGTACAACCAAATAAAACAAAAAATGACTAGTTAAGTTGGAACTCTATTACCACCAGACAATCCAGCTCAACTGGGCAAATTGCTTTATGTAATGATTTAAATTTTCTGATAATTTAACCAACATACTCTGTGGGAAAGTCTTCATCCTTTGTCCTCTGAAGTGGCTATCTTGGAAAGACTTCCATCTTTAACAACATTAAATTAAGACAGCACATTAGAGAAGAATGAAGAATGAGCACAAAAATTTCAGGGGGAAATGCCACCTCGACTCTTCTGCCCTCTGCTGGATATTGTTTAAACATCCTCTGGGTCACACACTCTTAACGTATTTATTCACCTCCACTCTTCTAATGAGGGCGTGTTTAGGTAGGTCTGAATGTGACAGGTATTTGTATTCTGTTGGCTCTTTTAGGTAAATATGGTAAGAGTGAGTCAGATTTTTTTTCTGTTTTTAAAAATTTGGAATTAAGTATATATAATGTTAAATTTAATGTTGAATTTAAATTTAAATTGTAACTCTCTTTAAGTTCAGCAGCATTAACCCCACTCCATTGTTGAGAAACCACCACCAGCATCCATTCCCAAAACTTTTTCATCTTGTAAAACTGAAACTGTACCTATTAAACAATAACTCCTCACTGCCCCCTTCCCTCAGTGTTATGGTTTGGATGTGAGGTGTCCCCCAATAGCTCACATGTGAGACAATGCAAGAAGATTTGGAGGAGAAATGATTGTGATAGCCTTAACCTAATCAGTGAATTAATCCCTGATGGGGTTAACTGAGTGCTAACTGGAGGCAGGTGGGGTGTGGCTGGAGCAAGTGGTTCATTGGGGGCATGGCTATGGGGTATATATTTGTATCTGGAAAGTGGAGACTCTGCTTCTGATCATCATGTGAGCTGCTTCCCTCTGCCACGCTCTTCCGCCATGATGTTCAGCCTCACCTAGAGGCGGAATGTGAGCCCCTAAACAGGTCTTTCTTCCTCTACAGTTGTTCCGGTTGGCTCTTTCAGTTGCAGCGGTGAAAAAGCTGACTAAAACACCCAGCCTCTCACTTTATGAACATGGACTTTAGAAGAGTCTTATATTGGAAAAATCATACAGTGTTTGTTGTGTTGTTATTAAGTATTTATTCTAAAAGATTTATCTCAAGATATATGTAGGCAACAGTGAGGGGAGATGAACTTAGGGAGTGTATAAGAATTTGGGGACAAACACGGAAGAGGCAAGGAAGTTAACACAAGGAACAAAAGAGAGAGAGGGCTAGGGTAGGAAGTCCTGGCAATGCACTTGCTTGTTAAAACTCTGATTCAAAATAAGTCAGTTGCACAAGGGCATACAACTATTGTGTGGTGGAGCTCCGTTTAAATCTATCCTTTCTGGCTCCAAAAATTTCATTGGTAAGCCAACACCCTTATCTTACTAACCAATTTCCTTTAGTGCAACATTTCTACTTTTGCAACATTGAGGAATTCTCCAGGGGTAAAGAGCATGATCCTTGCTCACTGCTCATCTCGTGCCTGTGGTGATCATTTATCAGTTAATTTTAATATGTTTGACCCTTAAGACCTCAAGTTCCAATTATCTGCCATTATCCTACCCTTTGTCTGAAACACTTTAATTTAAGAGTAACTGCCAGCCTAGAGCTTGAACCTACTTTAAGCTCCAGGACCATGACTGTAATTGCCACTTGGTTCTTCCTCATTTAAATAAGATTCTTGAAAGGTACCTGAGGGGCTTCCAAACTGGAGACTCCTTGAATCAGCAAAGGGAGGCGTTGAGACAAACCAAAACCACAATGTTCCTTTTACAAAGCACAGGAATAGTCAGCAACCAGCCAACCAAAAGAAAACACATTTTGGTGTGCTTGCAGGGAGCAGTGCACCAGAAGATTGCAGCAGTGAGAAATGTCATGGATTCTACCCCTCACTCTGTTCTGCTGACCCACTCACAGCAGGGCTCTCCACGGGGGACTTCAGGTGTCTAGATTAATGTGTGTCGAACTTCCCTCCCTGGGCAGTCTTCACATTCCCACATAAAGTCACTGAGCCTTTAATACCTGCAGTATTTCTAGTGCTCTAGCTGTGGATTCTCCTATTTGCTCTTGGCAAGTCCCTGTCACTGCTGGAGAGGGGATGTTCTCATTCTGTAAATCTACAAGCTGTTTAAACACAGCAAACAAAGGAACAGAGTATTCTTCTTGTTTCTGGTGCTGGTAGTGTTGGGGCGGGGGTGGACTTTATAGTTCTATCAGACTTTGGTGGGAAGACATAAAGTTCTGGTCTGAAAGAGTCACTTCTCAGCTCTGTTCCCTGGAGGGAATTTGCTTGGGTTGCTTCCCAGGCTACACTCTCGTTGCTTCCCTGCCTGCACAGCAGCAAGGCTGAAAGAGTCTATTTTCTGCTTCTATAAGATTTTATTTTGCTATTTGTTTAATAGTCTAATATCCAAGTAATATCATGCTATCTTATAACGACACTTAGGATTAAGTTGTAGTTATTTAATCAGTCCTTAGTGGCTGAATAACCCATTAGAAGGACTTTATTTAAAATATTCAATGCAAAATTTCTCAAAATACAGTCAACTCACCCTTTTATAGGACAATAAACTAGTTCATAGGAATCAAAAATAATTATAATTATAGACTTTTCTTTAAAATTAGATTTATAGGCATAATACTTAATCTTTAATATTTCATTCTTATTTGCTAAGCTCAGAAAATTTAGTATAATTATAATAGTAAACTTTACACAAACCCATAAGTGGCTTTATTTGGTCTTGGTAAGACCTCCACTGGGAGGGTTCTTCCTGGAATGGAGATGAGTTTGCACTGGCCCAGAGGGAGCTGGCCTACTGACACTCACTTGTTTATTCTCTGTTGGGAGATGGAGCAAAGCTTGTATCCTGAACTCCATTAGTGTGATCCTTTGCTCCCAACCTTAGCTCCATCAGTGTGGTCTCTATCCAGTTGCAACTGATTTTCCATCTCAAACTGAAATGCATGGTAAGCTCTAGCAGCCCACAAGAAAGCCCTTAGATCTGTTGTTTTTAGTGTTAGACATCTTTCCAGTACTATGGCAGATATTTGAGAAAATCAGCTCATAAAGAGAAAAGGTTTGTTTTGACACACAGTTTTGGAATTTCAGTCAATGATCAGTTTTGGCCCTGTTGCTCTGGCAAGGTAGCAGCCCATCATGGGGGAGTATGTGACAGATAAAAACTGCTTCTCTCATGGCCTGGAAGCAAAGAGAGGGGTGTCCCCAAATCCTCTTTAAGAGCATGCACCCAGTGACCTAAAATTCTTTCACCAGGCCCATCTCCCAAAAGTTCCACCACTACCCAATAGTGCCCCTGGGGACCATGCCCTTAACACGTGGATCTTGAATGCTTTGAGGGGACATTCAAGATCCAAACTATTCTTTCCCCAGCCCCCACAGATTCACATCCATCTCACAATTCAAAATGCATTCACGTGTCCTCAAGAGTCCCCCAGATTTTACTTGCTAGCATTACTCAAAAATTCAAGTCCAAAGTCTTCTCTGAAACTCAAGGCACACTTAATTGTGAACCCTGACAAAAAAATTAAAAAGAAAGTTAATTAGTTCCAAGATGTAATGTTGGGATAGGCACAGGGTAAATATTCCTATTCCAGAAGGAAGGAATAGAAAAATAGTAAGGAAAGATTGGTCCAAAGCAAGACTAAAACTCATCTGGGCAAACATTAAATCCTAAATCTTTGTGTCTAGTCTCCAGGGCACACCGGGGCAGGATGTGGGCTCCCAAGGACTGGGCAGTCCTTCAGCTACAGTTTTGCTGGTGGCATTTCACATGGCCTCATTCTTGGGCAGATTTTGCATGCTGCCTGTAACTTCCCTTGGCAGGTTTCTGAAATTTGTCTTTGTGGGTCATTATTATAGCTTAGACTTCAACCCCACAGTTGCATGCCTTGCTCTTTTGAGAATGCCTGTAGGTAGTCTGAGCCTATAGCACACTTCCTGGCCTTTCAGGTTTTCATTTGAAATCTCAATGGAAGCCAGCATGACCCTATACCTTTTGCATTCTGCCTACCTGCAAAACCAGCATCGCATGTACAGTGTCCAGTTCTGCTGCAAATGCAAGCTGTTTGGGCATTCTCCATGGTTGCAGTGGCCTCTGAGTGCTTTGCTGGCTGAACAAGAAAAATGAATCCTTAGGCAGTGAATCCTGGGCAGGCAGGATGCCCTGGGGCTCTTCTTTAATGATTCTACTGTGGAAAGTCTTTGAAATAAATTTGCATTCTACACCTTTGAGGTTTTCAAGTATGGGATGACCTTGCAGATTCCTGAGATGCCAATGTGTCATCCTTTCCTCTTGTTCCTTTGCAAAGCATTTGACTTCTTATCTGTGCTAATAACCACTCTTTTTGACTAAAACTTTGTAAGGACTCCTTTTCTGGCCAGGATGCAAATTCTTCAAATCTTTCTGCTCTACTTCTCTTTGCTCCTAATTCTCACTGTAAAACTGTCTTAAAGCAACTGCTACTGCCCATGCCACTGCCCGAATGCTCTGCCTTAAAATTTCCTTTGCCAGATATACTAGTCCATCACCTCTGGCCTCCTACAAAGTCTCAGGGCATGGACAAAATGCAGCCAAATGCTTTGCTATGGTCTAATAAGGGTGTTCTCTTGTGCAATTCCCAATAGAGTCCTCATTTTCTTCTGAAATCTTATCAGCATCACTTTCATTTTTTAAATGTTTTTAGAAACCTTTATATTTGACTGAGTTTGTTGGAAGTGTTTAAGTTTTCTGATATCAGGTAGAAATAGAAACTTTAGTTTTAGGAAAACAAAAAGAAATATTTTTATACTGATTTTATGACTTGAGAAAAACAGATTTGCTACTACTATTACACTTCAATGTCCAGTTCAAACTTGCCTTCCTCTTGAAGTCTTTCCAGATACTTGACTGGTGAAAATTGATTCTTTTCTTTTTAAATTCCTTTTAGATATGTGTGACAGTAGAGTGTATTTTGACATATTATACATGCATGGAGTATAATTCATTCTAATTCTAATTAGATTAGTGGGTTCAGATTAGTCTAAATACCATTCTTATGGTTGAACATGATCACCATCACTTTTAATTACATTTCTACAAGTATTTATTCCTCTGAGCCCCCTCCCTCCCATTAAGCTCTACTTGCAGAATTGTTGGTTTTCTCTAGCCTGCTCCTCCAAATGTTTACAAATTCCTTACAATTCCAAATGCTTCTGGCACATCATCTGAGGTATAACTCTAGTCAATGGCCCCACCTCAGAGAACCAATTTTCTGTGTCAGTCAGCTTTCCATTACTAAAACAAAATGCCTGAGATAATCACTTATAAAGAGAAAAGGTTATTCTGGCTCACAGTTTTTGAACTTCTAGTCCATGAGTGGAAGGCCCTTTTTTGAAGGGGAGGCTTGTGGCAAGGTTCTACTTATGGTGGGAGGGCATGATAGAGGAAAACTGAATACCTCCTAGCCAGGAAGGCGAGAGAGGAAGAGGAACAGACTGGAATCCTACAACCCCCTTCAAGGACAAGCCCTAGTTCTAGGGAGAGCACTAGAATACATCTTTCAAAGTACCACCCTGGGGACCAAGCTTTTAAAACATGGGCCTTTGGGAGACACTCAGGATGCAAACTATAGCATTTTCTCATTGGCTGAAATACTTGTGACAAACATCTCAAAGGTGTTGGGAACATCCAAGGAAGGGAGGCTCTGAAGACTCATCTCAGTTTTCCATCCCAAATACTCAGTTTATACATCATGGCCCCCACTATATTGTTTAAAGGGGTCTGGACATGTGGGTTCCACACTTGATTCATGTTTCTGCTTTTCTTTTTAAAGCAGCATATATTGTGGTGAAACCCTGCTACCATTTTCCTTTGTAATCAAATTCTAGACTCAAAAATGCTTGACTTTCTGGAGACGTATTAGCTTATGACTACATTTTTGGGTACCAATTTCTTGCATGCTTGAGATTTTCCAGAATGAAATGACTTTTTTACAATAACTGAAAGAATCTCTAAAGCAGCATAATAAATGTCCTGGCATACATTAGGCATTCAATAAATAGTAGCAACATTCCAGGGTGAGAGGGATGAAGTGGAAGGGAAAATAAATCTGGTTGCAAAGGCTTCATAAGCCAGGGAATATTTATGATTATTAAGAGCCTATCTATTTTCTGAAAATGATCTCCCATCTTACAACTAAATCTGGGTTACAAAATAAAAATAAAAGACCCCACTACATACGTCTTTCCCAGGCCCATGTCATTAAAAGGACATGTGCATTTATAGGTAAGGGAAACTGAGTCTGCCCTGTTAATGCCCATCTGTATTCCAAGGACACCTTCATGCAACTCTGTCCCATTCCCAAGGACACCCAGCAGAAAGCTGTGGCTTCACAGTGCTCTGTCCTCTCCATTGATAGTTGCCCTGGTTTTTTTTTTTTTTCTTCAGAAGGAAGATGCATACACCCATGCAGGTCTGCGTGCAAGGTGACCCCCATGGCTGGAAGCTGATGCTTCTCCCATATGGAAGACAAGTAGATTGGGTCCAGTGCTGTTACCTCATACCTGTCTAGGCAAGAGGACAGAGATGGGTAACAACTTGTTTTCTGAGTACTTGTTCTGCAGTTCCTCTTAAGGAGTTCTACCTGTGTTGAAAAGTGCTTTAAGATTTCCATTTGGGGTAGAAATAGTTTCCATGAATGAAGAAAGAAAGGGCATAGAAATACACAACATGGGGAGAAGAATTGTCTTGGTGGGGTGGAGGGAAGATGGTGTGGAAGAGGGGAATGTGCAGAGGGCTGTGGGTTGGATAATGTGACCCTTCCGTCATGTCCCTCCGAATCTTAGAAGAAAATATAAAAACCATAAACTTCTCATAGGAACCTGTGACAGGTTGATTCTGGGTTGTCACCAGGTGATGCACAGGAAAGGCGGACACAGGGCCTGGAAGCAGCAGGATGGAGAATATTAAGTTCAGGGGAATTTGCATATTTTGAGGAAGGGCTTAAAATTGTCTAGACATGGATGTTACTAGGTTAAAGAAAATGTCTTCATTCAAAGGCAGGATTGAACTCATCACTGTAGCTCTCTTCACTCCTGAAGCTGGTGTGCTTGCTGCTCCCCAAGCATTGCACAAGACAAGGGCTCCCCTGAAATGCCTTGTCTCTCCTTCCTGCATCTCTTCCTGTCTCCTGAGTATGACCTTCCCTGAGAAGGCTGCTGAGATGACACTGCTCTCCTCTGACCCACTCCTGTTACAGCTTTTTCATAGCTCTTATTGCTCTGGGACATCCATACCAGTTCTTAAAAGTTGTTAATCTTCCCTATTAGTACATTTACTTTCTGGGGCGGGTAAGGCGTTTGCCTTCTTTGTTTACTACCTTGGCTTCAGTTAGAGAGCACTCAATAAATATTGGTTCAAAGGTAACAGCTGAATGATAGTGGAGTGAAACAGACATTATTACCTCATGTACATGTATGACTGCATGACCAATGTGATCCTGCAATATGTATAATCAGAAAAATGAGAGATTGCACTCCATTTATGTATGATCTATCAAAATGTATTAAGAAATTCTACTGTCCTGTACAACTAATTTGAACAAATAAGATAAAAAATATCGAAAGAAAGTGACAGTTGGATGGCACAATACTGAGCCCAGAGTCTCTCCTTAGGCAGCTCAGAATCAGCCTGGTTAGATTGGCACCAGACACCTTTCTCAAGGGCTGCCGGCTGGCCTTCAAGATTTTGTGGTTCTTTCTTTCCTTTCCTTTTTTTTTTTTCTGGCTAATAAAGCAAATTTATTCAAAAATATGTAATGCCTTTAAAATTTAATAGATATTGGGATAGGTGATTCATCATAGTGCTAACACTTAAAAATGGCTTTAATATACAACTAAAAAATAAAGATTACATTTTAAACTTCTTTCCATATTTTGAATATTCTTTTTTTATTTATAGATTTTGAACATTTGCCTGACCCCAATATTTATTCCTAAAGAAATATGTAATAAATCCCCAAACACTAAGATTAAATTTCATTCCAAATTAATTTTATTAATATAATTTTGAATTAGGGAATGTTTTTTATTTTTTTATTTTTAAAATTTGTTTTAATTAGTTGTTTTAAAAATTTGTTCTAATTAGTTGTGCATGACAGTAGAATGCACTTTGATACATCAGGCATAAATGGAGTATAATTTCTCATTCTTCTGGTTGTACATGATGTGGAATCCCATGGTTGTATAGTTGTATATTTACATAGGGTAATAATGTCTGATTCATTTTAATATCCTTCCTACCCCAATATCCCTTCCCCTTATTTTACTCCCCTCTACCTAATTTAAAATACCTCTATTCTTTCCTAGCTCCCCACCCTCCTATTGTGAATTAGCATCCACATATCAGAGAAAATATTGGCCTTTGGTTTTTTGGGATTGGCTTATCTGGCTTAGCATGATATTCTCCTACTCCATTCATTTACCAGAAAATGCCAGAATTTCATTTTTCTTTAAAGCTGAGTAATATTCCATTGTGTGTGTGTGTGTGTGTGTATGTCATATTTTCTTTATCCATTCATCTGTTGAAGGGCACCTAGGTTGGTTCCATAGTTTAGCTGTTGTGAGTTGACATTGATGTGTTGCCATAATATGCTGGTTTTAGGTCCTTTGGGTATAAGCCAAGGAGTGGGATAGCTGGATCAAATGGTGGTTTCATTCCAAGTTTTCTGAGGAATTTCCATACTGCTTTCCATAGTGGTTGCAGCAATTTGCATTCCTGTGGTTCTTTCATTCTTCCTCTCATCCTCTACTCTCCTCAACCTTCTTTCTGCTGTTAGACTTTCAGGACCCTTTTCTTTCCATCTATTTTCCTGTCTATCCCTGCAACAACCAGACCATGCCATTCCTATTCTCTGCACAGCAGACCCGAAGCTGTTCAGAGTTTGCTTGCCTGAGTATCCACATGTTTCAAGGGCCTCTTGGTGAGGAGTTGGGTTTGGGAGTGACCTGGTCTGGATTTGAATTCTGGCTCTTATCTGATTGTCTGTAAAACCAAAAAAAGCGATTTGCTATTCTAAGCCTCAGCTTAGAAATCTCTGAAAATGGGGATGATTTTATTAACTTGGAGGATGAGTGAGATCCCACTCAGACTTCCTTCCTTCATGCAGCATAAATACCTACTCAGTAAGGGACAGTCATTGTTGTCATTCAGTTCCTGAAACTCCCACCCACTCCTCATGGCTCCTGGGGAGTTCCGGTGCAGGAAATCAGAGCAAGGATGGCATTTTAAATCTATCTTTTTAAAAATAAATTTCATCATAAAATATGCCTACATGGGTCAGGCATAGTGAGGGCTGACTCAGCTTGTTTTCTCAGTGTTCCTAAGCTCTTGTCTTCTCTAACTCCCCCACTCACCTGGCCTGGTTGCCTACTAGCTCTGAGACCCAGGAAGCTGAGTTTACAAGACAGAGAAATAAGGATGCTTTCATTTCTTTCATGCAGAAGCAGACCCTGAGGCAAGAACTTGAGTGCTGGTGGCTTATTAGGAGATGATCCCAGGAACCACATGCAGGGAGTGGAAAAGTGAGTCAGAAGAAAAGCCAGGAAAGGGGTGCATTTCTCATGGGGTCTGTGGGGCATAACTAAAGTTCATTCCCTCTAGGACTCTGAGAGAGGGCAGCATGCCTCAGGCATGGGGAGCCTGGAGCATTTATCTGCAAGTTACCGTCCTCCCCATGTTGTGCCTACCTGCAACGTGCATTGCTGAGAAAACCCCAGGGATACAAGTTGGGATAAGCAGGGATTTGAGACTGGAAGTTGGTCATGTGCCACAGATTGTCTAGCACAGCTGTGACAGAACTCAGAGGTGGGCTGAGGGGATATGAAGTGAGGCATTGCACATGTTGGGTTTTAGGAAGAAGGCCTTAGGATGGATGTTAGCAAGTGGGAAGTAAGTTAGGAAGTGTTTTTGGGATGAACATCTGTAGAGGTTTTAGTGGACTTTTTCATCACTGTGACAAAACAACCTGATGAGAATGATTCTAGGGGAGGATAAGTTTATTTGGAGCTCCCTGTTTCAGAGGTCTCTGTCCATAGACAGCTGATTCTGTTGCTCTGGACCTGAGGTAAGGTAGAACATCAGGGCAGGAAGGTGAGGAGGAGGAAAGCAGTTCAGGACATGACAATCAGGAAGCAGAGACTAAACTAGGCTTACCAGGGACAAAATTATATGCCCCAAAGGCATGAACCCATGAACCATCTGCTCCAGTCACAGCCTACCTGCCTAAGGTTACCATTCAGTTAATTCAACTGGATTAATGCACTGATCAGGTTAAGGCTCTCATACACCAATCATTTCACTGCTAAACTTGCTTGCACTAACACAAGAGCTTCAGGAGGACTCCTTTTATCTAAACCAAATCAAGGGGGAAAGGAAGGAAGCAGGAGGAGGCAGAGAGAGAAGTTTGGATGCAGTACAGTACTGAGGAAGGCCTTAGTTAACCACACAGGGAGATTTGAAGCAGAGGTGCTCTTCGGAGTGTCTGAGTTGGAGTGAAGGGACAGGGTTCCCCCTGTGGATCAGTCACTGGATAAGGACTGCCTTGTGCGAGTAGTTCTCTTTAGTTGAGGCAAATCCCAAAAAGGTTGAGAACTGAGATATCTTGGTCAGTATTCCCCAGGGCAGCTGGAAAAGTAAATCCTTTATTCCTGAGGGGAGTACATCATATTTATTACAGACATCGACAGTGTCCATATCATATAGCTTGAGAGAGGAGTGGAGATGGAGAAATCTGCAAGGTCACAATGCCCAAGTCTTGAACCGTTAATCTAGGTTGGAGTCCAGGAGTTGAGAACTTGCTCTAACTTTTAGGACATGAAAATTACCAAAGCTCCACTTTCATCCCAACTCTAAAATATAATATACTCACTCTTCTAAAGACCCCTAAAATTAATAGGACCTACCATTTGATGTAATAATAAGAGAAGCAGTTTTTCCTAATCTGTTGTCAATTCCGGCAGTAGAGTGGCAATGGCAATAAAAGTCCCAACAGCCATAGGTGGAGACCAGGCTCCCTGAACCCACCTGGGTTGGCTTCTAATAAATGCATTTCCAATAGCAATTGAGGGAGGCTCTGGAGTGAAGATCTAAAAAAGACAAATGGCTATGGATGGTCAGGAGATCTTCCTGATGTCACTGGAGAGCCAAGAGGATGACAACACAGCCCATGCTTCATGGTCCATGGAAAAGGATCTTAAAGTCATTAGTATGCTCATTCAGTTGCATAGAGGAGATAAAACCCCACATTCCCTGGGATCCTTCCTTGCCTCACTGAAATCCAAACTGGATTGATTCAATTTACAGATCATTTTTGAGCATATTTTTGGTCAATGGAAAACTGATTCTGTTAATAAGAACAGTTGCAATGATGATCCAAGTATTTCTGGGGCTTGAGCCTTTAAGACACCTAGGTGTCTGTGAATCACTTCCTTAGCTTTCTACATCTGTCTTCTCCTCTGTCTACCCAGAGCACATTTGCAGTTTTGTGTCACATTAATGGGTTTCTTGGCTAATTTTTCTTGAGCTCTATGCTGCAAAGTTGCCATGATTCCAGAGCCTGAAAAAGCAGTTGACAAATCCACTGAGGTAAGGTACCACCCACACTGAACACTATTTGTGAAGTGGAAACTCTCACCGTTTGTGATTCATTCGGTGATGTTTTGACCAAAATGCCATGTCACAGGTGAGTGGAGGATACAGTGGGAAAAGATGGGCAGGGACCATGCTCTATTTAGCAATCATGCGTTCAGAGAGGTGGGAGTGGGGGCGTTCTAGGAGAGAATATAAATGTGTGGTATTCTTTGTGGCTCACAGTGGGCTTTGTAAAATAATAAGAATTATTTTGGCTTTGGATAAAGCCTTAGGATGCCATACTTAGAATTCTTAGCCCTAGAGGTAAAGGTTATTTCAACACCCTAGGAAGGAGATGGGAAGAGAGTGAACTGTTTCGTTCTCTTGGTTGTTTCAGTCCACAGCCAAGCACTGCAGTATCTCAGAACACCCTGAGTGTTTTGGGTCTTGGCTGTTGTACCCTCAAAGATATTAAAGACACTTGAGAATATTTTATTTTAGCAGGTACTAGGCTGGTCCGAAAGTGTAGGTTTGGGGTAGACAAGGACAAAGTGTCTACAGTATAAAATTAAAGGAAGTTGATGTGAATAGTCCCTGGCTCATCTTCTAGGTGTTTGCTCTATGGTCTCTGACAAAGGGGTTTTGAGGGAACAGAACACCCTAGAGTCCTTGAGAAGCCATCTGTGCTCCACCAGCACAGCCCTGAGTAATTATGGAAAGGAAGGGGGAGGGTCTGGAGTTAATAGCTAGGGGAGGCACTTTCCATCCTCATGATCTCTTACACTCTTGATTGTTCTTTTGGAGCACTGTCACCTACTGCGGTGGTTGATTTTATTGTGTCATCTTGACTGGATCATGGGGTCATCTGATATTTGGCTAAATCTTATTTCCTGTGTGTCTTTGGCTGTTTCCGAATGAGACCAGCATTTGAATTGGTGGAATGATTAAGGCAGATTGCTTTCTCCAGTGTGAGGGAGCATCATCCAATCTTGCAGAAGGTTTGAATATAACAAGAGATAAAGAAGGAAGATTTCACCTCTTCTGTCTGACCATTTAAACTGGAGTATCAGTCTTCTAGTCTGGGGACTGAGATTCATTTAAACTGAAATATCAGTCTTCTAGTCTGGGGTCTGACCATTTAAACTGAAATATCAGTCTTCTAATCTGGGACAGGACTCAGCAATCCTGTTTCTAGCCTCCAATCTCTGAACCCCACCACTGGCTTTCCTATGTCTAGAGCTTGCTGGTGACTGATCATGGACCTTTTCAGCCTCCATAATTGTATGACCAATTCCTCTATCTCTCTATCTATCATCTATCTATCTATAATCATTTATCATTTATCTATCATCTGTCTGCCTCCTTTCGGTTCTATTTCTCTGGAGAACCCTGACTAATACCAATTTAGTTCTGTGAACTTGCTGTTTGCCTCCCTCCACTCAATTCATATATTGAAACCCTCATCCCCAGTTCAGCAGTGGAGCCTTTGGGCAGTGATTAGGTTATGAGGATAGAGCCCTTATGACAGAATTAAGTACCTTGTAATAAGGAACACAAGAAAGTACATGCATGTGTTCTCTCTCTGTCATGCGAAGATACAATAGGAAGTCATCCATCTCCAAATGAGGAGAAGGACCCTTTCCAGACTCTAAATCTGCTGGCACCTTGATCTCATCTTCACAACTGTGAGAAATAAATGCTTGTTGTTGAAGTCACCCAGTCTAAGAAATTCCTACAGCTATCCTAAATTACTAAAATGTTTACATTTAAATATTGCAACACTATTGCCAGGGCAGTGGACTGTGATGTTCTCTACCACAGGTATAGAAACAGACTTGCAGAATGGGTCCAGTTATTTACTTTGGGTGAAGAAGTTGTAAGTGCCTGAGCAGAATGCAGAACTAGGTCTCAGATCCTACATGTTGGGCTTTCTGCCAAGTACTACTGATGCCTTATCTCTTGTGTGCTTCAATCTTGCTTTCTATCTTCTATGTCGGCTTCCCAGAGCTTTCTACCCCCTTATACCTTTCTATCTCTCTTCCTCCTGCCCTCTCTCACTAACCCCTCTCCCCTCTCTACCTATCAACCATCCATCTATTTGTGTGCCCAAGAAGGAATAGGCCTACCATCCAATTTAGCCTTTCAAACAAGGAAGAAATTGACAATAGCCAAATAATTATTGTGGGTGAAACATTTTTATAAAACTTCAAGTTACATAAATTCAGAATTTGACCATAATTCACCTAGAGAATAACATGAGTTATCTACTCAGGTGGAAACAACTAGTGTGAAATCAATAAAAGGAGATAGTTTTAATTTATTAAAAAAACAAATCATTTAAGAACTTCAGACGTTGGCAAACTCTGACAATTAATGTTTGTTGCTGTATATGAAAAATTAATGTATTAAATACTCTGTCCACTAATGCCAGCTTAGGAGGGTTTCAATTTGGAAACACTTTGTTGATTTTTCATTTGGGTAACTCTGAGTATTTGAATAGAGCAAATTGAGAAAAGAGGTGATTGTTAGAAAATTGAGAAAATAGGCTATTGTTAGAAATAATGAAGTACATATGAGCTCTTCATATCAGGAAGTAGAGAAAGAGAGCCCTAGGAGGCTGAGAAATGGCACCATTTGGCCTCCATGGAGGGTGCACAGGATATCAAGGCCCCTCTGCATTAACCCACCCTGTTCTGGATCAGAGGAGTTCTAATGTGGAAGGATATTTAATTTGTTTGGGCTCTTGCAAACAGAGAATTTTGAGAAACAAGGAAAGAGCTTCTAATTCTAGGTCAGAATGGAAAACTTTCCCTTTTAGTTTCTCTCTCTGCAAATGTGCTTTCCATGTGCTTCCCATGTTTCTACTTCCCTAGAGCGGTGAGGGGTTTGGTGAAGGAGTAGGAGTCTTCTTCCCCCTGATAGACCCTTCCTTGTACCATCTGGCCAGATTCAGATTCCCTTCCACTCTTGCTTGCTGTTCCTTGGTCTGTTTTGTCTTGGGCTGGCCTTACCCTGACATTTGAGTGACAACAATGAGAGGGCTAGTATGTAAGTCTGGGCCTAAAGGAAACACGTAGGAGAGGTGTCCCTGCTGACTTTGCCTCTAAATTCCATAGCTGCCGAGTTTAAGGAAGAGAGTCATTGATCCTCCATTAAAGGTTCCATATTGGAATCTGTGCCCAAAGCCCCAGTTAGTGGGAAGGTGATAGTAGCTTAGTCTTCGCTTATGTGTGTTGATCTATGGTGTATTAATTGCATGCTGCTGCACAACAAATTGTCCCCAAAGCTGATGGCTTACAACAGTAAGTGTTTATTATTTTGCACAGCTTTTGTGTGTCAGAATCCAAGGGGCTTAGCTGTTACTCTGGCTAAGATCTCTCATGAGGTTGTAGTCATGATGTTGGAAGGGGCCATAGTATATGAAGGCTGACCTGGGTTGGGGGATGCTTTCCAGCTGATGCTCTCACATGGCTGTTAGCAGGGATTCTCTGTCAGTGCATTCCTTTCTGTTGGCAGGGGTCTTAAATTTCACATCATCTCAACCTCTCTGAAGATTTGAGCATCTTCATGACATGGCAGCTGGCATTCCTCAGAGTAAGCGATTCAAGGAAGAAAAGTGACCAAGGAGGAAGATGTAATACTTGTTAGGACTGCTGTGGTTTGAATGTGGTTTGTCCCCAGGGGTTCAAATGCTGGTGGCTTCATCCCAGATGTGGCAATATTAAGAGATGGTGGAGACTCTAAGAGGTAGGGAAGTGGTTAGGACATCACAGGTGCTGTCCTGGGAAAAGATTAATGTAGTCCTTGTAGGACTCCAGTTCATTTCTCTGAGAGTAGGCTATTATAAAAAGAGCAAGGCTGGCCCTTCCCATGTTTCTGGTTTCCTGACTTACTACGTACTTTTTCCCTCTCACATCTACTACCTCCATGATGTGCACATTGTGATGCAGTCAAGGGGGCCCTGGCCAGAGCCATGCAAATGTTGGCATCATGCTTTTGAACCTCCAAAATTGCTAGCAAAATATACCTCTTTTGTTTATAAGTGTCCCAGCCTCAGGTATTTTGTTTTAGCTACTGAAAATGGACTAATACAATTATGCAGTCTCAGAAGTCACACATTATCCCTCCTATTGTATTCTATTCATTGGAACTGAGTCACATTTGAATTTGAGCCCATAGTCAGGAGGAGGAGAAACAGATTTCACCTTTTGAAGGGAGAAATATCAGAGAAGTTGTGAATACATTTTAACACTGTCACATATCTCAAAGATTGCTAATGCTCACTGATACCTGTGTGTTTCTTGATATTTAGAGCACAAAGATAAATTTTATATCAACTCTTTTTCAATTAGAAGGGACTTTGTGATTGAAATTTGGTGAACAGAATATGCTCAGAAGTGATATACACTTCTTTCAGAGCTGGAAAACTTTGGAAAACTTTCTCTGAGGGCCTCAGAGAAAGACACCTTTCTTTCTTCCTTTCCATGTAGACCTTGGAGACATATTGCAGATATCACCTTCAAGCACCTAGCATCATGAGTTGGAAGGAGCCTTGGAATGGAAAGCAAAATCTCTCTGTAGATGGCAGTGATCTGTGGTCTGAGAAGGACACATGCTCTTAACATGCTAAGATGCAGATTTCTGGGTTTACCTCTCACAGCAGCTGGATTTACTTACTCCAATAAAATGTGGCCAACAAGTACTTAAAGGTGATGTAGGGTATGTGTATGTAGGATATGTAGTTACCATATGGTAATTACATAACTTTTAATGTATCAATGTGGAAAGATTTTTGAAAGCATATTACAGTGTTACAAGTGCTAATTTGGAGATAGTTGTAAAAATTCTTCTTAATACTTGTTTTAGGGCATTTTCTAAATATTCTGATGCTTGTCATAAACATATAACTTTATTTGGAAAAGGAAAATATGTGTTTTATAAAGAAAATGAGTCCTTGCCTCTATTCCTTTCTCTACTGCTATTTTTATTTTTGTTTTCTCTTCTCTCACTTTGAAGACTTATTTTCTTCAACTTTTTGGCATCTAGTTGCCAAGATCTAGCAGATTACTTCCCCAGGAAAGCTAATTACACACCCTCTTGTCACCTACACCCTCAGCTGTGATTCCTCCAGACAGTAAGGATTGGAGGTTGTGTGTGTCATAACTAGGGAGGGCTGGATCTGAAGACCTGCTGGGACTCCTGCAGCTCAGACTGAGCCAGAGGGAGAAGCCTGGTGTTCAAGGTGGAGAAATGTGGCTGAACTGTAAGAAATAGCTTTGTATGGCTCTAATTCAGTCTTGGCTTCATAATTCTTTTTTATTTTTTTTAAAGTTCCACAAACTCCTATCATATTTCTTTGTACATCTCAACCTCTTCTGTCCTTGTGGTTTCCTTGTCCTGTTTACTGAAGATCATGCCCTCTGTGACCTTTTTACCAATATACACTAAAATTTTCCTCCTTCTCTCTCTCACTCCCTTCTTCTGTTTTTGAAAGTCGTTCTTAAATACATGCTTTTTTAAATTTTCAGGAAATATTATATTTTCCATAGGCTTCAGAATTTTTTTGTATCATGTTTTTAAAAATTTATTTGTTTTTCCATATTTTAATAGAAAGAGATCTTTCTAGGCCAATAAAAAATATGCTTGACTTAGAGGGTATCAATGAGATTCAAAGAGAAGCAACAAGGGCACTTGCCTACTGAGCCTACTGTCCCTACATGTGTCAAGAGACTCCAACAAATTTCCACAATGCCAAATACTAACCTCATGACAGACGGGTGATGTACCAGCAGTGTAGAAGAGGGGTGAGACTCAGTAGCTGGAAGTCTCAGATAACCCTTGAAAAGAAGGACCAGTTTGATGCCTAACCTGAGGAATGGGTCAGAATTCACACAGTAGAGGATAAAGCAGCATGTGTAAAGCTAGTGAGATGAAGAAAGTGCAGGAGCCAGTAGTTAGGAATAGGGAAAGTGCAGGGTGATTCCCAGAAGCAGGAGATGAAGACAGAGAGGTGGGCAGAAGACCATCATGAAGGGACGATAGGTCTTGTTGATGCTTCTAGATTGTTCTTTGAAGGCAAGCGGTAGTAATGGAGGGGTGTCAAGTTTTGCATTTTGAAAAGCTCCTGGCAGCAGGGTGGTAGCATAGAGGACCTAAAAGAGTGGCCCTGGACACAGGTGATGTCATGGTTTGGACGTGAGGTGTCCCCCAAAAGCCCACATGTGAGACAATGTAGGAAGGTTCACAGGAGGAATGATTGGGTTTTGAGAGTCTTAACCTAATCAGTGAATAATCCCTGATGGGATTAACTGAGTGGTAACTGGAGGCAGGTAGGGTATGGCTGGAGGAGTTGGGAATTGGGATGTGGCTTTGGGGTATGTATATTTGTATTTGGCCAGTGGCATCTCTCTCTGCTTCCTGACCACTGTGTTGTAAGTTGCTTCCCTCTACCACCCTCCCCTGCTCTGATGTTTAGCCTTACCTTGAACCCCGAGGAATGGAGCTGGCCATCTATAGACTAAGACCTCTGAAATTGTGAGCCCTCAAAAAAGCCCTCCTTTATAGTTGTGCTGGTCAGGCCATTTAGTCACAGCAGCAAAATAGTTGACTAAAACAGATGATTTCAAATACTCCCTGAAAGTGTCCTGGAGATTCATGTGTGCAAGGGTAAGACACTACCAATTATAAGTGCTCTTGAGTTATGACTCACGGGTGACATCCTGACAAAAACCTATCATACATTGAACATCTAAGTCAAAAGTGCATTTATTACACCTACCCTGACAACACGGCATAGCCCAGCCTGCCTCAGACCCTCTCAGCACTCTCACATTAGCCTACAGGGGGTAAAAGCATCCCAGGTGTTACAAAGCCTATCGTATAATACAGTTCTGAATCTCACACAATTTATCAAACCCTGTACTGAAAGTCAAGAGCAGAATCGCTATGGGTACGCTTTTGCATCATTTTAAAGTTTGAATATCTTGAGTTGAATTGTCATAAATCTGGGATGGTCTGTGTTGTAAAAATATGATTTAATGGTCCTTCATTCCAAAGAGTCCAATTATTTTTCTCTTCTCCTGTTTAAAAATAATTCTTTTACACTATGAACCATTTAACATACCCTTGGATTGTTCTTCTTCAACTAAAAACCTATTTTATGATCTTGAACTTTGTTTTTAAGCTGTCTTTGCCATTAAACAACCTGAAGGCGTGAGGGGCATTTTGCTACACTTTGAAACACTTCCATATGACTTTGTCAGAGATGTCTCTCATGTTTTGTTCTCCACACGCTGGAGGAATTAACATGCAGCTGGGTTTGTTTCTGTCGCTTTCTGTTCGCCTGCTGGGACTTGGGGAGGTGTGAGAGCCTGTCAGTCTGCTTTCCTGGGCCTTGTATTCTTGGGACCATTGCGGCATCTGCCAAGCTATGTTTGTTCGCTGGGCCTTTTGGCAGCTCCTGTGAAAATAGTATGATTTGTATAAGACAAACAACTGCTGCCAAAATGTCAGGGTTTGTGCTGTGTCAGGTGGCTGTAGGTGCTATATATGGAATGGTAGCCTTTGGAAAACCATTAACAATCAGCAATTTTGTTGGGTGGGGTAACTTCTTTCTTCATCAACCTCTTTTTGCATAAAAAGATATCAAGAAAGCAAAATTCTCTGCTGGTGTTCCTTGGTTCCTCCATGAGTTTTTCTGTTGTTGATGTTAGGCAATGTCTTTTCTGTGGATAATCATTGTTCTGTAGGATGTTCAAAGGCCATGGGGAGGAAGTCTTCTCTTGGAAATGGAGAAGCCAAGGGTGAGAAATAACCAATGGGGCATAAGTGTTCCAGAAATATACTTCTTTAAAGAAACTTATGGGGAATTTTACTGCATTAAGGTTTCTCTTAATTGTCTAGTGGACCTCTTTGGTGCTATCAGGGACTGTCTCAATCAGTGTGGTCTCCCTAACAAAATCTCACAGACCAGGAAGTCAAACAACAGGAACCCATTTTCTCAGAGTTCTGAGAATTTGGGGGTAAAGGTGTTGGAACATTTGCTCTATCCTGAGGCTCAAACATGGCCACCTTCTTGCTATGATCTCATGTAGGCTTGCCTTTGTGCCCCACTTTTCTAGCCCCTCATTTAGCCTAAATTACTTCCAAATATCTTTGCCATATCTACAAATACAGTCACAGTGGGAGTTAGAACTTCAACATATGAATTTTGTGGGATGGGGGGGGTACAAATTAGAATATAAACTGACCAGAAAAATGAACACAGAGTTTGGAGGCCAAGAAGACCAGGAACTTGGAATTTGAGCTTGGACTTTATACTAACTGGATCCTTGGGAATTTTGCTGCATAAAACCCAAGGGCAGATTATTTATCACTCTTGAGATTTTTGCCTAAGAGAGGTTGCCCTGCTAGTCCTTGGCAGAGCCAAAAGGAAGGATTACTTAGGAGAGAGAGGTGTGGCCTGGATAAAAGACCACATTAAAAGAATCAGAAAATGGAGGTCATGTTAGATATAACCATGATTCCAGAGCTCAATGCAGCCCTGTCTTCACCTCCTTTTCTTTCTTCCCTGATGTCTCTAACCTTCCTCTTGGACTCTGAATGGCCTTCTGGATGACTAACTCTCCTCTCTCTCTCATCCCTTGCCTTATGGTGTGGAAAGACATTGAATTTTGTTACATATTGAAATTTTAAAAAATATTGAGATATTCCCAATACCTGATAGAGCCAGTATTATTAACCTTTACTTAAAGGTTTTTTTTGGGAAGCAAATGCATTTCATTTCTACATAAATACTCACACATTAGATCAAGAGCAATGTTTTTCCAAGTATGTTTTGTGAAAATGGATCCTACAAAACACTTGAGGAAAAAGAAATTTTGTGGAAAAATAACTGAGCAAATAGAGAATACTATTTCTTTTGTGTAAAGATTCATATTGCTCAAGAGCAAAATCTTGGAGGAAATATTGCAAAAACAAAAAACAGGAGTGGGGTTGTGACTCAGTGATAGAGCACTTGCCTGGTATGTGTGAGGCCTTGGGCTTGATTCTCAGCACCACATATAAATAAATGAATAAAATAAAGGTCTATCAACATTGAAAAAAATATTTAAACAGAAAATTAAAAAACAAAGCAAAAGAAACCTGCTTAATTTAGCTTGATTCCAAATTTCCCAAAATTATGTAACCAAATCAGTTACTCCAATTTTAAGAGTAGAACCTTCTTTGGAAATGTTGCTCCAGGTTCTGGTTATGTTGGAAACATTTTAAAAAATCAAGCAAACGAAGCAACAAAATCACAAGATTCTGGGGGAGTGCCTCTGGACATATAATTTATGTCTCTCTAGGAGAGCCCTGAAACAATCCCAGAAAGGTTAACTTCAGTCTTCATTTTAAACTGTCAGAAACTTCCCTCAGAAGCTCCATTGGTTGACTTCATCATAACCTTCTTCTACACACTGACTCCAAACCCTCAGGAATACAGTGTTCGGAAGCATTTCCTTTAGTTTTGATCTAAACTTAGAAAAGGAACATTTGGTCCTAATCAAGCTACTGGTTAAGAGTCTCTTGGGTAATTGAAGTTGAAAACCATGATTTGAGTGGCTACCCAGGTTTTTCTACCTATGGATCTTTGATTTTTTTCAGAAATCATGTTTTTTCCTGCACTTTCCCACTGCCTGTCAGTATTTCCTCTGAGGATCTACAGATTGGGGCAGTTAGTAATACCAGTCATGCCTCCAAAGATTAATATGACAAGGAGACACTGTTCATTTGGAAGAGAACTATAAAAAAGCAAGGTGGTGTCATTATCTCCAGATGTTTATGAGAAATGCTGACATTCAGGAGGGCTTCAGGGTCAAATACAAACCTTGAGTCTGGTTCCTGATGCAGAAGGAGGAGGTGGGCTCTGAAAGGCAGGGATGGAAGGTCCATACTGGGGACTGGTGAGTGGATGGATAGTTGGATCTGTAGGTAAAAACTGAAGGAACTGGTTTTGGTAAATCTTTGGTGACACTGGGGAAATCTAAAATTACTTTGTAGTTTATGATATCCTAAGGGAAATATAAGAAGACACAGGCATTCCTTTGCTTTATACTTGGACTACAAGAAGGTTTTGGTGAATTGAGAATATAATGTTTTCAGTGACAGCTGAGGTGGTCTTAGCTAGCCTCATCCAAGGTGACCAGAATGCAAGTGAAGAGAATCTCAATACCTTGTGTCAGTTGTCAACACAGGCTTAAAATGTGTGATATTCCAAAGGATGCCCTGAAATAAGCAGATGGAGGGAAAACTAGACAGGGGGTTCTAATGCCTATCATAGCAAGTAGGAAAAAGAGCTAATAAAAGTATTACTGTTAACTTGATTCTGCTTTGAGCGCCAGCCTTCACTTTGACCCAGGGAAACATTATAAATTTGAAACTGAATTTATCTATGTGTATATTTACATCTACATCCACATCCTCTATATCTGTATTGGTGTGTATGTGTGTATTTGTCTATCTCATATTCCCATGATAATAATCTGAAAAAGAAATTGAACGGTCAGTCACTAAAATAACCAAGGTTATGACTTATGGAAATTACTCATCTTTTTTTCTTTTTAATGATTTGTACCAGTCTAGCACAGCTGTGATTTCAAAGTATGTCACCGTATCTGCTAAAGTAAGTTAGTGTTCCCTGTATTTGCAAAGTGTTCCAGAGCATTTGTTCTGGAGTCAGTCCAGGTTAAATTCCTGGTTTTTCTACTTACTAGCTTTGTGGGTTTGGGAAAATCACTTAATCTCTTTGGTCTTCATTTCCAATGAATGGATAAATAATAATGCAAAGAAAAAAAATGCAGCGATGTTCTGAGAGCATGAAGAGAAGGATGTAATTGATTATGATGGGGTATTTGGAAAGTGTTCTTGGACTGTTCAGTTCTTAGGAGGCAGAAGGAGGATACAGGAGAAATGAAATTGATGTTACTGTTTGGATTTATGATGTTCCCCAAAAGCTCATGGGTGAGAGAATGAAAGGATTTTCAGAGGTGAAATGATTATATTATGGGTGTGACCTAATCAGTGGATTAATTTACTGACATGGATTAACTGGGTTGTAACTGTAGGCAGGTAGGATGTGGCTGGAGGAGGTGGGCCACTGGGGGTTTATATTTTGTCTCTGGTGAGCCAAACCTTTTCTGTTTCCTGATTGCCATGTCCTGAGCTATTTTCTCCTCCACAATCCTTCACCATGATGTTCTGCCTACCTTGGGTCCTAAGCCATGGAGTTAGACGTCTGACTGAGACCTCTGAAACCGTGAGCCCCAAGTAAACTTTTTCTCCTCTACAATGGTTCTTGTCAGGTCTTTTGGTCACAGTGATGAAAGTACTGACTAAGACAGAAGGGAAGGCTCTATCCACCTTTCCTCCCACTTACCCATCAATTCATTTATCCATCTATGAACTGTTGACTCTGGGCCAGCCCTGTCTAGACTACTGGGACATAGTCCAGAATAAAATGATACCTGTCCCCAAGGAATGCACAGTCCAGTTGGGGCAACATACATGTAAACGGATACATTATGACTCAGTGAGGCAAGTGCTTTAGAAGAGGTAGGACCAGAGCTATGGTGCCCATAAGGGAGAATGGGGAGACATAACTAAAAGGGCCATGGCATTCAACTTGGTCTTGAGGCCTGTGACTCACATCTTGAATGTGAATGGTGTAAAATAACAAATTTTCCTTTAATTATATGGACTCTATGTTTTAGTGGCAAAAGAGAGAAAGCATCTAACATTTGCTTAGGGCCCACATGTGGTAGGTACTCCCACCAGGGACTTTAACAGATCTCATTTTACTCTTGTTCTTTTATAAAATAAGTGCTAGTCTTATCTTCTTTTTAACTGCTGAGCAAATTCAGGCTCAGAGATGGTAAATTTCCTCAAGGTCTTAGGGCTGAGAGGATGGGTTAAGAATGAAACAAAAATGTTTTAAGCTCTTCTGTCAGGGTTTAGATGATCATTACAGTAAGAGTAGATAATATAATATAGTAAGAGTAATAATATAAATGATTAATAAAAATAATTGTAATAATTTAGGGAGCACTTTCTGTGTATCAAGCATGGCTCTAAGCTATATACACACATATAAATCCATGTAATTATCAAACTTACCCAGAGAGGTAGGTGCAGTTATGATCATTGCCATTTTACAAATGAGGAAACTAGGGCACAGAGAGTTGAAATGACTTGTGTGATGTCATTCAGTGACACAGGCAGAGTTAGGACATGAACCCCTGATGGTCTAGCTCCAGAACACATGGTCCAGATGGGGTCAGCAGAGCCCTAAGGCAATCTGAGCACATCTGCCCCTCCAGGCCACACTCATCTTTCTAACCCAAGGAAAATTACAATTTTGGAATAGATGCAAAGAGATGTTGCGTGGATAAAAATGTCAAAAAAGTACCTTTTATGGGACATGCCAGAGAAAGCATCTGCGTGCTTTTGTAACTGCGATTGCAGTGATCTGCGTGGCAATAGGACCGACAGGGCTTGAGGGTGTCTTGGGTTATTTAGTGCACCATTTTTTCTTCCTACAACTGCCTCCCTGAGTTACTGCCACAATGTCAGTGCAGACTCAGTGTGAGGAACAATGGTTCTAATTTAACTTGAGAGAATTGTTCTGTACTGAAGAACGTTAACTCACATGCTGGTCCACAGGCCATCTAGATTAGAATTACATTGATAGGATTTCAGGCCTCATTCTGGTCTGAATTGACATCTTCTGGGGGTGAGGTTGGGGCTCAGTCTGGTTCTGGAAGCACCGAACCTACAGCAGTACTTTTCCAATTTCAATGTGCCCAAGAATCATCTTGGGATCTTCATAAGCGTAGACCTGGTGGGTCTTGGAGGAGTCCAAGACTGCATTTCTAGAAGCTCCTAGCTGATACTGATGCTACTCGTTCATGGAACGTACCTGGAAAAGCATAGATAACTTGTTATAGACAGGAGGGGTGCCAGGTACTACTATTGACCAATAATCCAGCAGCTGTAAGAGAAGCTGATATAAGGAAGGCGATGGAAGATAGGGCAGGATGAGTTAAAATCAAGTCTTTCTGCCCATTTCTTTATATCATGATAGTTTCCAGAGCTACTGGGTAACATGGGATAGTAACTGATATTCTAAATAAGTTAAGCTTCTTTTGTGAATAGGGTCATTGTTTTCTGAATGATATATTGAACAAGTTAGGAAAGTGTGAAATACATGATCAAAATATTTCCATTAAGCATTGTTAAATTAAAACAAAGGGTGGGAGATGCAGGTAGTGAACATCTGTTATCGGAAAAATATATATTTATGCTTATTTCCCAAAGGATTAGGTAAATAAAGCAGTATCTAAACTTGTAAAACCATTTCCTATGTTCTTGCAATGCCATGGATTCTGCTGTGGTGGAAAATTCTCTTTGGAATTTTATCCAAGAAAACAACAGATGTTTCTCTGTTCCCTGGTGGGGCTAGGGTTTTTGCCCCTAGCCTTCTGCCCATAGAGTCATCCACTGCTTTGAGGATTCAGAAACAGGTGAGTTTATGAATAAAGTCAACTATTTGGAAAATCAACTATTTGAAAAATGGCCAGAGCCATTTTTTAAAAAGTATTTTTTAGATGTTGATGGATCTTTATTTTATTCATTTATTTATATGTGGTGCTGAGAATCAAACCCAGTGCCTCACACATGGTAGGCAAGTGCTCTACCACTGTGCCACAACTCCAGCTCTAAGAGCCATTTTTGAGAAAAAATGTAATTAGAAATGGTCTAGAGTATTTAGAGAATTCGGGATGAAAGAACTCATGATTGATATATATATATATACACATATATATATGTATATATATATACATATATACATATATACATACATACATATATACATATATATATACATATATACATATATATATATACATATATACATATATATATACATATATACATATGTATATATACATATACATATATACATATATATATATACATATACATATATATATACATACATACACACATATATATAGATATAGGTATATAGATATATAGA
Source organism: Glaucomys volans (assembly GCA_020662805.1). Classification (NCBI taxonomy): domain Eukaryota; kingdom Metazoa; phylum Chordata; class Mammalia; order Rodentia; family Sciuridae; genus Glaucomys; species Glaucomys volans. The sequence goes on from JAJEJO010000163.1 coordinate 1,982,723, forward strand.
TATATAGATATAGGTATATAGATATATAGAAGGATGTTCAAGAAGGACATGAATACCTGGACCTCTGGGATACTTGAGAAGGGAGAAAGTCCTCTTTACCCCTAGGCTGAGCCCTGGGCTTGAGAAGAGAAGCTTCAAGATGAATTTGAAGACACCCAGAACATCTTTCTTCTGGGTGTCATCAGAAGAGGCAGCAGTTCCAGAGACCAACCTGAGGGATATGCAGGAATGATGGAACGGTGTGAGGAATATTGTGTAGAGAGGAAAGCTTTGCATTCCCCTTCCTGGATCTCTTGCAGCTCTAGAGTGGTCCAGGCAAATATCTGGAGCTTGCATAAGCCCCTAAGAGGGACTCACAGCTGTGGACCTGCTTGGCTGGGAAAACAAAAATAGTCAGTGATGTAGGCTGCTCTGGTGAGTAGGAGGTGGAGGTAAAATTGGAATATTTCAGCAGTGATGCAGTGGGGACAGATGCTGGTGAACAAAGATCTGACTGGATAAGTCATAGATGTCACAGATGTCAGCAGAAGATGGAACTCTGTAGAGAAGGAGAGGAGGGCTTTTCACACTGTACTGTAAGCTCTTCCTCACATAGAGAGGAATCCAATGCCCCAGGTGCTAAGCTCACTTCCAAAGACAGTGGAACACAAAAGGGCCAGGTGGTGAGTGGGGTACATTGTTCTATTTACTCCTTACCTTAAAAAGAACCAGAGGAAAAACCCAGAAGGAAATTGTGTACCTTGAAATGGAAAGTTTTAGATTTCTTCAACCTGCAAAAATTGGGGTTGGACAACAAAATAAAATGTAATGATAGCAAAAAAAATAAAAAATAAAAAAAATATATATATACCCTAGCTGATGACCCTAAATTTTATACCTGCTAACCTAGAATTTGGTAGACTGGGGCAAAGTGTTCAATAAAGGTCCATTTGGATCAGATAAATGTCTATTGAACTCCTAGTAGGTACCAGCGACTTTTTTAGGTACTAGAGAGAGAGCAGTGAACAAAATAAGTTATGGTCTTCTCCCTTTTTTTTTTTTATTTTGTGGTGCTGGGGATTGAACCCAGGGCCTTGTGTTTGTGAGGCAGACACTCTACCAACTGAGCTATATCCCTAGTTCTGTTACAGTCTTTTTGAGTGGGAGGAGCAGAGGATAAACAAATAAATAGATGTTAGGTGTTAAATTCTATGAAGGAAAGTCTAACGGAGAGGTTAAGGTACATGATGTGTATCTGTGGAATGTCTGTGTGTACAGTGTATGTTCTCTTGTTTGATTTTAAATTAGTTGATCTGAGAAGACTTCACAAATAATATGAATTTGGACAGAGACCTAATTGCAATGAAGGAGAAGTCAAATAGCTCTGGGGAAAGAGCATTTCAGGAAGAAAAAAACAGTAAGTGCATTGACCCAGAGGTCTGTTTATGCTTGAATGAATGGTTTTGTTTTCCCTTAAAAATGCCTATATCTTTTCTCCTTTGAATTTATTGTTTGATTTTGCATATTTTTTGAATTTTGTATGTGTCTTCAGTGGCTTTCTTTTTTTCTTGCTTCATATGAAGGTTTTGAGATTATTTCATTTGACATGTCTCTGTAGTTCCCTGATTTCCCCTGGTGCTTTCCATTCCCCTGAATGAGCCCCCTGCTATTGATCCATTCTCTTGTCGATAGACTTCTGAGTGGTTTCTAGTGTAGTTCACTTTTAAGGATGATGCTACTATAAATATTCTTACACATGTCTTATCAAAATTTTTCTTAAGGGTCATGCTTCCTGTCCTCTCATGGCACACACAGAAAATAATGACCCGTGGCTAGTTCATGGAGATGAACTGGAAGGGATTTGGGGGCCTTTCCACGGGTCCAGGTGAGGAAAGAAGTTTTTATACCACATGATAATATTAAGGAAATGAATTTGCATAAAACTTCAACATAGAATCTTTTTAAAAAATATTTTTAGTTATAGATTGACACAATACCTTTATTTTATTTATTTATTTTCATGTGTACTGAGAAACGAACCCAGTGCCTCATGTCCATTCAACAAGCTCTCTACCACTGAGTCACAACACCAGCCCCTCAACACAGAATCTTTGCACATTTTATTTTATTTGTTTATTTTATTTTTTAATTTGTTCTAATTAGTTGTACATGACAGTAGAATGCATTTGGACACATTGTACACAAATGGAGAACAATTTCTCCTTCCTCTGACTGAACATGGTACAGAGTCACACCTGTAGTGTAATCATGCATGTATATAGGGTAATAATGTCCATCTCATTCCACTGTCCTTCCCATCCCCATATCCCCTCCCCTCTCCTCACTCCCCTCTGAACAATCCAAAGTTCCTTCATCCCCGCCCCCATTATGGATTGGCATCCTCTTATCGAAGAAAACATTTGGTCTTTGGTTTTGGGGTGTCTGGCTTATTTTGCTTAGCATGATATTCTCCAGCTCCATCCATTTACCTGCAAATGCCATAATTTCATTCTTCTTTAAGGCTGAGCAATATGCCATTGTTTTTGCACATTTTTAAAATAGGTAACTTGAGCTTTCCTATTTGAACGTATTTTTTTAAAGATCAGCTTTTATGCATCAAATGGTTACATGCCACTTCTGGTCAAGATTTTAAATGATGATCTCTTTATATTCTTGATAGTTACCACTGGCAAGAAACATTGCTCCCAAGGTACGTAATAAAAATTTTGGAACCATTTAATACCAATTCAAAATGATACTTAAAAATAAAATCTTTTCCTTTTATTTCATTGACAGATGTTAGGTTAAAAATACCTGATAATCCATCTCTATTTTAAAGTCAATAAATTTTTTTTAACATAAACTATTACAAAATAATGAAGAAGCTATTATTTGCTGAGTAGGTTAGTGTATTCACCCTGCAGAGAAGTGGATGTCATGAAGGGAATGTCAGCTACAAATTGCTGGAACTGTACAGTTAAGACCTCTAACTAAAGCTACCTCTCCAGGAGTCCTGCCTGATCTCACCAGTCCTGACCCTTTAGTCCAGAAAGACCACTCCTCAGTTTGTACTCTTCGAATACAGCTGCCCAACTGGTGTTTGGGGAGGAGATCATGACTGTGCCTTGGATCAAGGGACTGTTGGAAGACTTCCTTATTTTATGTGTCAAAAGAGGTAGATATTCAGGATGGAGAGGACCTCTTTCCTGAACACTGTGTAACAGACAGGAAGTGTGTGCAGGATTTTGACCAACAAGCTTCTGGTCTCCTAGATGTCCTATTAATTCTGGGGCCTCCTCAATCAACCCACTAAAGAGAGTCCAAAGACCATGGTCAGGAGGTTTAAGTGGCTAGAAAGCTTGGCTGTATGTTGGACTCATGTGATTGTATTAAAAAATACACTGTCTGGGTCTTATCCCTAAAGATTCTTATTTAATCAGTTCAGGTGTAACCTGTACATCAGGATTTCTAAAAACACCCAGTGATTGTGATATGTAGCAAAATTTGGGAGACATTCTTAGGAGTGGACTTCCTAGAGTGCAGGGTCATGCATTTTTCAAATTTCTATCTATTTCAACTTTACTTGACAATATCTAATTTTAAACAAAGAGGTTGCACCTGCATATGGGCAGTGAGTCTGAGTCCCTGTTGGTTGCTTTCTATCCTCCTCTGCTTGGCATTTCACCTATGGTTGTGAAACAATATCTCATTGTGATTTTAACTTGTATGACTTGTCTGCTAATGACACTGATCATGTTTTCACATGGCCTTTGGCCTTTCCTATCTTCTCTTGAAGAATATTTGTTTAGGTCTTTTCTCATTACTTCATTGGGTTGTTTCCTTTTTTTCTTATCAAGTCATAGGTATCCTATTATTCTGGATATTAATCTTTTGTTAATTAAATGCTATAAATGTCTACTTCCAGTTTGTGCCTATCTTTCCAATTTTGTACAATGTCTGAATGAGGAGTTCTTAGTATTAATATAGTTGAACTTATTTACAGCTTTTAAAAATAACATGACCTGTTTTTTGTCTTTTTAAAGAAATTCTTGCTAGGCACAGTAGGGCATACCTATAATTTCACTTATTTGGGAAGTTGAGGCAGGGAAGTTGAGGCAGGGAATCGCAAGCTTGAGGCCAGCCTGGACAACTTAGCAAGACCCTGTCTTCAAATAAAATAGAAAGGAAAAAGACTGGAATGTAGCTCAATGACAGAATGCCTAGCATGCTTAAAGTCCTGGGTTCCATGCACAGTAACCCCCAACCTCCTAAAAAATTCCAAATCTGAAACCAGAATGATATTCTTTTATGTTTTCTGATTTAATGTTTTGTCTTTTACATATGTCTTTAATTTATTTCGATCTGTAGTGGTATTTATTTATTTATTTATCTATCTATCCATCCTGAGATTGAACCCAGGGCCTTGTGCATGTAAAGCATGCACTCTACCACTGAGCTATACCCCAGTAGTTGATTTTTGTGTATGTCTTGAGTTGGGATGTATTTTCACTCTTTTCTCATAAGGATTATCGACTGCACCAGAACTGTGATGAATTTATTCAGCCTTCCCTCCTTGACACTCTCTCAAGTCAGGTGAGAGAATATTACAAGTTAGTCTTACAACACACATGATTCAAATTTGTGCCTTATCAAAATTATAAATGTGATTAGCTCTCAAATTTACAGCACTGTTTAGGTTCTCATAATAGCTGTGTGAAGAAGTACTTTCCTTCTTCCCATTTTACAGACTGAGGCTCAGAAAGGTTAAGTCATTCATCCAAGGTTACATAGTCAGGATTTAAATGCAGGCTGGCTCCTCAGTTTGTGCCTCTCAGCCACTGCATTGTGCTGTCTGTCTAGATGACTACATGTTCTGAACGTGTATGGTTCATCATTATTAATTATAATGTGCCTAACCCTACTGTGTTGATGAACTACATAGAGATTAAATATAGCATCCCTCTGTATTTGTGGGCAATTGGTTCCCAGATCCCCTACCCTGTAGATACCAAAATCTGAGGTTGTTCAAGTTCCTTGCATAAAATAATGTAGTGTTTGAAAAAAAAAATCTGCATATATCCTCTGTACCATTTAAATAATCTCTAGATTACTAATATCTAATAGAATGCAGATGTTCTGTAAATAGTTGTTATACTGTATTATTTAGGTTTAATGACAATAATGACAAATGTCTGTACATGTTCAATACAGCTTCAACTTTTTTAAAAATATTTTTTGATTCACAGTTAGTTGAATCCATAGATGTGGAACCTAGGGATATGGGGTGCCCACTGTATACATATTAGAAAGCATAATATAGTTAAATGATTCCTAAATGATGCCCTTAAGAAAACACTCTATTTTAAAATATTTAAAATATCAGGAAATCCACAGAAAAGGCTTCAATTCTCTAGAGTCTCCTAATAACTGTAAACAGCTTGTCACTCAAGCTGGCAGTTCAGAGTCTACAACCACCACTCAGTAGTCCAAGTTCACCTTGAGAGTTAGCACTGCAGCTCTTGGTTATTTTAAAAGACCACCATCTATCTGTTTTCAATAAAGGAAACAACACAGAAGAGCTCTGGTTCCTCTTAAGTATTGATTGGGTTCAAGAGGCTAGCAGTGGGTGAACCAGATCCCAGAGGGCTCCTAGGTGCCCATTTGGCTTCAAATCAGGTCTGTGTTGCTGGGGGGTGGAGGCTGTTGGAGGCAAGCTAAAGTCAGAGCTTGAAGAACGTCTGCTTCTTTCCCTTTTCTGAAGGCAAGCAGGCAAGTAAACTGGTTTGAGATAAGAGGGTTTTGTCTCTGATATGTGGTTTCTCTTGCCAACAAAGTTGGCACGCAACACCAGTTGTTTGCAATTCTAATGACCTTTTGGTGGAGTACAGAAATGTTGCCAAATGACACTAAAATAACCACGTTCTGACCTCTGTCAGCTCTGTTTTGAGCAGCGTTAGCATAAGAAAATGGGTAGAAGGATATTCATGTCTGTAAAAACTTTTTCTTTCTCAGGAAAATATTTGCCCCCTGTACCTTGCAAAGGGAACACTTTGTTTTACTGACTTCAACTTTTGGGTTTCAAGATTCAAGTCAGATCTAAGGGAAACCTGGTTCACAGATGTTGGAATCCCAACTCATTTCCCATTATCTTTTATTGATATCAGAGAATTTCAGTGCTGTTGGGGCAGAAAAGAATTGAGGATTTAATGCCCTTCTTTCTTCATTCTTGCCCTCACAAGATGAGAAACAACATAATCAAACCAATCCAGATGTTGAGCATGAAACCCAAAGGTAAAGTCCCAAGCCTTTTTATGAATCACCTCTCATGAAGATACGGTGAAAATAACAAGCCTTCACTCAATGAATGGAATGAATTTTTACACAGAAGCTCTGAAGACCAGGAAGAGATGTGTTTTCCTGTTTATTTTTCCATGAGGCTTAAAAGGAATTTCTTTCTTTATGTAGAGAGGAAAGGATTTTGGAAAGAAGAAATAGGGTTTGGCTATGGAAAGCACAGTACAGAGTGGCGTGGTGGGGGAGGAGAGGATTCCTGTTGCTCATGTTGACCATGTGCCCTATTTGAGATTTTCTTAGAGAGATGAACTTGACGTGATTTGGTTCCTTTTTGATTAAGACAATCAGTGGTTTAACAAAATATGAATTGATTTTCATAAGTTAGTTTACTTTCAAAATTCACAAATCTTTTGTAAATCAAATGATGTGTTTTGATCTAGAAAATATGGGCCAATATTTACTTTGGGCTTGTCTGTCCAGGAGCTAGTGGGAAGTCAAGGTCAGGGTCAACCCCCACACTGCCAAGATAGTCTTTTCTTCCCTACTGGGGTGTGGGATGCAGGTGAAGGTGCAGACTAAAGCTGCAGGCAGGAGCAGTGGGTATGGTCATTTCTGCCAAGACAGGTGGTGAAACTGGGGAGGAGTCCAATTGCTATGTGGACAGGTGAGACTCAATACCTCAGGGGACTCAGGAAAGCCATGGGCGGGGGATGACAGGGCTCATGACTTGAGATCCTCATTGCATGACTCAACCTTCTCTGTAAAAGAGTAGTCAAACATTTAGTGTGTTGCCTTTGGCATTCTACCAATTTAACAAAAAATGTACAGAACCATTTACTACAGGGAGATAGAAGCCCAGAGAAGTTAAACAAATTATTCCAGGAAGTATAACTAATAAGTGGCAGAGCCAAGACTAAAAGCCAAGTCTTAGGACTCCCTGTCCCTGGCTGCCCACAACACCACACTGCTAAGTGTTTACTGCCATGTGCTTTTAGGTCGTTTTGCTTTAGAAGTTGAGAACTTATACAGGGGTGACAGGTCTTTTTTATGGCTAGGGTCAGGACAGGTCAAAAGAACAGCTAATAGAGTTAGTATTTCTTTTGTTAGTAACCTTCAGAGCTAGGCAGAGAGGACCATGCAGTTAATAAAAAGAAGACCAAGGACTAGAGAAAAGCTTAAAAATCACTGACATCTGAATCAACACAAGACTGGCCTCTGCATTGACAGATAGCTGCTATCTACTCTACCTTGTTTCCTCTGGATACTTTATGATTTTTCTTACTGAGGGAAAGTTGCTTGTTATACAGTACAGTGACATTTAATGCAAATTTGAGCTGTGTGAATTTGAAATTGTTTGACCTAAAATTTTAACAAATCCTTTTTTATTTTCTGTTGTTGGAAATTGAACCCAGGGCTTCATGCATGCTAGATCAGCACTCCATAACTGAACTGTAGTCCCAGACCTAACTGACTCTTAGTTGGTTACTCAGAATAGAAAACAACAATAGCAACACCAAAAACACTCCATAAATCTTCTAAATTAAAAAATATGTTTAAAAAAGCCACACAGTTTCAAAGCAGGGGGTCCCTATGATTGCATGTTGTATTTGTACACTGCCTGGTACCAGTGCCAGCTTCAGTGGGTTAATGGAAATACCTTGCTTTCATTGCTAGTGGCTTGTGATCACCCTCATGTGTACATGCATCAGCATTTCTGCAAGGGATTTTGGTCACTTTTGTGCTATTTTAATATTCATTGCTATTTAAAAATTTAAAAGTTTTATATCACATAATAACATCCAAGATGCCATTAGATCATATTGCTTGTGCTTGTACTGAAAATCAGTAACTTTGTAATGGAAGTTACATAAAATGCCATTATACAAGCCAAGGAACCACTGAGATACACCAGGCAGTAAATTCAAGTGAGTGCCCAAGGGAAATTTTAGAGAAAACACTTAAAATAGAAAAAAAAGGAAGAAAAAAAAATTCTTAAAGGACAAACACATTGCATGTTTGTGAAGAAATGCATTTTGAGATAATAGTCCCTCTGCCCTGCAACCAGCTATTGTTTGTCTTTCCAAAAAATTAATTTTATATTATAAAAGTTTTAAATGATATAAGGTCTTTAGAACTTTCTCTTGATACAAATAAGAACATTCTTCACCAAAGTGCTAAAGGTTCAAATTGTGTCCTTCCCAAAATATGTTGGAGTCCTTGCCTTATTTGAAAGAGCGACCTTATTTGGAAATAGAGTCATTGCAGATCACCATGTTAAGAAGACCTCACTGTGGTGGGATCTGATCCAATATGGCTGATGTCCTTACATAAAGGGGAAACCTGGGCACAGAGACACATAAGTAGAGGGAAATGATGTGAAGACAGAGAGAAGGCCATATACAAGGCAAGGAGTGACCAAGGCTACCTGGAACTGGGAGAGAAGCATAGAAGAGATTGCCTCTTACTGCCTTCGAAGGAACCAATCCTTTAGACTTCCAGCTTTCAGACCTATGAGACAATAAATTTCTGTTGGCTAAGCCACATAGTCATTGATGCTTTGTTATGGCAGTCCTAGCCAACTAATGCACTAAGTGACTGACTCATTAGAAATAATTCATCGTTGAGGATGCAAAGTTGGGGTCTTAATATTTTGGTCAACAGAGGACCCTGAGGAAAGGCTCTTGGGGGAGGGAATGTCCAACCTGTGGTTACCTGTCCCAAGTGGAAACCTGGATTTCTCATCAGTCACTACCCTAGCAGTGTTATTAGTTCATCAGGTACATTTCTAAGGGATTGGTGGCCTTGAAGATGGAGAGTAGGACATTGGTTGGGTTGAGGAAATTACAGGGAGGCGGGGTTTGGAGGAATGTCCTGATGACCAGGCACACTTCCCATCTTATAATCAAGTGGGATAAATTGTTGGGAGCATTCAAGAGAGCTGAAGCTTGTCAAGGAGGTCAGAAGTAAAGTTCATCACCTGCATTTTTGCCGTGAAACAGGACTGGACAATAAGGCCAGAGGTCGGCAGATTGAATGGAGGAGTCAGGTTCATAGATGAGTCAGTCAGAGTTGAGGGGTTAGGGTGCTTCAGGGAGAGGTACCAGGGTCTGAAGTGCTGCATAGAGTCAGCATCCCAAAAGGGCCAGACTGGGGCTCTTGATGGACAATCATTAATTCTGGCAGGGACAGAAACAGAAATCCTTCCTCTGCAGTTGTCCAAAGAAAACTGGCAGTGCTGCTCTATTTAGAGGGGAAGGATCAGGCAGCATGGGCTATCTGCACTGGAAAATTTTGGAGTCATGTGTCCAATCCTTCACAAAACAAGATGATTTCTTGGGATGACGCATATTTTGTATCCAGGTTAGAAGTTTTGGAGACAAAGCCAAGAGTGTCAGTTAGGCTGCTGTGATTTCATATGCTGTAATTTTTTTCTGAAGCAAAAGTGTCTAATGATTCTGTGTACCAAATATGAAACAGTTAAGCAAAGTAGTAGGTAGACAAATGTCCTCTAAGTCCTTGAATGGCTGAGGCCCTTTCTCTTATCCAGCAGAAACCAAGTTTTGCTTACATTTCTTCCACTATCTCCATCCCTCCCTCAGACATTTGAGAGAAAATGGAGAGAAGTGTAAATGTTGGAGGGGGAGACAGGAGAAGTAGGGAAATAAAGCATATGTACCTTTGGAGGGGTGGATACAACATCAATCACAATAGCCACTCTAACTCATATTTACTGTGAATCATAGTTTACTGAGAACTCTATGTGCAAGCCCTGAACTAGGTATGTTGATTCCCACTATCATCATGAAAGGAAGCTCTGATTATTCCTTTCTTATAATGAGAACTCAATGTCTCCCAGATTTTCAGTAGGAAGTCTACATCATACAGATGGTAAGAGTAGCCTAGAGTAATACACAGTATTAAAGAATAATATATATAGCAAATAATAGAATCTACAGCTTATTTTTTTTCTCACATTGTCATCATAAGACAAGAGGTTTGAGCCAGATGACATCTTAGTCCCTCACTGTGTTCTGTAACAGTAGGGGAAGGGATACCCTGTGGAGGCAGAGCTCACAAGACAACTAGCTCTGTTTTTCCTAGTGAAGTCTTCTGTAAATAAGTGGCTGTGGAATGAAATAAGAAGTGGAGATGGAATGTGCAAGTTTCCAGGTGGTGGGGTGGTTTGCTATATGGTGAAATTCACATTTCCTTGGTAGGTGACAATAACATCAAAACAAATTGAGGGTTTGGATCACTTATTCTTGATGTGACTTCTTGTTCCTGTGGATTGCAATTCTGAGACCATAAGGATAAAATTTCAGAAATGACTCCTTTGTCCATTATTTCTTACAAACTGGAGAGGAAACCTTGTTTATTAGACACTCATAGCCAGCCTGTTTGCTGTGGCACTCCCTGTCTTGCTCCATTCCTCAGCTGCCAAATGCTGGCAGAGTTTGGGCTGTATTTGTGTGTGCAGTTTACATTATCATTTGGGTAATAAAGGGGAAGAAGTCTAGCTTGGCAGTATGATCTCCAATGTCGCCATGAGCATACTGTGCAAGTAGAATTAATGATGGATGATTAGGCTTGGTAGCTGTTAGATTGTAGGACTTGATTAGGTTGGTAGCTGAGTTAGGATGTAGGATTTGGTCAAGGTCAAGGTAGGATTGAGGGTTGGCCTCAATGAGGCCATCAAAGGTCAAGATGGTACAGGTTCGTGGCAATATCCAGAGGAATTCAGGCCTGGGTTCATTGTTTGGGGGCTGCAGAGATGACTCTGGGTAAGAAGGGAGTTTGAAGGACAGGAGAAGGGGAAGGATGGTGGGCATCTGTGCCAGTGTCCTCTGAACAAAGCCAGCTTGGGCCACTCTGTGGCCACTGCTACTTTGTAGGTAGCTGGATTAGTTTCTTGTAGCTGCTATAAATTTTTTTCAAATCCAATGATTTTAAACAACAGAGAAGTATTCTCTCACAGTTCTGGAGGACAGAAGTCCAAAGTCAAAGTCATTGGCATGTAAACCCTCCTAATGCTCTAGAGGAGAATCCTTCCTTGCCTCTTCCAGCTTCTAGTGGTTGTCTCCTGGGCATCCTTGGCTGCATTACCCCTATTTCCTCCATTGTCCCAGTCCCTCCCCCTCTTCTGTCTCTTATAAGGACACTTGTTTTGGATTAATACCCAGTGGGGTGATCCAGAATGATCCAGTTTTTTAATTACTTCTACAAAGACCTATTTTAGAAATGTCACAATTGCAAATTCTGGGAGTTAGGAAATGGGCATGGCATTTTGGAGATCATTACTCAAGTCATTATAGTTGCTGAGAGAATGAGAGACTTGTGAGAACCTACATCTTTTGTTTAAAAAACAAGTAAGCATTTCTTTTTTTTGTCTGTGTGTCATACATATTGGCATATTAACTGGGCTTGGATTTCCTTGTGGTGTTTAATGGCAGGGCATACCAACTTTCAAAAAGTCTATTAGTCAAAACTACACTCTTGGGTGATCTCTATGTAACTCTATGCTCTCTTGGGCTTCCCAACTGTTAGGTTTAGTTATAAGATATTCCACAAATGCTCCTGTGTGAGACAATACAAGAATGTTCAGAGGTGAAGTGATTAGATTATGAGAGGTGTAATCAGTGCATTAATCCACTAATATGGAATAACTGGGCAGTAACTATAGGCAGGTAGAGTGTGACTGGATCAGGTGGATCACTGGGGTTGTACAGTCAGGGTTTACATTTTGCCAATGATGAGTGGTGCTCCCCCCCCTCCCCGCCCCTCTCTTCTTCCTGGTTGCCATGTCCTGAGCTGCTCTCTGTGCTGCTTTCCTCCACCATACTCTTCTTCCATGAGGTTCTGTCTTATCTGGTACCTCCAGCTATGGAGTTAGCTGACCATGGACTGAACCTGGGAAACTATGAGCCAGTATAAATCTTTCCTCCTCTAGGTTTTTCTTTTCAGATCTTTTGGTCACAATGATGGAAAGTGGACTAACACAACAACCTAATATTCTATTTAAAATTCAATTGCTTCCCTTCTACATGTGTCCTTGTCTTGTGGAGGATACATTAGGCCCAATGACTATTAAGAATGCAAAAGACTTCAGCAACGATCTAATTCACATGGGCTGTAAACATTTGGCTAAAACTCTAACAGATTCTACTCTAGATTCATGACAGATACAGTCATATGCTACATAACAATGTTTGGGTCAACAATGAACCACACATATGACAGTGGTTCCATAATTATTATATTCCTTAGTGATATTATAGCCATCTTAGGTTTTCAAAGTGCACTTTTTTTTCCTTTTTTTTAAATTTAATTTTAATTCATTGAACACAAGTAGTACACAAGCTGTACAAGGAGTACAGCTATTGTTTCTCTGGTTGTACACAAAGTAGAGTCACACCATCTGTGCATTCATACACGTACACAGGGCAATGGTGTCTGTCACACATTCTGTTATTATTACCCCTCTACCCCGACCCCACCCCTCCCTTCCCTCTATGCTATCTAGCTTTCCTCCATTCTTGCCTACCCCTCCATCCCGCATTATGCATCATCATTCACTTATCGGAGAGACCATTCGGCCCTTGGATTTTGGGATTGGCTGATCTCACTTAGCATAACAGTCTCCAACATCATCCATTTACCTACAAATGCCATAATTTTATTCTTCTTTATGGCTGAGTAATATTCCATTGTGTATATATACCACAGTTTCTTTATCCATTCATCTATTGAAGGGCATCTAGGTTGGTTCCACAATCTAGCTATTATGAATTGGGCAGCTATGAACATTGATGTAGCTGCATCACTGTAGTAATATGATTTTAAGTCCTTTGGGTATAGGCCAAGGAATGGGATAGCAGGGTCAAATGGTGGATCCATTCCAAGTTTTCTAAGGAATCTCCACACTGCTTTCCAGAGAGGCTGCACCAACTTGCACTCCCACCAGCAATGCATGAGTGTACCCTTTTCCCCACAGCCTCACCAACACCTGTTGTTGCCTGTGTTCTTAATAAAAGACATTCTAATTGGGGTAGATGAAATCTTAAAGTGGTTTTGATTTGCATTTCTCTTATAACGAGGGATGTTGAACATTTTTTCATAAATCTGTTGATTGCTTGAAGATTCTCCTCTGTAAAGTGCCTGTTCATTTCTTTGGCCCATTTATTGATTGGGTTGTTAGTGTTCTTGGAGTAAAGATTTTTGAGTACTTTGTAGATTCTGGAGATTAGTGCTCTATCTGAAGTGTGTGTGGCAAAGATTTTTCTCCCACTCTGAAGGCTCTCTCTTCACATTGCTGATTGTTTCCTTTGCTAAGAAAAAGCTTTTTAGTTTGACTCTATCCCAATCATTGATTCCTGCTTTTATTTCTTGCGCTTTGGGAGTCATGTTAAGGAAATCTGGTCCTAGGCCAACGTGATGAAGATTTGGACCTATTTTCTCTTCTATTAGGTGCAGGGTCTCTGGTCTAATTCCTAGGTCCTTGATCCATTTTGAGTTGAGTTTTGTACAGGGTGAGAGATACGGATTTAGTTTCATTTTCCTGCATATGGATTTCCAGTTTTCCCAGCACCATTTGTTGAAGAGGCTATCTTTTCGTCATTGTATGTTTTTGACTTCTTTGTCAAGTATGAGATACCTGTATTTATGTGGGTTTGTCTCTGTGTCCTCTATTCTGTACCATTGATCTACCTGTCTATTTTGGTACCAATACCATGCTGTTTTTGTTACTATTGCTCTGTAGTATAGTTGGAGGTCTGGTATTGTGAAACCCCC